>JACERP010001606.1:0-17737 GCA_014080715.1 Scenedesmus sp. NREL 46B-D3 | reverse complement strand
TACCGAGTTCTACTCTTATCTACAGCACCCTGGTCAGCTGCCTCACTAGGGCCAGCTGCTGCAGCCCCGCACGCCTCACCGCGCTCGATGAGGCTGTTTGGGGTGTCGGGCAGCACCAGGGCGCCCAGAAACAGCATCAGGCCAGGGACGCCGGCCAGGGCGAGAGACAGGCGCCAGCCCCACGGGTAGATGTGCTGCAGGTGCCAAGGCGGGTGTGGAAACGAGCGCAGGCAGGCAGGCAGGCTGGTGACTATCAGCTGCATGCAAGCAGCTTGTTTATTTCAAAAAAGACAGCAGCCGTATGCGGTTGCACACCCGGCGAGAACAACAGGCGTGGAGAACCCTGACCACTGCAAGCGTGCTGCAGACCAAGTGTGCAACAACCATCACACCATGCTGATGCTCTCTCACCCCACTTGTGCTGGGCTGCGCGGTACTTATGTTTTCCTGCGTGCTGCAACAACTGCGCAACGAGCACACTATCAATCAATCACCAAGCGTTAGGCGGAAGAGTGTGGCTGCACACCTGGGTGCCGTAGTTGATGAGCTGTGCTGCAAAGATGCCGATCGTCACGGCCAGCTGGAACAGAATGTTCAGCGCGCCGCGCAGGTTGTATGGCGCCATCTCTGACAAGTACAGAGGCGTGGCCTGCGGCAGCAGCGGCAGTGCAGCGGCAATATCAGCAGCAGAAGCTGTGGCAGCGCATGCCATGTACTAAGCTACATCATGATCTTTGTACTTGCATCAACACCAAAATGCGCCCAACCCATGTCCATGGCCAGCAACACACAAGGCTGCAGGGAGCCTGAGCGCATCCGCCACACGCCACGAGCCCTGGCGCGGCCTTTCAGCAGCGCGCAACTGGTTTTGTTGCCCCTGGCCATTGCCTGCTGCTGAGGCAGCGCTGCGTCCAGGCCTCTGCAACGAAGGTTGACGCAAAGGCTGGCACCGACACATCTACACGGTGCCTGGTCACCCTCACCCGAGCAGCCAGCAACCAGCAGCAGCAGCAGAGAGGAGCACCCCACCTGCGTGGCGAAGCCCCACGCCCCACTCCTAGCACCAGGCGGCCAACCACCAGCTGGGCTATGTTGAAGGCGGTCGCCACGAGAATGGTACCTGCAGGCAGCAGGCAGCAGGCAGCAGGCATGCAGCACCTCTCAACCAGGGGGTGGATAGACAGTGCACAAGGGTGTAAGCTGAGTAGCATCCTTCTGCAGCCTGCTGCGCAATGAGACTGCCGACAGCTGGAGTAGCTGCCAACACGGCTCTCGAGACATGTTGCCTAACGGGAAGAGGCGAGAGAGAGAGAGAGGAGACATGTTGCCTAACGGCTTTCAAGACATGTTGCCTAAGGGAAGGGTGCAGCGCCGTGCCCCACAACACAGAGCAAGCCATGTAACAGCAAACCCCCAATTTTTGAGCAGCAAGTTCCGCACCTATGATGAAGCAGAGGCCGCCCATGACCATGGTGAAGCGGCGCCCATACTTTTTGCAGGTCACCATGCCCACCAGCGCAGCAAACGCGCCGGCCAGGAACAGCGAGCTGGTGAACAGCTGCAGGATCTGGTCGTTGAACTGTTGCCATGGACAGCGCGCAACGCAGCAGGCAGGCAGGCGCATGAACGGTTAATAAGTGGCGGCCTCGTCAACAGCTGGTTGGACCAAGCCGGCAGCACAGCAGCATGTATGTGCTGTCTGCCTCTTGGTGTGGTGGCCCGCACAGCAACAAAGATCAGGCAACAGCCAGGTCCAGACTGCACAGCAAACGTCCTGCGTGCATTGTTAGAAAACATTATACTTGCAAGCAGCCTGGCTGTCCTAAAACACCATCGGCGCACAGGCAAACCACAACACAGCATTGCATCATGCAAGCCATGTGGTGCTGTGCTCCCCCCCAGACGGGCATCTGGCCAATGGCTTTGCTGCCAGCCAGCAGCTTGTTGACACGAATCATGGCAGATGGGTATAGGAGGCACCCCAGGGCACATGCATCCCAGCAGTGCAAGGAATCTGCTGTGCTGCCTCACCATGCAGTAGCCGTTGTGGTGTCGTGGCTGGCCAGCTCCTCAGGCTGCACAGCGAGAGCAGAGTGAACATAAAGCAGCAACAGCAGCAGCAGCAGCAGCAGCAGGGCGCGGCACAAATGAGCCCATGGCCTGGCGCCCGCTGCAGCACGCGCAGCTCTGCCAAGGTAAGGCGCCTGTGCTGACAAGCAGCACCGTGGGCAGCAAATGTGCTGCACAGCGAGCTTGCCATTATGGTAAGTGTAGTGTGGTCAGACCTCCTGTCTGCTCAGACATGGAGATGACTGAAATATCCAGAAGCAGTGCACTCGCAAGCCGGCTGTGATGGCAGCTGCATACAGGCCAGTGGCAGAGGCAACTCACGAAAAAACAACTCCAGCGAAGTTCCTCATTGAAATGACACCTCCTGTGATGCCATTGTCATATCTGCAAAAGCAGGTGTGAGGCAGTGCAGGCAGGCGCAGGCAGGGACTTCAGCGTGCATGACAAGCCTGGCAGAAAGAGCAGCAGCAGCAGCATCAGCAGCAGCAGCTACTGCAACATGTGAAAAACCGATTTTTCTCATGTTGTGTGTGGTCTGGACGGCAGACACCCCCCGACACACAACAAAATAGACAATAATTGCAAAAGCAGCACGTGAAGCCGCCGAGGAACGAGGCAGGTGGCGATGCAGAGCACGGTAAACAGCTGTGCCAGGCTTGCAGCAGCAGCAGCAGCAGCAGCAGCAGCAGCGATGCACTGGTGCTGCCCGTCCAACTCAGCGACCGCTCACCCAAACAGCAGGCCTCCCGACGCCGCTACGATGGCAATCATGACAACGGCAAATGTGGTATGGCCCGTGTAAAGGTGCGAGCGCCCTCCGCCTTCGACTTGGATCGCGCCACCCGCCATGATGGATCAGCACGGGACTCTAAGGGAAGGGACTGTAGGTGCTAGTGGTGTTTTCCGAAACTTTAAACTGCTTGCTGCAGCATGCGATGGTCTGGCAGCTTGTTCCGAGACGCCTTCTCGCAACTGCACTGGACTTGGAATTAGACGCGATGTCACTGTGCATATTATCTTATGAAGCAAGGCGGCACGATGCCAGCTGTGCTCCCTCTTTTCTCCTTCCGAACCTGTTCCATGAGAGTAACCAAGGTTGACACATCAGCAGGGTGTCATTGCATAATCCAGCCTGGGCGACAACCGAAGCAGCACTCTAGCATCGAAAAATTGAAGAAACAAAAGTAGAATAGTAAGTTTGCGGGAGTGCTGGCGGTGTGCCGTCAAAGTTTGCTGCGGCTGCAATAATGCCCGCGCAACAGCCACGTCAGCTGAAGCAGCAGTGTCACAAAGATCTGCAGGGTGCCAAGAAGTTTGAAAGACAACACTCGCCACTGCGACTCTTGCGCACGGCAAATGACGTGTTGAGAGACACGTTGACTCAACCACAGCAGCACGTGCATGTCGGTTCAGAGCTTTGCACATGACGATCAAGGCGCTCAGGCGGCCTAAACCAGAAAATAACTTGTACCACAAGGCTGCAGCATTGGCGATCCTGCACACCATGCCGCCATTTGGGGACAAGTCGTAAACTGCCTGCACAAACAGCAACGGAGTGCAGCAGCGGCAGCAGTAGGCAATATCTTGCCGTCTTGACTGCAGAGCAACATGATGGCCTGCAGGCAAGCCGTCATATGCCATGCCAGCAGTGCGTGTGAGCACGGCAACCAAGCAACGGCTTATGTCAAAAGAGGCAGCACGCTAACGCAGCAGAATAAAAGCAAGCAAGCCAGCAGTGTCACCCGACCCCTGCATGCAAGGCTGCCGCATGTAAGCAAAGCTGACTCCACCCACTGTGCTGCGCCGCCGGTTGTACCGATGAACATGTTGCAAGCATCCAAGTCCAGAGTAGTTGCTTCGGGGGCACCAACCCTTCCGCGTACAGGAAGCACAGGCAAGAGGGCTGCTTAACCTTCAATCTTCCTGCGCATATTACCTGAAGCAAACGTAGAAAAGGCAGCGGCAGGGGGCTCGTTACTTGGCTGGTGCCCCAGAGAGCCTGATCCTGCCGCCCCGTCTTGTACTCCGGTGAGATGTCACCCAGACTAGAACCCCAGACCTCAAACAGCATCCGCAACGACGCGTCAACTTAGCAGTGACAACCTGCACGAAGAGCAGGCAGCAAAACCAGACTACCAGCAGCGGCAGGTTATGTATGCAGGCAGTAAACAAAACGCGCACGGCAAACTGTACAGTGAGTTGACCACTGAATGAGACCACTGACCACTGAATGAGACCCGTGCAAGGTCATGCCTCGGCGCAACGGTGGGAAGCGTACTGCAGTCCACCGTGCAACATGCATGGCATGGCATGCACAGCACGGCAGCCCAGCAGCCATGCATGACGGCCACACAGGAGCCGTTGAATCCGTTCTTTTACATGAGGTGCTACACCTGCTTCACCTGCTCTGCATGCGCTGTGTCAGCACCAGATCACAGGCACATTTCCAACACATGACTCGGCCACGCCACCCTTCCACAACTCGAGGGGCAGCCGAGCCAGTGCTGCAGCACCGCACCTTCTTACAAGTTCAGCCACATACAGACTCATCGTCAAAACACGTGCGTTGCAAAGATAGCATGCAGCATGTTCATGCGTGCAGGTGTGAGCAAGGGCAGACATGCAGCTGTGCACCGTGCGCAACCATCACACGCCCAGCTGGCCCAACAGCTGCATATCCGCAGCACCCCCAAGTACAGCAGCCCGGGCAGCCATGCGCGACGGCTGCCGCACCCAACCCAGCCGCACAACCCCACACGGATGGTGCCGGCGCATGAAGCCTACAAAGCCATGCTGCTGGTGCAGAAGGTTGTACACCGCAGCCAAGCCCTGCAGCGAACCGGCGCTGCTGTGGTTGCTCCAGATTTGACAGCTGCGACTGGCTTCACAGCTGCTGGCGCTGGCACCTCCACTGCTGCCCTCATCGCTACACGCGGCAGTTGCACTGGTGGCGCTGCCTACATCAGCAGCACAGCGCTGCCCCTCCGCAGCTGCTGCAGTGTCCGTTGCTGCTGTGGAGTGCTGTGCTGTGCCTGTGTCCGCTGCTCCTGCTGCACTGCCTGCCATGGCCCCTTCCAGTGATTCTTGTCGAGCCACTCCTTCGCCTGTCCCTGCAGTGCTTGCTGCTGGCACCTCAGGAGGCAGCTGCATGTCCAGCAGCAGCAGCTCCGTCCGCTGCAGCAGCCCGCTCTCTCCTGCCTGCTCAAACAGCTGCTGCAGCACGGCCAGCGCACAGCCGCCACATGACAGGCGCAGCACATACCTGCAGTAGCAGCAGCAGCAGCAGCAGCAGCAGCAGCAGCAGGAGAAGACGAGGCGTGTATCTGGGAGAGGTGCAAGCCAGAGCCGGGGTGCGGTCAAACCCAAGCCCGCCCTGTTCCATGCTGTGACTGCAAGACTGCTGTTCATGCTGCTGGCTACTGGAGAGGCGGGACACCCCAGACATTGACTGCTGCTGCTTGCTGTTTCAGTGTGCTTTGCAGCAATAAAGTCTCCAGCTACATACAAGATGAACATAAACATACAATGTTGAACCCTTCACGTGGAGGGGGAGAGATTCCAAGCTGACAGCACCAGGACAGACTTTGCCCAATAAACTGAAACATTGTTATGTGCATAGATAACAGTGTTATGACAGCTTGAGGAAGAAGGCTACAACAATGCAGGGTCAGCCAGCGTCAAAGGGACCAGGGAGGTTTTTATCAGCTTTTGCTGGAGAGGCTTCTGCTTCGACGTGGCTGAAGTGGCTGCAGAACCTGTTTGGTATGTTGTGCTGTTTGTTTTGGTTTTCAAGCAGTTGTGCTAATGCGCGTGGCGTGCAGGGCCGCCTGGAGGCCCAACCGCCTTTTGCCTCCACAGCATTGCACAACACGTGCATACAGCACCACACCCAAGTTTCGCAGGAGGTGCCACCTGCTGTCACAAGCTATGCGGATGCTCTTGCCAGTTTATACTTTCCAACACCCACAGACACATGTGACAAGCAAACATTAATAACATGATATATATCAATACGTTGTAAAATACCGCCTGCGGCCGTCTTGCGGAGGTCATCAGGGGGGAGCAGGGAACGGCCCCCAAGGGTTGACACACTTTCACATCACGGTGAAACTGAACTTGAGGCCCCCAACTCCCTCTGCTGCCTCAAACCATGAAAGTTGCAAGCAGAACGCTCGACAGTGCCCCGTCTCTAACCGCCTCACCTCCGCTGCAGCTGCTGAGAAGCTTCGGCGGTAGGTTTATGTGTGCCCTGCTCCTGCTGTTCTTCCTGCTGCTCCTGCATACTCTTTTGCTGTGTGTCTTGTCCTTGCTGCCGTTGATGTTCACCCACCTGCTGCTGTTGCTGCTCCTGCTGCTTGTCTTCCTGCTGCTGCTGCTGCTGCTGCTGCTGCTGCATTGCTAGGTCCCATGGGTCCTGCTGCAGCAGCGATAGCAGCGGCACAGCTTCAGCCTGCTCTGCATCTCCTGCTGCACGCACCCACCCAGCTTGCTGTTCTTGCAGCACCTGAATGTGGTGGTAGTTGCCAGCCCCTGCTGCAGCTGCGCTGCTGTTGTCCACACTGCCTCTGCTGCTGCCAGGTGGACTGCCACTGCTGCTGCCGCTGCTGCCTGTACTGCTTCTGCCTGTACTGCTACTGCTGGTACCCTCCGACGCACTGAGAAGCGCCTGAAGAGGTGCTGGTGGCTCTCTGCTGGGCGAGGCAGTCAGCAGGTCACACCCCAGCCGCTGCAGCAGCAGCTCTGTGGACACATCCTGACCAGCATCATGTGCCGCTGCTGTTGCGCCTGATGCTTGACCCAGCACAGACAGCACCGCGCACCTGCCAGTGGCCAAGGCATCTAGTACAAACTCCATGCATAGAGGTATGGGGCCACTTGGCGACTGAGCTGCATGCCTTGAGCTGCTGCTGCTTCTACTAGACTGCAGAGGTGCGCTGCAATTGTACCCTTCAAACAATGGACTTTCCCTGAAGAAAAACAACAGGTGCTGCGATGTCTGCAGGGCAGCAGCAGTAACAAGCGGCAGCAATCGGAGAAGCGGAGCTGTGCCGTAGTCAGTGCCTTCCCTGCTTCAATGCCGTCAAAAGTTGCGGACAACAACACAAACTACTGCTGAGTCATCAAGCTAGGAACTGGTGCATGCCTGCGGCAACTATACACTGCTTTGTGCTCCAGCTCACCTCTTGCTGCAGTTGCTGCTCTGTGTGCTGTTTGCTGCTGAGATCCCAGTCCATCCAAGACCCACTGTAGTGGTGAATCCCAACCACCAGTGAGCCTCGCAGCTCCGACTGCTGCTCCTGCTGCTGCTGCTGCTGCTGTCTGCCTGCAAAAGTCTGCAGCGAGCGGTTGCGTGTGAGCAGCATGTGCTGTGTGATCCACTTCCTGCAATGAACAACAGCAAGCAGGGGTAGCATAAGCAGTGAAGCTGGTGGGGGTGCTGCTGCTGCTCACCATCACCCTACGTGCAAAGTTTCACATTCACCACATGTTGGTGCTGCCATCAGCATGCTCCACAGTGCAGCATGTTTGGCGCCGGCAAGTGACCGGATAGGACTTTGAGGTCTGACACTATGACCCAAACACCAAATGCAGCACAGCCACACTCACCGCTGACATGCCACGTCATTCCACAAGCAGGGCGTGAACCAGCTGCCCAGCTCATAAGCGGCAGCAACGCGCCCAGCGACGTTCACGCTGCGCCCGCACACAGAGCCACGGCCGATGTGCTTCTGCAGGAGAAGGAGTGGCGGCAGCAGCGTTAGCAGCAGTGCGTGCCCAACTGCTGCAACTTGCGCTGAAGATGGACATAACTCCACCTGGCAAGTAATGAATGCGTAAGAACAAATTACACGACATCACCGTGACCCTTGTACATGTGCACAACAAAGTGTCCTTGCCTTACTACTCACAAACAAACCCCACCACAGCAGGGTCCCCTTGCGGCTTGCAGAACAGGCACGGCAGCCCACCTTGTAAGCAGATGTAAGCAGCATTGGGCCGGTTGACCACAGCACAGCATTCGCTTTGTCATGCCATGGGGTGGCCTCC
This sequence comes from Scenedesmus sp. NREL 46B-D3, assembly GCA_014080715.1. NCBI lineage: Eukaryota > Viridiplantae > Chlorophyta > Chlorophyceae > Sphaeropleales > Scenedesmaceae > Scenedesmus > Scenedesmus sp. NREL 46B-D3. The sequence continues at coordinate 9,619 of JACERP010001606.1, read as the reverse complement.
CACAGCTGCTGCAGCTTGTTCAGGAGCTGCCTCGATCTGCTGCCAGCTGAACCCCAAACCCCAGCCGCCACTTCAGTGAAAGTTGAACTGCCGCTGTGACCAGTTGTTATGGCAGGGTGCAAGGCACTGGGCGGGGTTGGCGCCCTTGCGAGTGCTGCTTGCAGCACTTCTAGCCAGAATGGGTGGCCAGGAACGCTAGCCATTACTGCGTTGTGTAACTGGACCTACAGGCATCAGCATACACACGTGCTGCACTCAACAGCACCCTGGCACGGGGAAAGCAGCCAGCATGGTCGCTGCTCCTCACAGCCAGTAGCCAGGCTGTCGCCAGAGCATTTGTATAACATGCAAGTGCTACTTTATTGGCAACAACCCAGTGTAGCCACTGGGTGCAGATGCATTGTACTGCAACCTCCCTGCGTGAATTTCGACAACAAGGGCAGCCACGACCTGTTGCGTGTTTGTGTTGGGTTAAGCAGCTGCAGTTGCTGCTGCCCCCTTCCCCATTCACCTGGTCCTCAGGGTACTCGCAGTTCAGCACCAAGTCCTTGCCAGCAAGGGAAGGTGACAACGGCTCATAACACTCAACCTGCAGGAGGGGCCAGCAGCAGCTGATGCACTTGTTGAGCAGCACCTTAGAGCAACACCTGCACTTGCATTGCAAACCTGGGCGCAACAAGAGTGACAGCGCTTCTGGCCCTTCGCACTGTCGCAGCCAGCTCATCTACTGTACTGTCACGTTGGCATTAGACAACAACCTCTTTACCCCCAGATTGAAAGCTTGCTTGCAGGACAGCCAGAGGTCAGCTTTTCCTACAACATCCACTTCTAGTTATCACAGTACCACACAAACTGCGGCACCATGCTGGTGCTTTGTTTCCTGCAGCCAACGCCACAACCATGCACGCCTTTACTCACGTCTGCATCCAAATACACGCCGCCATATCTATACAGTATCATGTAGCGTGCAATGTCGGAGCGCTGCACCAGCTTTGGGTAAGCCAGGTAGGTGGGCAGCAGCCATGGGAAGTCCTCCTCTGCGAGGTGCAGCACTGCTGCTGCATCCCACACGATCACCTGCCAGTCCCTATTATGCGTCTGTAGAATCAATTACAGAGGCGAGCCGTTGCTATGTGTGGGTGATAGTGGTTGCTGAGGCAAGATAGAGAGCACTGACAACAGTTAATCTTGCAGGAGGGGCTGCTGCTGCTGCTGGATGGCTTGATGGATGCATGATGGAGAGAAGCGGCTGTAGCAGACTAGCTGGCATCAACATGGTGCTGCTGTTAAGTGCTTAATGGGAGCATGCAGCGGTTGGAAGCTAAGGGTTGAACACATAGGCCAACAAGTATCATCTGGCAACAGCCTGTGCCTCGCTCAGCGGCTGGCCACTGCTGACATGCAATATGATGGCTGCCGCTGTTGCTGTCAGCCCTGACGTTACGGAGCATTCAAGGTGACACTAGCTGTATCAGAGCTTGTGTGATTTGACGTTTGTCCCGAAGACAACTTGGGCAAGGGCATGTGAAACCAGCAGCTGCTCTGCGGGCTCAACAGCAGCTGCAGCAGCAACAGCTTACCCTGCAGCTGTCCAGCCAGTGTGCCTTGAAGCCAGAGCGAGGATTGCGCGTTGCTTCACGCAAGGCTTCGGCTCCTTTCATGAAGTTTCTGTGCAGGATCCTCGGTATGCGCAGTGATCCATCGGGTAGTGTGCGCGGCAAGCTTATGCACAGCAGCACAGCAACGAAGCAAGCGCCCCGCATGGTATCCCCTGCTTTACGATCCGCAACAATCACAATTCAAGCAAGGTAGATCGTGAGAGTGCCGGTTAGTTCCCGGCATGCTGTACAACAGGAGGGTAAGCGTCACTGCAGGTTGCAGCAGCCACGATGCACTTGATGGTGATGCAACAAGTCAGAGCCACGTTGCAGCCATTGCAGGGTACTGTGGCCATCGCAATCGCACAGCTGCAAACACTTCTTGGAGCTGTGCTCATGTTCAAATCCAACCCTGCATAACAGTAACGCTATGACACAAAAAATATGGAAGCATACTAAAAATTGGATCGTTGTGCTGAGGTGTACTGGCAGCTGTGCATACTACCTGAGCAGCTGCTTGACGCCTCCAGTGTACTGGTACATCAAGCCACTGCTGCCGTTGCTGCTGCTGCGACCGGCGGCTGCTGCTGCAGGCGGTTACGCCATTTAAAGGGCATTCACAAGGGTATGCGGCCACTACCCAGGCAACCCCTTAGTCCGTTAAGGGGGTACCCTTAGCAACTAAGGGTTTTTTTTTAGTACTACCCCTTAGCAACTAAGGTTTTTTTTTTTAGGACTACCCCTTAGCAACTAAGGGGTCACCCTTAGCGAACTAAGGGGGTAGCCTGGGCAGCCGGCTGCCTGCTGACAAGATGATGCCCAGCTTTGCCAACCTCAAGGACTACGGCAACACCAGCAGCAGCACCACCTGGTACAGCTTCGCATACATTGAGACGATTGGGGACGTGAAGCGCGGCCAGGTTGTCATGCAGGTGGGTGGAACTGTTATATTCATGTTTATTTTTGTTACTCTTGTCACTATTTGTTACAGGGGGCGTAGGTGGTTACAGGGGGCGCAGGTGGGGTGGCCGCACTTGGTGGCGCTGCTGTGATGTCATGCAAGGGGCTGATGTATTATACAGCTGCACAGCTTGCAAGTGGGCAGGATTGTTGGTCTACACCACTTATTTGTGCTTCCGCATGTTGTGAGAATTACAGTTGCTGTACCTGGAGGTTGTATGCCCTATGCAAACTACCATCACCAAAGACCAGCATGTTCAGCTGCACATTGTGTTGGTGATCCAGTGTTGCTTTCCAGGCACTTTTCAGAGGTGGCGTGACAGCAGGCACACGCAACACAGTTGCGCTAGAAGGGGAATTTGTAAGTAGACCAGGGTTTGGGACTGCGACAGCTGCATGAGCAGCACCCTGTGTCTGCAAGCTGGTGGGGGTGAAGGCATGGCGGCAGGCTTTGACATTCGCAAGCATTGCGTAGTGAAGAACACCTCGACCCAGTTTGAGCTGCAATGGCCCACAGCTGCTGCTGCGCAGGCTGGCGTCGGTGGAGGCATGAAGGCGGGCATCAACATCTGGCGTGCGCTGCGTGACGTGAAGGACGTGCACCCCGCGTGGGCCTGCGTGCCGGAGGCGCGCTACACCGAGGCCGACCTGCCCCGCCCCATCACGCGCAGGGAGGACGTGGGCACCCTCACAGGCACCAGGGAGTTTGACGACACCCAGGTGAAGGTCTTGGCGCTGCGAGCTGGCACCAATCACTGCCGGGAAGGTGTAGCATTGCAGCACTTCTGTGTGACATCCTTGATGCGCATTGGACCACAGGCATGTGAACTTCAACTGCTGTTGGGTTTGTTGCTCCCCTGTGTTGGTGGTGTTTGCGTGATCGTCTCGACACGCGCAGAATGCTTATGCTGCTTATAGCATGGCACATGCACGTGTGTCTGTGCAGCCTTTGCTGAATTCTGCAACACAATGTGGGCCGTTTGCTGTTTGTCCTGCAGGGCGCCGTCAAGAAGACCAACTTTGGTGCAGCAAACGGCCACGCAGCCCCTGCAGCGGCGGCAGATGCTGATGTCGCTGCCAACGGCAGCGCCAAGCACGCCATCGACCAGGCCTCAAAGCTGCTGAATGGGTCGGCAGCAGCAGCCGTCAAGGTCGCTGTGCATGCACATCATGACGTTGATGTGCAGAAAGAGGGCGAGAGCCTGGCCATGAACGGCTCGGCTATCGCCGTGTAGCGCCATGCCTCGAAGCCGGGCGGCGTTGCGTACGCAACTGGCGGCGTGCGCAACTGGCGTACGCAACACACGTGTTGCTGCAGCAACTGGCGGCTTGGGGTTGAGCGATGGGTTTGTAGCTGGAAGCCCAGTGCAATCTGTACAGTCGCCACATGTATGTGCGCTGCTGCCATTCACAGTGGCCTAGGGGAGTGAGGGCGTGCTTTGGGCACGCGGTGGGCTGGTGGTGAGGACTGCAGGGGCCTGGATGTCAGGGACGGGCAGCGCGGGGCGTGCAGAGCGAGATGTCGGGTTCGTCAAATCCTGATGATGGTGGTGGCCGATGTGGCGAGCACGTTGCTGCCCGGGTGCACGGGCCAGGGCAGGCGTGGAGGAGTCCTCAGGGCGAAGCAACTCGCACTGCGAGCACAACATGTGTACGGTCCCCGCGGGGCTCGTCACCCACTGATGATGCTGTTTTGGCGATGCATGTGCGTGAGCTGCTGTTGGTCTGCATGCCTGGGGCGGGTTTGACGGTCGGACTTGGCGCGTGTCGGCTGCTGCCCGCTCTGCATCGCTGCTTTGCGTAAAGTTCAGAGGTTAGAGCATGCACTCAGTTGCTGCTGTATGACCTACACACTGCACTGCTTTCTTGCATTCTGGCTCACCTGCCGCATGCGTTTGTGCAGCATGTGTTCTGCTGCCCCATTTGGCACACAGCAGCATCATTAGTCAACGTATGCAACCGCAGCACAATCCTGTGTGTGTGGTGCAGGCCAGCTTCGGCTGCAAAAGCAGGGCTTTGCAGCAGCCCCGTTTCTGCTTCCCATGCAGCATGGTGCTGCTACATGCCTGCAGATGTGGATGCATTGCCTGAAACACAACAGCGCAGACTATCTTGCGGTTGCATGTTTGATCTTATGCAGTCTTGGCCTGGTCTGATGTTACCTTGCATGCAGTTAAGCACGCATGTATGCATTAATTGACTGCTGCAGCGGTTGCACATGTGCTGTAGTGCGTTTGATTTCAGGTGAGTGCATTGCGTATCGCTGGAGCCTGTTTTACTGTGTTGTTTATTTTTTGGTTATTTGAGCGTCACATCAGGTACTGCGTTGACTAGATCAGGCAATTAACACTGATCTGGGCTCTTGGAGGCTGATTGACTGGCACTTGATGTTGGTGTGTCTACCGTGCTCATGGTGGTGATGAGTCAGCAAGCCGTTTCTGGGCTTGCTCAGTGTGCACTTTTGGTTTGTGGCTGTGGTTTGTGTCTGTAGTTTGTGGCTGTGGCTGTGGTTTGTGGCTGTTGAGTTTGGTGGTGCAGCTGTGTGTGGGTAGCTGATCATGCGGTAGGTTAGGGCCCTCAGGTTTGGCGGCTGTCTCATGGTTTTTGACGAAAAATGACGGCAAATGAAATATTGCACTTGGGAGACGAAGGTGAGGCTTGGGCGCAACACCTTAGCTCAAGGTTGGTGGCCTAAACGGTGATGTGGGTGCAGAGTTTACTTGGGGGTTGCAGTTGCCTGCAGTACCCTGGTTTTTTTGTTTTTTAAGCTGCGCTGTCAGCAGGACTGATGGGTAGTTGGCGTATTCTGTGCCATGTTTTTTTTTGCAAGACATAGGGGGTTGCTCTGTGCCTCACTGCAGATTGACATCAGCCACAGACGTGTTACAGCTGCTCTTGCTGAGAGGCTTCCAACTTGCCTTTCCCGTTGACAGGCCGTTGTCCTCCTGGTGTTGGAGTTGCTACACAAATTGCAAACGCTGACATTTGAGTTGTGCTTGGGGGGGCAGTTATGTTCAGCCGCCAAACTAGATGTGGCCGGCGAGGTGTATGTTGTGATGCATCACATGATTATGTGAGGCTCCGTTCATCATCATGACACGGTGACGAAGCACCACCAGCTGCATGTGTGGTGTGTGTGGCATTCAGACCCACTGCATCCCTCGTGATTGGCATCGCATGCACTGTTGCGGCCATGTGTGTGCAAAAGAGAAAAGGGCAGCAGCACCTGCACAGCTCCTCCTGGTCTGGTGCGCCATTTAACTCAAATCAAGATGCATGTTTTTTTTGCGCGCAGTTGTCTCATAGCGTGCTGTGTTGCAAGTCGGCTGCGCGCCACACGTGCGTGGCATTGGATGGGGCACAGCACACAGGGCACAGCACACAGGGCAGATTGATTTGCCGCCACACACAGATGATGCATCGACCACCAACTTGGGTTTAATTAAGCATCCGATTGAAGCATTAAGCAGCAGCAGCAGCCGCTTGTGTGCTTGTTGCGGCGTGCGACCACTAGGCTGTTGCTGGCATCAGTGTTCTGCCTGCATCATGATGGAATACCCCCATGAGCCTTGTTTGGCTCCTTAGTGGGTGGGCCTGTGGTTCTACTTTGGTATTGATATGTGGAATACAGTGCACGTCATGAGCCGGGGAGCACAAAAGCAGCAATGTTGTTTGAAGGCCTAGTTTGCCAACACGACATCGTTGAGCGTCATTGTGGCATGGTGCTGCGTAACAGCTGTTGATGCACATGGCGGTTGTTGTCTGCTGCAGCTGCTGTCTGATGCAGCTGCGCAGCCGTGCATGGCACAGCCAGCCTTGCTGATGCAGTGGTGCTCAGTGGTGCTGGCATGTTGGAGCCGTGTTGGTGTCCAAACGATGGCCAGCAAGGTTGGCCACCCCTGCCCAGCTTCAGTTATGCGTGGCGTCGTGCTTTGCAGTGTTTTGCGTAGCTCTGTAAGTTTCTGCACTGCTGGCTCTTTGTCAGGGGGTAATTGGGCTGCATGTGTGTTACTCACCATATACATGTGACAGCTTGAAGTCTGCCGTCATGCATGTGCTGCCAGCAAGACAGACCAGCCAGCTGGTCTACTCCGGCATTGTTTGGAACAATGTCCCTGTGCCTGTTGTATCGGAGTACTGCTATCTTTGCCTGTAATTCAACAATACCTGTACATGGACCACACATTTTGAGAAGATGCTGGCTAAGGTGCAACGTGTGAAGGGTGCGCTCATGCTGATTTGGAAGAGCCGCAGCATCAGTGTGGAGGTTAAACGCATACTGTTGCTGACGTGTGTCCGTCCCATTGTTGAATATTGCAGTGAGGTTTGGTTTCCGTCCACTGCTAGGCAACTGCAGCTGATTGACAAAGTACAGACAGACATCATCAAATGCGCAATGCGCTGTGGCAAGGAGCGCCCATGCTCTTCAGCTCTCTTGGCAGAATGGGGTGTGAAACCGTTGCGTATGTGGCTTCATGAGAGGGCTTTGGAGTACCACTACAGGATTCAGCGTATGCAGGGCGTTCGGCTGCCAAATGAAGTGTTTACAGCTGAATGGAGGCGTCCTAGTGGTGCTGTGGCGGTGACACAGTGGCACAAGTATGTGCAGAGCCTGCTGTGCAAGTATGGTGTGAATGTTGTGACCGCGGAAGGCAGAGCCAGTGCGTGCAAGAGCCATGGCAACAAGCAGGTCAGGACACTACATGCTGAAAGGATTGCATGTGAAACGTTGGAACACTCCACTGTGAGTCGGTATGTGGCTCATGTGCATTCCACTCATGTTGATGCTATGGGTTTCAGGAGGCCTAGGCCGTATTTGCGTTCAGTGGCAATTCCACGTGGTATTGAATTGCTTTTGCGTGTTCGTATGGGTTGTCTGTGTGTACATGAGCGTACTAGTCAGTTTGGCGGTCGCAGAGCTAACTCCACTTCAGGATGTCCTTGTTGTGGTGCAGAAGTTGAGTCTTTGTCACACTTCATGTTTGATTGCCCTGCTACTTCTGCTCAGAGGGATAGTATGTTTGCTGAGATCAGATCCCTGCCTGGTTGCGCTGAAAAGTTGTGCAGCGTTTTGTCCATGGCTGATTCGTCAATCAAGGTGTTGCATTTTGTACCTGATGATATTTGGGGCAGTTCTGGAAGATGTCGCATGGTGTCACCATGTATTGCTGCTTTTCTTGTCAGGTCTTGGGATGTGCGCAATGCATGCAAACATTCTGGAGCAGTGCTCCCTTCTCTTTCCGCCCCGGTGGGGCGCGGGACCGATGCATCGGCCATATGGCGCTGATGCTATGGCTTGAATGGGTAATATGATGATAATGATACATGTGACTGCTGCTGGGGCTTATGGTTTATTGGTTCAGTCCTGTACTACTGTACTGTATTGTATTGTATTATTGGCAAGATGCATCAGCTACAGCACGGTTGCTTGGCGAGGGCTTTGCTTGATGTGCAGGTGCATTATGGTGCTGGCAGTGCAGTTTGCACCTGCATCGGTGTTGGTGTGTGTGCGCTGGGGGCATGCTAGTTTGCCGCGCACCTCTCCAACCCCGCTGATAGGAGGGGGGCTGGGCAGCTGCTGCGTGTGCTCACAGCTCTGCGTTGTTGTCAGCAGCAACATTGTATGTGTGTTGCATGAATGCATGCTGTCCTGCTCGGGTCGAGTGCCTCGACTCGGGCATATGTATCAGGATTGACCGCCAGGGAGGCTGCTCTGTGTCACCAGCTGACCCCATGGCATGCTGCCTGTTGTTTGCACAACGTTGCGGTGGCAGGCCATGCTGCAGCAGCGTGCTGCTGTGGGGTGACACTTGCTTGCCTTTTACTGCTGCATTAGAGTGCTGCTTCTTCTTTCACAGCACCTGCAATACCTATTCACCCTGAAGTTCACAACATGCTGCAGCTACTGTTCAAACTGTAACATGTCAGTGCTAGCGCTGTTTGTCGCCTAGCTCTCTCCCCCCTCCCCAAGGGAAAACTGAGGCACAAGCAGAACTTGACACGTAAACAAGCAAGGCAAAGCACAGCTGACCCATACTAAAAACCTCCAAAGCAGCTCCGTCCAGACAAGAGCATGCAGATGCAGCACAGCGGTGGTAACAACACCAAGAACAACAAGCCAGGCAACAACGCACCACCCATCAAAGAACCGACAAAGAACACCCAACAGTGGGCTGTGGCGGGTGCGCTGGCTATAGGCAGGCACAGATCTGTGCGTGTGTCGCTGCAGGAATGTAACAACCCACAGCAACAGCACAATGCTGCAACTTCCACACTACATACCTCCTTGCTCTGTTGCTGCAGCTGCTGCCTGATGTGAGCTGCATCTGTGCTGCTACAAGCGCCAGCTCACTGCTGCTGGGCTGCAGGTCAGTGCTTGTCTTTGCATCAGCGGCAGCAGCAGGGGCAATAGCGACACCTCCTTGCTCTGTTGCTGCTGCTGCTGCTGCTGCCTGATCTTGAGCTGTTGCGGGTGCCTGGCCTTGTTTTGGAGTGTCCTCTTCAGCAGCAGTTGGGCTTGACTGCATGACCATGCAGACTGCATCTGTCAGTGGGTATGCGTGTCCCCATACTTCTCTGCTGCTGCTGCTGCCACATGGTCATGTGCTGCTGCTGAAGCTGCTGTTGCCGGCTCATCTGCAGCTAGCTGCTGCTAGATCAGCCATCCATAATAGCCGCAGGCAGCTGCTGCCACAGCTGGTGCAGCACCAACTTGCACGTGCCCGCGTGCTGACCCCAGTAGTTGCTGCATTGTGTTTTGCTACGGCGTGTGGTATCGGCAGCAGGTGTTGCGTTCAGTGGCTGAGCACGCGGCTGACGGCTGGTCATACTGGCCTGGTTGTGCTGCGTTGTCATCATCATCATCATATTACCCATTCAAGCCATAGCATCAGCGCCATCACCCCGCGCCCCACCGGGACGGAAAGAGGAGGGAGCACTGCTCCAGAATGTTTGCATGCATTGCGCACATCCCAAGACTTGACAAGAAAAGCAGCAATACACGGTGACACCATCAGACATCTTTCAGAAGTGCTGCGTTGTGTTTGCTACGGCATGTGGTA
>JACERP010001605.1:0-17747 GCA_014080715.1 Scenedesmus sp. NREL 46B-D3 | reverse complement strand
TTAAATGCAGGCGGCGACAGTTGAGTGCCTCAGCAGCACGCCCTCGCAATGTCATCACCCAGGTGTGCACTTCCATATACATGGCAGGCGCAAGCCGCATGCACATATGCCCGCACACACGCGCGCGCACGCGCAGTCGCACCCGCATGCACTTGAATATGTGGTCATGCCAAGCATGCTATGTCACTGCGGTGCACATGTGAGCTGGTCTCTCACCATTCGTCACACATGCAGATAAGTTTGCGCAGCGCCGCACACACAGCCGGGCATGTGACACACGGCCTGCAATGCATGGGAACACACACGCACCTACAAGCACAACTTCAAAACCACACACTTTGCGCACGCACAGTACAACCAACACATGCACACCGCAGCGCATGCCCAACGGTAACTTGGAAGCACTGAATGGACGCGGCTTTGCCCCGCGCACTCAGGCATGCGTCTGCGCAAGCCAATGCACACCCACACTCACTGCCCCGCGCACGCTCAGGTCGCACACGTGCACCACGTCCCACGTGCACCCACGTCCCACGTGCACCACGTCCCACGTGCACCACGTCCCACGTGCACCACGTCCCACGTGCACGCACGTCCCACGTGCACCACGTCCCACGTGCACCACGTCCCACGTGCACCCACGTCCCACGTGCACGCATCTACACACTGTCAGGCACGTGCATGTGAAAACGGCACCCTCTTCCGCCAGTGTGCGCCCCTGCACAACCCCACGCAAATGCACACACATACACATGCATGGGCATCTGGGACCCTCAGACACAGGTGTGCGCCCCTGCACAACCCCACGCAAGTGGCACACTCATACGCATGCACTCGCGCACATACGTGGGACTGCGCATGGCAGCAGATGAACTTCAGAGTGCAGACTACTCAGGCGCACACCTGTTGGCACAGGGGGCGCCGCACACATGAACACACACACGCACAGGATCGTGCAGTCCACCACAAGGTGTGCAGGCAGGCTTAGGCAACTGATATCAACACATGCACTCACACAGGCATGCACATCGCGCCGCACATAAAAAGCAAAGCCATCCAAAGTATGCAGCTGCATATGCACGCACGACTCCCACAGGCAAGCGCCCGCAGGTAAGCCCTGCAACGCCTTCAACCATGCACACGTATGTTCTGCAGTTTACATGTGCATACCGTCAGAGGCCCCGGCGTTTCACCATGCACTTCGGCGCATGCATTGCTCGCGCACACACTGCGCCGCATCCACATGTCCAAACAATAGGTGCTGCCAGTGCCAGGCACCCATCGCCATACATACGCATCATCTGCAGCGTTGCACAGCCACCACACACTGTGCTCACCTCAAGTGCTCGCGCACGACCGTCCTCTGAATCCTGCGCCGCCTCGCGCAGCAGCTGCCGCTCCTTCAGCTGCTGCACCTGCTCAGCTGCCTGAGCTGCCTGGCTGGCAGTGTGTTGCAGCTCCGCCCTCATGGCTGACGCATCTGCCACCGCCTGCTGCAGTTCACAGCGCAGCTGGGCAGTGTCGGCCGCTGTCTCTTCTGCTGTCTTTGCTGCCGCAGCTGCCTGCTCCCGCAGCTCAGGAGCTGACTGCGCGGCTGCTTGTGCGGCTGCCTGTGCCTGCTGCACAGCATCTTGAAGCTCCAACATGCCTGCTACTGCATCCTCTGCCTGTCGAGCGGCTGCCGCAGCCCCCTGCTCCACCTGCTGCTGCAGCTGCACAACAGCTGCAGACGCCTGTGTTGCGTGCTGCAGTGCAGTAGCTGCTTCTGATGACTCCAGCAGGTGCGTGACCGCATCCGCTGCTACCTGACCTTGCTGTGCAGCTGCTGCTGCTTGCTGCACGTCCAGGCGCAGCTGCGGCAGCTGCTCTGCCAGGTCCCTGCTGTGCTGCGCTGCGTTGCTGGCAACAGAGGTGAAGCTGTGAACCTCTAGCTGAAGCTGCACCACTTGCTCACGCAAGTCCTGCAGGACAGACGGCAGCAGAAAGCGCAGAGCAACACAGGCAAAGGATTGTGTTTTTAAGAGTGCTGCAGCACTCATCTCCCATGTACGCACCTGTTCTGGTGACCCCTGCAAACATTTGCTTGCACAAATCAGCAACTTTATAATAGAATCAGCCCGAAAGGGCGCCTCCGGCACACCCTCCTCTCGGCCAGCAGTTGTGCCGGGTGGCGCAGCTAGCTTCTCCTGCTGCCCTTCTGCTGCATGTGCAATGCTTGATGCTTGATGTAAGCCCTTGCTGCATACGCAGCTCAGCCAGACACACCTCAACAACCTGTGCCGTCTCCTTCACGCCTGCCAGCTCCTGCTGCATGGCTGCCAGCAGCGCAGACTGGACTGCATCACGCTGGCCTGCTGCAGGGTCTACTGTCTGCTGCTGCTCAGCATCCTGTTGACTTCCGCCTGTGAGCGCCTCCTGCATGCTGACCACCGCCTCAGCCAGGCCCGTGCGCACACCCTCACGCAGCTCCTGCAGCCCTTGCATTGCATCCGCTGCCTTTTGTGTGGCGAGTTCTGTCTCTGCTGCCAGCCTGTTCACCACAAACCGCAGCTCAGTGACAGCACTCGCACCAGGACCAGACAGCAGCTGCTGCACCTGCTCTGTGAGCTGTTCAAGTGCTGCAGTGGCATCGCTGCTCTGCTTGGATGTAGCCTCTGCTTCAGCTGCTGCTGCCTGCGCCTGCTGCGCGCCCTGCTGAAGCTCTGCAGCTGCTGGTCCCCGCACCATGCCTGCTGCGTGCGCCTCTCCAGCAGGTGTGACAACCGGCAAAGAGTCTGCAGCACCAGCCATGCTGCTCAGCAACCGGTGTACTGCGGGACTCGCCGCTGCCAGCTGCTCTTGCACTGCCTGCAGTTGTGCCTTCAGCTCCTCGACCTTCAGTTCTGCTGTGACGCCCTGTTCTGCTGCTGCACTCACTGCAGCCCCGACCTCAGGCCGAAGCTGCTCCACAGCGGCAGAGGCAGCAGCAGCACACTCGGAAGCCTGCTGCACGTCCTCCCGCAGCTGCTCAATCGCAGCAGCAACCTCCAGCCCATGGCGTGCAGCACTCTCTGCTGACTTTGCTGCACCCACTGCATCCTGCACGCCCTGCTGCAGCTGCTCAATCGCCGCAGCCACTTGTTTGCTCTGCTCTGCCGCTGCCGTCGCCTCAGCAGCAGCTGTCGCTGCGTGCTGGACCTCCATGCGTGCCGCTTCGGCTGTGTCCTGTACATTGTCTGCCGCTGCCTCTGCTGACCTGGCAGCTTCAAGTGCAGCCTGAACCTCACCCTGCAGCTGCTCTACAACCTCTGCTGTCCGACTGCTGAGTTCAGCAGCCTCCAGTGCCTGCTTCATCTGCTGCTGCAGCTGCTGCAACTGCTCTGCAGTGGCCTCCGCATGGGCGTCTGCTGCTTCTGCTGCCTTGGCTGCTGCCTGTGACTGCTGCTGCTGCTGGCGGCGCAGCTTGTCATCCACCTGCGCAGAGTCACCACGATTAATGTTAGTCAACAGATGCGAAGGATGCCATGCGCTGTGCATGAGAGTCATTGCATTGTGGGCACACTGTCCAGCCAGCCATGCTTGGCGTAGAGACCTGTGCGCAGGCTGGGTGTTGCACCACGTCACTGCTGGCGCCAGGCAACAGCCTGCACTCACCATCTGCAGCTGCAAGTCCAGCTGCAGCATCTGCTCAGCCAGCTCATCGTTGCCTTGCTTCAGCTTCCGCTCCAGCTCCTGCAGGTGCTGCATCTGCGGTTGCGTATGCTGCTGCTGACCGCTGCTGCTGCTGCTGTTGCCTTCTGTCAGGTCGTTCAGGCGTGATTGCAGGCCTGCAACTTCCTGCTGCAGCGCGTTCAGCTGTTGCTGCATCTCCTGCCGTTTCTGAAGGAGCAGCAGCAGCAAACCCAGGTAGTGTTGTGAGCAGTCATGCAGACAGGATGCAACAACGAGCGACAAATCATCCAAGCTGCAGCAACCAAGCAGTCCACTGCACTGTGAATGGTCATGTGGTGATTGCGCCAGCATCAAACTCTCAAAACCTCTAGGTAATTTATCTGCAGTCCCCACCACCCCATGCTTCCAGGCAGCAGCGCCGCCTTTGGTACCTTTCCATTCAACAGAGGTGTGCTTGAGCTTGAGCTAGGCCACAGGGAGCACAGCTAACCAAGTTCACCCACCACATCCCCCATGAAGCTTGGTGTCAGGCTGTTGCGGGACTCGGCAGCTGTGGGTGTGCCGCAGCTGCTGCTGGGCATGTGCTGGCCAGGCGCAAAGCGGCTGATGGCTGCATTCAGCTGCTCCTCAAACCGCTCGATCCTGCAAGCCGCGAGCGGCAGTGACCAGCAACATGACGGATGTGCATTACATTTGCTGCAGCAAAAGCAGCAGCAGTTGCAAAGAACGCCCTGACAAATGCAGTGTTGGTTCACCGTTTCATGTGTGCCTAAGAACTAGGTGTCTGCTATTGCTGCACATATATTGCAAGCAGATGCGTGCGCGCAAGCTGCGCGCTCTCATGTGCATGCCCCGCTGCGACACAGGCCACACGCCTTGCGGCCACACCTGTTCTTTACGGGAGGCTGCATCTCAAGCAGGGAGGCTGACACTTCCCCGCTTTGCGCTGCCAGCGACAGCTGCTGCTGCTGCTGCACCTCCAGCGCTGCTACACGTGCAGCGAGACTGCCCAGGCCTGCCAGCACCTGGCTCACGTCCAAAGCCTGACCCTGCACAGCAGCAGCGACACAACAGCAGGTGAAGCACAGCAGAGCAGGCTGTTGCAGGCAGCTCAAACGCAGGACGCAGCGCCACCAACCTTACATCATTACCCTCACAAACCGTTGTACGTGTGGTGCTGTGCTGGTCATGCGCTTGTTCAGTGCCTGCATCTGCAACAGACCCTGCAGCCCATGCCATGACCAAATAAGCACCAAGACGCCGCCGGCGCACCTGGTGCTGCTGCTGCTCATGCTGCGCATCTCCCGCTGCATCGTCCACCCCAGCATGCCTTGCTGCGTAGTCATCTTCCAGTATCGCCAGCCGCGCCTCCACCGCCCCGCACTGCAAGACATCCAGTGGCGCTGCATCTGCTGCTGCCTGCTCCACATCCTGCAGCCGCCGCTTCAAGCTCTGCAGCTCAGCATGCAGCGCTGCGAGCTGCACCTCGCCCGCCACCTCAGACATGCGGTGCTGTGCTGTGCCCATCATTGACCATTCTGGCCGCTGCTGCTGGGGTGCTGCGACTGTGGAAGGGCTGCCAGCTGCTGCTGCTGCTGTTGCTGCGCTGGCAGCCGGGGTCTGCACTCACACAAAGAACAAAGCGACATGTTGGTGGGCTGCGCACATGCCGAGCACACAAATGCAGCGCACAGAAGCGTGACGCCGCAAAGGCTGGGTTGACATGATGAATTGGCAGCCAGGCAGCGCAACTTCAGCACATATGCACATCGTAATGCAAGTGCCAAGCCCCGGCAGAGGTCCGCGCACAGGCAAGTGATGCAGCAAGCTGGTGGCTGGCAATGCGCGACCCGCCAGCACCGCGCCGACAGCTGCGCCGCCTCGGGTGCTCACCTCTGCCTCCGACGCCTCGGAAGACACCATGCAGGCAGGCTCGGGCGGTAAAAATGGCATGCACGGCGCACGCTGCTGCTGCTGCTGCTGCTCAGGGCTGCCGCTGGCGCTGTGAGTGCCATCTGCATCGTCTGCACTGGCGATGTCCCCTTTGCAGCAGCTGGCCGGCAAGCACTGTGTGTCAGGAAGTGCAGGGAACGGCACGCCAGCAGCTGCTGACAGAGCTGCAGCCACAGCTGCGCTTTCAGCGCGCAACACCTGCCGCTGGTGCTGCTGCGCATCCTGCTGTGAAGTGCGTACTAGGTCCGCCGCCGGCACGTCGACCACATACGGCGCACCAGCAGTTGCGCTGCCAGCGCACACAACAGGCTGCTGCTGCTGCTGCTGCTGCTGCTGCAATAGCTCATCAAGCTTGCGGCTGTGCTGCTGCTCAAGTTCCAGCAGCCCCTCCTGCTCCTCCTCAACAGCCTGCAGTGGCAGGCAGCAGCGCAAACATGCAGCATTCGAAGAGGCGAGGCATGCACATCTGTCCAGCCCTCACATCACATGCATGCTCAGACACAACATGCGGCCAGGGCAGCCGCAGCCGTGCTGCGCAACCTCTGTGGCATCACCAGCAGCATCACAGCACACAGCATGCAGCCTGCGCACCTGAAGCCTCAGCTGCAGGCCCTCCAGCCGGCCCATCAGCTGGCCGTTGCTGTCCTGCAGCATGCCGCCAAAGGCAGAGCCCTGCAGAACAGATCAGCAGGCAGGCAGGCAGGCAGGCAGCAGCAGCACTCATGACGCAGGCGGCAAGCACCTATGAAAGGTGGGGTGGCTTGGCCATGCCGTCAGTTTGCATTGATGACGCCTGCAGGAGCGCAGACTACCTGACATGGCAGGCAAAGCACAGCGTACCTGCTGACTCTGCGTCTGCAGCAGCTCCTGCAGCCCTGCCTGGACATCATCCAACTGCTGCTGCAGCTCTGCCTGCATGCTGCTGCTGTTGCTCAACCCACCAGCTGCCGTGTCGGCAGAGCTTCTCTGCTGTACCTGCCCTGACAGCTGCGCCAGCGTCGCCTGCTGCTGTTCCAGCCGCTGTTGCAACTGCCCCTGCTGCCGCTGCAACTCCTGATGGTGTTGTGTCTGCTCAGTTTGTGCATGCGCCCTGGTGGCGTCACACCGCACGTCTACCTGCTCTATGTCGCTAGCTTGCTGCTTGATGTCAGTTTGGCACTGCTGCACCTGCCGTTCGAGGCGCTGCTGCACGCCTTGCAGCTGCTGCGCGGCCTCAGCAGCCGCTGTCCGAGCACTCTGCTCTGTCTGCTGCTTCAGCTCGTTGACCTGCTGCTCCAGCGCATCCAAGCGGCCTTGCAGCTGCTGCGCCAGCTGCTCAGCTGCAGCAGCGCGCGCGTCTGCTGCAGCTGCTGCTTGATGCGCTGCCTCTGACTGTGAGATGGCCTTCAGCAACTGGCTCGCATGCTCAGTCTTTGATGGAGCTGTCTGCTGCTGGTCCAATTCAGTCACCACAGCTGCACCAGCATCTCCTGCTGCTGCTGCTGCCGCGCCAGCGCTGCTTGCGCTATGTGCAGTTGACGCTGCTGCATTCTGCAGCGCCCGTTCGATGGCTGCACATATCCTGTCATGTATCGAGTTGCTGGCTGCAAACACAAGGGGCACGGTAGCGGTCGGGAGGTGGAGTGACACAGCAGTACGGTAAGAGGTTGACCTTATGTAAAGGCTGTTTAGGGCTGTTTAGCCCCCTGCCAGGGTGAAGGCCCAAAACACCCCTGCAGCCCTGGACTGCCGCTGTCAATCTTGACGCAACTGCTGCGTAGTTGGCGGCCTGCGGGCTACCCTGACTGCTTGCAAGCACACCCAGAAGCACACAGCTGCTGACATATCCCACCTGCAGCAAGCGATTCCATTTGACTTGGCATCAGCTCGTGGCTCATTGGCAGATACCGGCCGCCCAAGCTGCCCCTGCGTGAACCTGCGGCAACGGCAGTGCCAGCAGCAGTAAAGGACACATGGCAGCACTCGCTGTCAAGTTGGAAGCAACCTTGATTGTTAAGCGCTGCCGATAACCACTACAGCACATGCGTCTGCATGCAAGCACCACGTACAACGCACGCTGCCGCATCCGCTCTGACACTTGGCATGCGCACCTGCATCACTGTAGTCCAGGTGGTGCCTCGGCGTCATGCTTGTGAAGCGCCTGGAAAGGCTGTGCACCAGCGGGTCGACAACATGCTGCTGCTGCTGCTGCTGCTGCTGGAACTGCTGCTGACATGCCAGGCTGCCTGCCGCGCTGTCACCAGCCAGTGCAGCAGGCCAAGCGCTGATGGCACCAAACTGCGAGCTAAACCGGGGTGCTGCAGACGCTGTGTTGATTTGATTGACTTGTCCCACCTCCTGGCGTAGCTCGCCTAGTGATGTCTGCAGGAAGCAATGATTGAGAGTTGCGACAACTAGGAACAAGCAGCTGCTGTTGGTCATGCTGGTCTCATGCAGATGTCCTGGTCCCGCCACTGCCGCTCAAGAATAGACAGCTAGGACACAGGGGCATGGTATCTAGGAGAAGCTCACCTCAACAGACTGCAGTACGGCCGAGAACCCACTACTCTCCTTCTTGATGCTGCTCATCTTGTGCTGTCGAGCGAACTGCAAATTTGCAGATGCACATTTGCAGGTGCTTACTTCATAAACATCATGGTTAATATTCGACTCAATGTGATCAAAGCATGAGGCATGAAAATGCACTTCGAGCTGCTGTTCTGTTCAGGCCATCAAAAGCGGTTGCGGCACCTGATGCACGCTCAGCGGCTGACCATCAGCTGCCGTTTCCAAACTATTGTGATTGTCCATGGCGTTTCAACTGCACTGGCCATCATCAAGCTGCCCGACAATCTTCTGCACGGCTTGTCATAGCAAAGTAAGCAAATCTGCTTTTCAAAAGTTGCCTCCACATGCTACATGACAAAGCATCCTGAAATCAAGTGAATAAGATAACCTAAACTGTAAGTTTGACTGACGCCCTGTGACAGGTGCCTGTTACTGCGCAGCAGGGTCCATCAACCAGGAAACCTTGCGGCAAATGTATTAAATTTATCTGAAAATTGGCACACCGGGTTGGGCTGCATACGCAGGATCATGTTTATTTGTCTCTGTCCAGTGACCGTTGACTGCACGTGTCACAGGGCTTCACAAGACCGAAGAGCCCCTATAACTTCAGTGCAGCGGCGGCAGCGGCAGCATTAATGACAGCAGCAGGGCCATTACTAGGGCCAGCTGTGCTGCTGCCTCAGCTGGCCCTGGCAGCGCTGCTGTGGCTGCGTGAGGCAGGAAAACAGTACCAGCAGCAGCAGCAGCAGCTGCTGCAAACAGCAGCACTGAACACGTAGACAGCCTTGTGTGGTTGCCGCCGGACCTGCTGATGTTTTTTCTGTCCTTGCTGCCGCTGTGTGACTCCCGAGGGTGCTGTGCAGCGGCTCTTCGCACCAAGCAGCGGTGCACACCAGCATGCTGGCAGCCACACAGACTCTGCAACAGACATGCAACCTCAGCACACGGCAGATGCATATGCGAGCTTTCTGGCTAGGCACGGTAGACTCTGGATCAGCCTCATTGATGTTCCAGCAGCAATTCGTCCACCGTGCAACGTGGTGCAGCGTGCGTCGGTGATGATGATGATGGTGCAGCGTACGTTGGTGCATACTTGCCACAACAGGCTGTTGCATGATACTACCTGATAATGTATGATGCACCATGCATGAGGTGTTGTTTCTGGAGCCATCGGCTCCCATCCTGCATGCATGCCGTGTGACCTGGCCTAGCATGTCAGTGACGCATTTGCTGCATCATGATTGTTCTTTGCGACACGTGCTTTCCTGCACTCCGTTACCACATTGACCGAGCCAAGAACCAGCATGATAAGGTTTTGGCGCCACGGCATCTTGCAGTTGACGCTGCTGCTGCTGCTGCTGCTGCTGCTGCTGCTGCTGCTGCTGCTGCTGCTGCTGCTGCTGCTGCTGCTGCTGCTGCCTGCAAGCTCATAAACACATGTGGCTGGAATCACTGGTGTGTTTCTGCACAAATGTTCATCATCATCATATTACCCATTCAAGCCATAGCATCAGCGCCATCGGCCCCGCGCCCCACCGCACAGATGTTGTGTTGTGGGCCATTGCAAGCAAGGATGCCGCACTAAAATTGTTACTATGTGGCATGAGACGGCCTCACTGTCTGCAAGCGCTTGAACCACAGCTCTGCAACACACTTTCTTTGTCTCTCTCTACTTTTCCCACTGCTGCCGACTAGGCATCTGGTGCCATCAGCCTGAGGCTGTAACCGTCGGACACATTACTCCCATCAGCGATGTAAGCGGGACCAGTGCCGTAAAATCCCCAATCTTGGAACCCGTTGTACGACGGTTTGCTGGAAGGGGTGCCAAGGGTAACACGTAGGGAAGTTGATGTAACTTTGGGCGTATCAAGGCGCAGATCACCTATCGTGTCAGTTTTTGCCCTAGCACAGTCCTTCTACTCAGCATGTTGTTATGCAAACCCAGTCAATGCTGTTCTGCATGCACGCATCTGGTTTACAAGGGACCAGCCGTCGGCAAACATTGTGGCCCAAAGTTCTTGTGACAGCGCCGTATGACAACATTTGACGATGCCAGGCAGCTGTAGCATCTGTGGGTAAAGCCCATACTTAGGCTTGGACGCTGGCACCAAGTGACTGAAGGCAGAGGCATACTCCACTCAACGTCAACTTGAGCACACTTCAGTTTGTTCAGAACGTCAGCTGCGAGTCCCTTCAATGGCACAAGACAGCTTCCACCGGCATGCTTATGCCTTTGATTGAGGATTGAGGAGAGTTACATGGGTGTGCACGTCGGAAACGGAACACTTCGAGAACTGCAGCGCGCAGGACACGAGGATAAACCACAAAAAGCCTCAGAGAAGCAATTTGCAGCTTCCTCACCTAAAAAAACACAAACTCTGCGCAGAGAAAGAGCATCAGGACAGAACAAAAGGTGTCAACGTCAGCGAAATAGGAACTGAACATGCAGACATGTACATGGCAACGACTAGCAGGTACTGGGCACCTCGGTGCTCCTGCTTCAGGTGTTGAAGACATTGTACAACATGATGATCAACATGATCAAAACTCTCTGCTACTAGGATGCGCACAAAGCAACAGCATAACCCGCAGCGCCGTGGCACCACAGGCACCTGCCACCCTACTGATGTGTCTGGCAAGGCCACACCCCAGGCAATGGCACCGGCCCATCACACCTACTAGCTGACACAGGCTGCATGAGAGTACTAACAGCACAAGACATGCAACCACATGTAGCAGACTGGATAATAGAACAGAAGATGCAAGAACCCCAAACCACGCTATGGCGCAGAGGCCAAGTTCCTTCTCGGTGCCAGCTGCAGCCGGCCGTCAACCACGTGTAGAAAGGGGTGATCAGCTGGCACAATTTCTAGCCAGGCCAAGGGTGCCGCCTTGATGACGATGAGTCAACCAGCAGGTCCAAAAACCTAGCCACCGCCTCCTTCTTCTTCGTCTGCACCAGCTCATCAAGCTCCTGCTGTCGCTGCTGGAGCTGCAGCTGCTGCTGCTCTCTGTGCTGCCTCACTGCCTCATTATGAGCCAGTTGCGCAGCAGAGGGAGTAGCAGGCTGCAACAACTGAGTGATAAGTCGCTGGTCAGCAGATGGCGCCTGGGCAGGGCCACCTGCTGGACTGGCAACCAGATCATGCTGCCTATTCAGCACATGCTGAAGGTTGGCTGCCCTCCTTCCAACATCCATAGCATTGAAGGCCGCCAAACACACGAGACGCCACACGCATGTGAGCACACTCCGCCCACCCCGCGGCGGTTGCATGAGCCAAATATGCTGTTTAAAGCCGAGGATCCAGGCGTGCGAGTGCACCATGCTGCAGGTATTTATCCACTATGGACTGCACCACCGCTTGCGCAACAGGGCAGTGCCAGTAATGGTGGTCACACCCAGGTATACATGCACCACACAAGCAAGCACGCTGCACGCTCGGCATCCGAGCAGCAGTAGGCACACCATTCAACACCACACGCCAGAACACCTCTTTGAACTTGTTAATGCCAGCGCAACTTCCAAAGTTTACGCTGCGCAGCGGTCACACTACCAACACCATCCCTAGTCGCTGCCGAACTTGAGTTATTGAGTGCAAGGACCACAAACTGACGTTTCCGAGCCTGCTGCTCAACACGCAAATTACGCAGGTGCTGAATAGCAGCAAGAAGTCTTATCATGTATAAGGTAGCCGACGGAAGAGGGCCGGATGTCGTTGGTCATCGTTGTCCTTGACCCCACGTGCTCGCCGAAGCTCTGTTTTGTTATATGTACCGCAAATCAACACATTTGCCTTCGAAACCCGACGTCAACATTATGTTTCGAAGTGAAGTCAACAAGATTTGCCTGTGATGGAAACGACGTTTTTTGCTTGCACGGCCAATGTATTGCATCAAACACAGGGATTTTTGGGGGTTTAGCCTTCATGAGTGACAGGCTGTGCTGAGCTGTTCGCAGCTCCTTTTGTTACCAGGTGCCCGTCGTGGCGTAGCCATTTGAACACACCAATCCAACCCCTCTTCTTTCAAAGCTTATAACATGTTTTGTGTGCACACATCACGTGATGGGGATGACGGTTCTGTGCTGGCACGGTTGATGTCCTGTCCCACACACAGGGGCTTTACTCTGGGTCGAGCCTCCTTGAGTGACAGTGTACCTTACTGCCAGGAAAGGTTGATAGAAATGGTAACTCCCAGTAACAGTGCACGACAAAAGTAATCATAAAGACGTCTCCGAGTACGAAGAGTAGGAGGAAAGTAGGGAACAACTCCCAGGTCTGACCAGCAAGCCCCAACGCCCTGGAAACATTTGATCTGCTGTTGTTTACGGATCAAAACGCTTGAAATGACCTACAAAACGTATAGTTGTTTGTAAGTCATTGCTGGGCACCTTACACGCATGCACACAGCGTCTCCTAGCCTGTCAAGCAAGAGGTGTATGACCCGCCAACAACACGCGGCAGCCCATGTATGAGGCGCCAAAGTGTCTTGTACTGATTATCATGCACGCGAGTGTATGAACCTTTCGTGGCAGTACGGTAAGGGTTGCAGTCTGTGCTGAGCTGTCCTGAGCAAAGCCACAGCAGCAGCAATGCCATCGGCCCTGCACCCCACTGGAGCAGAATGAAGAGGGAGCACACTCTGATCTGTTGCATGTCAGCCACAAGTGTCAAGGCAGTGCCCATAAAACGCGTGCTTTTGCATGACAGCCGCGTTCAGCCGGAACAACCATGCGCGGCCCTCAAGGCCTGCTTGACAAGTCACCCAACACAGCCAGCAATGGTGCTGCCCCAACAGGCACCACACTCTGCAACAACTACACATGCCACGACGACGGAAGTGCGTCTCCGCTGCTGCGCCGCGCACCACTGCCTGGGCATCATTAGGGTTAGTCCACATCGATCACGCGGCTCAGCTTCTGCACCCTGTTGAGCAGCAGGTCGCCGCGCTTGATGGTCTCCAGGTACAGCGCATTCTTGGCATCAGGCCTGCAGGAAGCGAGGCAGACGACGTGCGCAGTGAGCGCAACACACCACGATCGGCTGCCAGTGCGGTGGAGACCGTTGACACAGCAGTGTACACCAAACGCCACCACACTTGAAAAGGACGGCAAGGCCATAAATCCTGCTGTGCCCACATCCATACCAAAATTCAATCCATGCAGAGCATAACTTATAACAGCCAGCGGTGCTGTTGCCGGATGCGGCCTCACCTCTTGGTCTCAACGATGCCTGCAACCTTGTCGATCTTTGCGCTGATGCGGCCAGCACAGATGAAGTCAGCCACCTGCACAGCGCAGCACACCACCACCGGCACAGTCAACAAAACCCATGTGCCGCACGCATGCAGCTAGCAGAGCGCACAGTGCACAGAACGTCCCGACAACGGTGCACGTCCGCATGCCCCAAGCAGTTGCCGCCATGTGCACAGCAGGCACGAGCAGCAGCCACCGCCCCACAGAGCTGCAGCGCCAATGGTTGAGCAAAGGCCCGGAAGGCACACACGGCACGAGCAGTGGCCGCTGCTGTAGCAAGCACCTAACAGCCACTGATGCGATGCTACACTGCAGTGCTGCCCTGGTGGGTACCTCTGTGTCCAGGAAGGGCAGCCCCACGTCAAAAGCAGTGGCCATGGACTCCAGCGTGACCGACTTGTAGCTCTCCAGGAACTGCACGTGCATCAGCACAGCATGCAGCAACAGCAGGCCTCATCGCGATGGAGAGTTGCCACGGGATGTTCCCACGGCGATGGCTTCACAATGAGGTTGCTTACAAAGTGTGCTTCTGCATCTGCAACGCTGCTGAGCAACAAACACGCTGCCGTACGTGCAGGTCAAGCACCAGCAGACTGCTACCAGGTGACAATCCCGTGCCCTTGTGCAAATCAGCGAGCTTTCTGTGCAGCAGCCGGTGTACACCACATCAGCAGTTGATGTGTTGATGTGGGTGGTACAACCCAGGAGTGCTGTGCACACCGTCCTTCAGTCCGCATGGCGTCTCGGCTGAGCACTAGCTTGCCTGCTGCACGCTGCGTCCGTGCGCGGTGGCGCGCAGCCGCGGCCCTCACCTGGTTGTATGCCACCAGGCGCACCTCGCGCATGTAGTAGCGCACGTGGGGGTGCGTGTACATGTCGCCCCGGATGATGTCGATGACGCCCAGCAGCGACTGCGGCGGACAACACAGCACCACCACCACCACCATCGGCAGGGAGCACAGGCCACAGCTTGCGCATGCTGCAGCAGTCGTGCGTTCTTCCAGTGGGCACTGCAGTACTCCCCAGCAGCTGCAGCAGCCGCCGTACAGCACACCCTGCAATCCACTGCACGCCCAGCGAAAATGCGCCCGAACTCGCCGCCCACCCTGAACAACTCCCTGTGGCCGCAGTCACAACTGTATGCATGAGTAGCAGTGGGCTCGCCCTGAAAAACAATCCCTGTAGTTGCAGTCGCAACTGCATGACTATGTAGCAGTGAGCTCACCCTGAAGAACTCCCTGTAGTTGCAGTCGTACAGCGCGTTGAGGCAGGACTCCATCGCAGGCACGCGCCCGATCACGCTGCGGATCTCCGGGCTGTCCACGACACGGCTCTTGAGCGCGACTCGGTCCAGGCTGATGAGGCTGGACGCCACCGCGTAGCTCACGCAGGAGGTGTAGCTGAACAGCTCAGACCTGCAGAAAAACAGGGACGCAGCAGCAGGTAGCGTGCACAACTGGTGACTGGGCTTCCACGCATGGACGGCCATGTGAACGTACAAGCCAAGCACAGGTAGACTGGTGCTGCTTGGCTGGAAGCTCAGGCAGGTGTAGCTGACCAGCTCAGACCTGCAGCAGACAAGAAGAGTCGAGCGTTGGCAGCCTTATGCACATCATGATAAGGCAACCTCAAGTACGTCGTTGCCTGCTGCAATACGCTGTGCAATGCTGGTGTGATCCCAACACTGTCACCATAGTTGGGTGCCGGATGCTCAACCCTGCATGACAAGCCATACTCTGCTGATGGCGCCAAACGCATTCACCTCAGCCTGTACAGGTTGGTACCAGACAACCGCTGCTGCGACTCACGTCGTGAATGTTGCGATTGAGTCCAGCAGCAGCTCAGCAGCCCGCTTGAAGTCACGGCTGTACATGGCAGCAACACCCTCGTACACCTGGCAGCAGCAGCAGCAGCAGCAGCAACATACACAGTGGAAAGGCGTTGACTTCAACTGTGCCAAGGGCTGCTCAAGCTGTTAAATGCACGATGCTACTGTAGAGGCACGTACACAGCATGACGCCAGCAATGCAACATGATGCAGCGGTGGCCAATTGCAGCCAATCACCCAATCCAACAGGCACACACACACATACGCCAAACACAACCTTGACAGAATCTGTTGCTCAGCCCTGAAGCTCACCTTGAGCTTGTTCTTGTGCTCCCAGTCGCCTCCCGCCTCGCAAATTGTCTTAGCACGCGCCAGCAGTTTCTTCACGCCATGCCAGTCCTGGTACAGGATAGCCAGCCTGCAGCAGAACAGCTCCAGCAGCAGCAGCAGCAATTTGTGCAGCCATGTGTCAGCTGCATGCATGGGGTGCACCACAACTGCTAATCAACAACGAGAGGCAGCAGCGCAGTGACAGGAGCAGCAGCGTTTTGCCCAGACTCACCCGCCACACAACACCGCACGTCGCTGTGTGCCCACCACATGACAAACTTGCACAGATAAGGGACATTGCGCCAAGAAGACGATGAACGACGCGCACACAAAGTGTGCAGAACACAGCGCATGAGCATGCACAACACCGTGGGGTTGTCAGCACGCCAGCAGTCGACGGGGCTTGCAGGAAATAACACCAGCTTCCAGGAAGCACCACAGCCGTCCTCACCGCGTCTGCGCAAAGACCATGTCGGCCTTGCTGGCGCCACTGGCTGTCTTGTCCTCCGTGTCCTTGTAGGCCGCCGCTGCTGCCTCACAGTCGCCGATGCTGCCCAGGAAGGCAGCCTTGGCGTGCAGAGCATCGCGCACCTCCGTCTCTCCAGGTTCTCCTCAGCATCCTACCGAAGTACGCACACAACAAGATGTTCAGTGGCGGCATGACGCAGCGAAGTTGCAGCCAAGCCACGCCAATCACACAGCGCAAGTTCAGATGAGCATCTTCAGCTCGAGGGTGGATGAGTGAAGGCGGGGCCAGGGATCAGGGGTTACAAACTGCAAGTCCTATGCATCAGAAGCAGGCAATGCTGCTTGAGCATATGCTCCTCCGTTCGTAAACTTAGGATGAAAGATGACATGCCTGGGCAAGGGCCTAAATTTTCTGGTGTAGGGGCTCGTGCCTGCCCTACTACGGTCAATCATGTGCCCTCAATCTGCCACTTGTCCAAGCTTGGGTGACAGCAACTAGCACATGGACTGTGCTGAAAACTCCGCCCATCAGAAATAGTGGGTAGCATGTAAGAATCCTGTGGCACTGCCGCTGCTACTCGTCTGCACCGAAGGCATGCTACTGTGCCTGCAGCATGCATCGCATGTACTCATGCAACTGCAGAAACCGAGTGTGCTGTTCCAACGGCGTCGCGTGCTGGAGAGCCAGCTTGTGGTCGGCCACTGCTGGCAGGCCAGCTAGTATATGGCTGATATGTTGAAGCATGCCACAAGCGCTGTTGGAACACCAACTGCACGACTGGTGCGCGCAAGCCGATAGGTCACCGCTGCAGCAAAGCTGCTCAGTTTGCCGTTCAGTGTTGTGATCAGCCGCGTCTAGCGTTGGTACGGCTGCTGCTGCTGCTGCCAACATGTACCCTGCTGCTGCAGCCACCAGCGGGTGAGGTACGCCGCCAAGCACTACATTGCACGCCTGCCAGGGCCAGGTGCCTGACATCCGTCAGACGGCACTGCCTGGAACACGGCTTATGTTGCCTACTGCTTTGGGTTTTCTGCTGGCCTGGCATCAACATACTAAGTACTGCTGATGAGCATGCAATGTAAACCCTGCGGCAGAGACATCATGCGGTTCACATGCTCGCACCTTTATTTTTGCTGCCAGGTCCTCTAGCTGCTTTGTGTTGCTGGACTGCATCTCCTGCAGCTTGTCCTGCTGCAGCTCCCAGCCCAACTCCCCGCATATGTGCTCATAGTAAGGGGCCAGGCCTGCAGGAAACATGTACCATGTAGCTGTGTTGAGAGCTGGAATAGTACCAAGTACGATCATCACATTGACATGCACTGCTGCTGCTTGTTGGGGACTTTGATGGCAGAATACAGGTTGTGCTGCCTACCTGTCTGTCAGCAGACAAATGAATCGGGCCGCATGGAGATCAGCTACTAATGCTTGCAGGTGCTCAACCCTTACTGCCAAGCTCATGTGCACAGCAACATCACAAGTCACAGCAGCAGTGCATACCTTTGCTGAATATGGTTTGTAGGATCTGCGCCTGCAGCTGCCCTTTATCAACTCCTTCTATATCTGTTGATTTGTACATGAAGACCTGCAGGAATCCCAGCAGACATCAGAGCTGCAGAGGTTACACAGTTGCAGGCCATCAGCAATACCAGTTGCATGCTTTCCCGAGCTGGCACCTGCTGCGCTAGCTCAAGCCGAAAATCTTGCTTCTCTGTTTC
>JACERP010001604.1:0-17817 GCA_014080715.1 Scenedesmus sp. NREL 46B-D3 | reverse complement strand
CACAAAAAGCCCAACAAGACTGCAGACATCAGAAATCAGCAAGTCGAAGTCAAACAAGTAGCAAACCCCAGGAGATACGAGACAGGGTACGCACAATACATAAAGGCTGTGAAACTCACGGGACAACGCCTGCTAGATACAATGCACGACCTGTACACCCTGTACTCACACACGGAGGACACAATTACAGCCGTCACGGGGATTACACACAACACAGCCCACAGTGGTAAAGG
The DNA here is from genome assembly GCA_014080715.1 of Scenedesmus sp. NREL 46B-D3. NCBI lineage: Eukaryota > Viridiplantae > Chlorophyta > Chlorophyceae > Sphaeropleales > Scenedesmaceae > Scenedesmus > Scenedesmus sp. NREL 46B-D3. The sequence goes on along the minus strand of JACERP010001604.1, from coordinate 17,584 downwards.
CAAGAAACGGTGTAAAAAGGGAGAAACTTATCAGCAATACGCGGTACAATGGGCCCCGTGGTACAGCCATATTGGGTGGTGCAAGCGGCACTGGCGCTCAACTACAACATTAAAGGAGCGGTAGTAGCTGTTGCGCCAGAAAGCGAGCCCACCGTGGGACATGCAGACCATGTGAATTCTGCAAGCAGCAGGTGGATCACGTAGAGCAGACGTACACACATGCTCGGTGTGCTCCCGTGCCTATCATGCGGGGTGCCTCCCCCGCAGAAACGCTAAAAGGGGGGCACCCCATGCTTGCTCAAACACGTACACATGTGAAGAGTGCATAAAAGGAAACTACACCAAAGACACGCTACCAAAGGAGCTTCGTCTGGTAAAGGTGGAATGGGCCGAGGCGCTGGAGAAGAAGCTAAAGCAAGCACAAAAGCAGCATCAGAAGCGCCCACATGGCAGCCCGGGATCAGAAGAGCCAGACCGAGTGCAGAAAGTGACGCCGACACCCAGGAGGCGTACCCGCCGATATCCCACCCACGGGACGACATGTATGACATCACAGTCGGACAGCCGTGTAGAAAGCAACTCGCTATCTACCCCCATCCAATCAACCCCCACACCGACATCAAGCCAACTGGAAAGTACGAGGTGTTCGTTAGGCAAGTCCTCACATACCACAAAGACAAAACGGAAGGATCACAGGTCACAGAATTGAAGGCATGCATATACCAGCCAGATGGCCGGTGCACGCACACACTCCCGGTAGACACCTCAGCTCAGCTATACCAACGTTTTGAGTACATGAAACAACACCACGCACGAGTGCTCAGCAAACTAGGAGCAGGAACGTTTGCAGAGGAACTCAACAAACTGATGTGCAGATACACAGACGGCACAGTATGTAGTGGCAAGGGAGAAAACACCTACATAATTGATACCAGAAACCAACGTTCAATACCGCTAGTGCGCACTTCTCTCCATAACACAATGGGCGGCGCTAAAGAGCGGTTGGCCAGCCCGCTCGACGTCGCTGACAGCTGCGCGGAGTACTGGTCAGCACACAAACAAGACCAAGTGTTCGGGGCTCAGTTTGATGCGTATAAAACCGATGGACCGGAGCCTCAACAGCCTGCCCAGACTTCACGGAGTCTCAAGCAGAAAAGGCGGCAACATGGGCGCTATACTCAGCATCGCAGGCGCAGACACCTACAATGACATTGCTACTGCTTCCATCATTCTCGCAGGCTGGTCAAGATGCCAACTACATGAAAGTCATGCAGGGCCGCCCCGACATGTGCAAGCAACTAGCAACCATTCCAAGCGGCCTCCTAAACCTTGAAAAAAGCCCCCTCGCGCCGGCATCACAGTCGCAACGTCTGAAGTGGAATATACACATCATTGCAGTGGGAAATGCGGAAGGGTACCGAAAGTATCTGCCGTATTGGAAGAGCTCCATCAATGGTGTTTGGCGGGAACGATTCCGGCGTGCGCTAGAGGCAGCCATAACGTCCGAAACACCGTCTCCGAATTGCACACCAAAAATCAGGATGCACGAAGAGCGTGCAACATGGTGGACACGCGAACCGGAAGTACAAGCAGCACCGGCAGAGCGCCCACCAGGGAAAGCAAACAGGTTCACAACCAGAATCACAATAAGTTTAGCAAACGGCCGTTGGACACAAAGAAAGGGCCCAAAACCCAAGACTTGGTCAACCTAACGGGCCAAAACACCAATGTGGCCGGAGCCCAGCCAAGGGCAGTTAGAGCCGCTAGAGACACCCTGATCAGTCTCCTCCCAACACCCCCTCAGCTCCGCTTCGACTGGAGAGACTTCATCTACACAGATGGCAGTGTACTGGCAGAAGACGCAAATATCTTCCCAGGCATCGGGGCGGCCGTGTACGTCCCGGCCCACCCGGGCAAGCACATTGAGGAGAGGACAATGGCCGTGGACTGCCGGTATGAAAGCCAACCTGGTAACCCAGCATGCGTCAACACCATCAACAGAGCAGAACTAGCGGCCATACAAATGGCAGTCAAGGTGGGGATTCAACACTGCGAGGAAACAGGTAACACCGACGTACACATTGCTACGGATAGCCTAACCTCCATGTACCAAGTCAAGAAGACCATCAATCGCCCTCAGGACATGAGGGAACACAGACACCTGCAACTACTGAAACACATAGTGGCAACGATTACTGAATCCATGTGCACGGTACACAACTGGAAGGTGAAGAGCCATGCTGGCATTGTGGGCAATGAAATGGCCGATACAACAGCTGTGGCCGTGTCCAAAGGCCTTGATGCAGCTGATCACGATGACTTTCATGAATATAAACACGCAAGCAACAACAGAGATGACATGTACTGGCTGTACACGGAAACCGAGATCATTCCTAATAAAGCAGCCGAAGCAATAGCCGCGGTTGCCGCTACTGCAGGAGAGGCCGAGGATCAGCCCGCCGACACTACCCTTTTCCCGGAACCCAACATGAAAGATTCCTTGAAAGCCCGCATTCACAGCATCTGCCACCTAGGACAATCCAACACAAATACAGTGTACCATGCCAGCTGGACAGACATATTAAAAAAGATAGATCACCGATACAGTCATTTGTTCATGACCAGCACAACTGTAAAAAGCTACGTACGGAAACTCGTGCTACAATATCGATACGGACTGCTGCCGACATACAAACTTCTTAAACGCTACAAAAAGACGGAAACCAACCTCTGCCCGCTATGCGGCGAGGAGGACAGCGGTCACCACGCAATGAGCGGATGCCGCAAGCTACTGAAAAAAGCTACACTACGGCACAACGATGCTGGCAGCCTGATTGTCGAGGCGATCTACATGGGAGAAAAAGGCAGCCAACTCATAGCAGCTGACGTGGGCCTGAACAAACGTCGCCAGGCTCAAGGCAAGGATACCCTGGACATCACCCGCACCCTGTCAGATGCGGCGCTCCCGGCCAGCATACCAAAAACGGTCAGGACGAAGCTAGCAAAGCTCAGCATACCAGACGCTTTCCTCTACAAATTCGACCGCAAAAACCGCCGCAGAGAATACACTGTGATAGAGGTCAAGTACTGCAGAGACACCAAGCCAGAGGACCAAGAAGCCAGAGCCGTCAAGCAACACAAACAGTTGGTCAGCACACTTAAAGAGTATGACAAAAGTGCTAGAGTCAAGCACTGCACCCTTCTACTAGGAGTGGGGGGTACAATATACAAAGAATTTGGACAAACCCTATCCAATGATCTAGGAGTCAAAGGACGCCCGCTGGAAACCCTGTTGCGCAAACTGCACTTCAAGTCGGTGCAAGCAGTTGGCGAGATGTGGAAGCACAGAAGAGCACTGCTGCATAACAAACTCGGATCAAAGAAAGGACCGCCTACAGGCACCAATCGCACCAACTTCACCTCTGCCCCTCAACACAGAAAAACAAAGAAATCTAGGAAATAACTCTTAGCCCCACGGGTACCATACCGGCCCCTCGGGACCGGTGGGATGGTAGGGTGCGTGAAGGCGCATGAGGTTACCTCATCGTCACACACGCCGCCTTCCTGAACTTACGCGGGTGTTAAGTGTCAACACATCACGCGTAGCTCATTCATTCATTCAGCAAACATACAGCTAAAAATCATCTGCAGCACTTGCAACCGCGGCCAGCGTCGGTTTTGTGTCAGTTTAATTTTCAACAACGACGCGTGTTGTTTCAGGGCAAAGCGTGTCAGCTGTCGGAACTTCTGATTTTTTTTACAGCTGGTCACTGGCATGCAAACATCATTTGACAACTGAAATAAAGCAAACATACAGCTGCACATCATCTGCAGTACTTGCAACCGCGGCCAGTGTCGGTTTTATGTCGGGTATTTTTTCAACGATGACGCGTGTTGGTGATGCAAACATCATTTGACAACTGAAATACAGCAAACATACAGCTTAAAATCATCTGCAGCACTTGCAACCGCGGCCAGCGTCGGTTTTGTGTCGGTTTACTTTTCAACAGCGACCGGTGTTGTTCAAGGGCAAAGCATGTGACCGGCGCAACTTCTGATTTTTTTCAGCTGGTCACTAGCATGCAAACAACATTTCAAACCTGAACTAAAGCAAACAGACAGCTGTACATCACATCTGCAGCACCAGCAACCGCGGCCAGTGTCGGTTTGTGTCGTTTTATTTTATCAAAAACGACGTTTGTTGGTTAAAGGCAAAGCGTGTTGGCTAGCGCAACTACTGATTTTTTACAGCTAGTCACTGGCATGCAAACATTAAATGACAACTGAACTAAAGCATTCATACAGCTGCACATCATCTGCAGCAGTTGCAACCGCGGCTTGTGTCGGTTTTGCGTCAGTTTATTATTTCAACGACGACGCGTTTTGGTCAAGGACAAAGCGTGTTGGCTGTCGCAACTTCTGATTTTTTTACAGCTGATCACTGGCATGCAAACATCATTTGACAACTGAAACAGCAACAGCCACAGCAGCGCCAGCAGCAACAGCAGCAGCAGCAGCAGCAGCAGCAGCAGCAGCAGCAGCAAGGGCAACAGCAGCAACGCCTCCAGCAGCAGCAGCAACAGCAGCAGCCCAAGAAGCCATCCTTCTTCTTGGTTGGTGCCTGGTCTGATATTAACGTTGACCCTAGTGTGTGGGGCCTGGGATTCGCTGTTGGGGTGCTGCAGTTTAAGCCAAAGGTGGCAACGCAGCGGTTGCTGCAGCACCATTGCAGTCAGCACCACTGGGAGGGATGGGTGCCTGGCATCGGCATGCGGCCGAGGCTGTGGCGTAACCGCCTGGGCGCAGAGGCGCCGCAAGGTGGTTTGCAGGAGATGGAAGCATCTCTGAAGCGAACGTTTGAGCAGATGCAGCAAGGCAGCGCACCGGGTAACAGCCAGGGAGCCGGCAGCAGCAGTCAGATGTTCAGTGATGCAGCCCTCATGGCAGCATACCATGCGTCGTGGATGGATCCTTCCAGCCCACGACAGCTGCCCAGGCAGCGTGCAGCAGCAGCAGCAGCAGCTCTCACTGTGCAACGGCAGCAACAACAGGCACACCAGCAGCAGATCAGCGGCCCAGCGCACAATGATCTTCTGGACCCTGTGACGCAGCACATGGGTAGGGCAGATGGCAGCAGCTACAAGTGGGTAGCAGCGTACAAACGCGCAGGGCACAAGCAGTTGCCACGGCAGTTGAGGGAGTTTGGTTGGCGGCTGCTGCATGCTGGAGTGAAGGTGGGCGCGCGTCGCATGCTGTCAGCAGGCAGGCAGGTGGCACGCCAGTTTAAATGCCCAGCGCAGCAGTGTCAGCAGGCAGCACAGCTCGAGACACTCTCTCACTTATTCGTGGAATGTCCAGTGGCAGCAGCAGTGTGGCAGTGGTTCGTGCAGCTGTGGCAGCAAGTGCAGCCGGGAGCTGTCATCCCCATCAGCAGCAACCTGCTGCTGCTGGATGACTTTAGCAGCTGGGCGCCACCGCAGGATAAGCAGTTGGTGTGGACGTATCTGCGCCTGCTGCTGCTGGAGTCCATTTGGGTGGTGCGCAGCAGCAGTTGCAGCAATGGGGGAGCTACCAACAGCACTGCGGATGGCAGCGGCAGCAGTGCGGCAGCAGCTACATCAGTGCAGGGCAGCAGCAGCTGCAGCGAGAGTGGCATAGAGTGGCAGTAGACATACGGGTAGGGTCAGGTATTTCACTGTCGTGGTTGGGGGGGCGGTCACCTGTCATCAGCGATGCGGACTTCCAGCGCAAGTGGCGGGGGTTATACAGGCGATCGCGCTGGGGCTATGACGGGCGTTTGTTAGCAAAGGTCTGCACATCTGACCTGTGAGGGATGTGTAGGTATGGAAGGATGATACGGTGTTAATAGGTGGGTGGTCTCTTGCGTTGCACAGTTTAAGTGTGGTGTATGAATATGCATGGGGCCCCTGATGCCAAGGTGGGGCCGGGGCAATATGTAAATGGTGAATTTTGATGCCCGTAATGAGGTGTAGGGGTGTTTGCAAACTGCATCTGATCCTTCGACAGCTGTGGTTATAGTGATAACCATGTACTGTGTGTATCTGTGTATGTGTGTGTGCCTCTTTGTGACGGTGGGTATGTATTGGATAGATGCACACTGGACGTGTTGCTAGCATGGTTGATTAATTTGTGGTTCACCTCATGAGCGGAGTAGCGGCTCACTGGGCTAGTGCCTGAGGTCAGGTTTCAATCCTGAAGATGTATTGTATTGTATTGTATTGTTAAGCAGCTTTGATGGAGCGATGTGCACCGATGGGGATTCTATGCAAGGCACAGCCAGACGTTGGGTGTCGCTGCAAACTGATGCTCAAAATTGGCTGCGGACTGCGGTTGATCTATGGACAGCTGTGGTCATAATTTGCACACGCGCATGTTGAAAGAATGTGCATGGTTTGGTGCTTAGTTTTGTGTTGTATGTTTTCAGTATGGATGTGTTGCCTAATATCATATCAGGATTGGTCACATATACAACACGCTTCCTAAACATCATCAGTAGCCAGGTTGTGGGCATCGCCTTCAGTGGCAAGTCATGACAGTGTGTAAGCTTATTTTTACATGTTTACGCACCTGCTTAGCTCAAAAACACCGCTTATCTGAGCGCTTAGCACCATTTTTATCGTCTTAGCACAGTCTTAGCACCACAACCAGGGCCGCTTACAATCGTAAGTTCTTATCATTCTTATGCCTGTTTGCTGTTTCGAGTGGGGTTCTTACCAGTTTTTTTACGCTTCTCTTAGCGATTTTGTAAGATCGTACACGGAGCGTAAGATGTAAGCAGGGCGTTTTGCCCATAGTGAAACCGCAGCCACTCCATGGATGGCTGTGGTTATAGTGGATACTGGGCACTTGGTCGGGTCGGGTCCTGGATGCCTCGATGGCTGCTGTTCGCGGAGCTATCTGCATGACCTTGTGACGGCACCTCTCAAAGGGGAGAGTGTCGTGGGGTGGGTGTGAGAACAGGTTGCCCCATTCCCTCTTGGAAAATTTTTGAAGTAGAGTTGCGGTTTGCTTAGTCGAGCCAATGTAACACTACTTTACAAAAAAAAAAAGACAACTGAAATAAAGCAAACATAAAGCTAAAAATTATCTGCAGCACTTGCAACCGCGGCCAGCGTCGGTTATGTGTTAGTTTAATTTTCAACAACGACGCATGTCGTTTCAGGGCAAAGCATGTCAGCTGTCGGAACTTCTGATTTTTTTTACAGCTGGTCACTGGCATGCAAGCAACATTTCAAACCTGAACTAAAGCAAACATACAGCTGTACATCACATCTGCAGCACCAGCAACCGCGCCCAGTGTCGGTTTGTGTAAGAAAGACGCATAATTTACTAAGATGTTGCGATATGAGAATATCAGAAGTATCGAGTGGTTTCGAGAAGGTTGTGGGTTGATCGAGAATGGTCTCGATTGTACGAAGTTTCTGGATCACTCTAGAGATTGTGTGATGTAGGATCGATGGATGCTTCTAGTCTCGTTAATTCTAGAGAAATCTTAACAGCCTACTACTTTAGGAGTTGGTATATATAGGGGTGCCATTTCTCTTCTCGGCAAGGAAGCAGAAGCACTCAACAGTACTCTACAGCGCCCTCAAGTATACGGGTTTCCTTTTGTAACTAAGTGGAATACTTCTGTCTCCGGTCCATATCGATTCAGTCAGTGTCCAGCTTAGTGCAGAAGGCATCGATCCTGTGTTACGTTGTGTTGGCTCGCCAAGTATCGCTGTGAACCCAGCAGATTGGTAGCTGAGATTGGTAGCTGCTATTACCCAGTATGGCTGACCCCACTCAGGGAGTGCCGCTCAGCATGGAGCAGGCCCAACAGATGATGGGGCAGATGGCTGCCCGAATTGCCGCATTGGAACAGCAGCTACAGGCAGCTCAGTTGGGGGTTGCCGCTGCAAACACGGCTGCCCGTTTAAAGTTGCCAAAGCCACCTGAGACTAATGGCACCAGCCCCAGTGCGATCAACTGGTGCTACAAGATGGAGACGTACCTTCAGGCCCAGAACACGGACCTGAACCTGCCGAGCACGGTCACCTATGCAGCCAGTTTCCTCAAGGACTCTGCGCTGAAGTGGTGGTTGCGGTACCAGCAGGAGGTGGCAGCTGGCAAACGGCAGCCTTTTGCGACCTGGGATGCTTTCAAGCAGGAGTTTATTGACACCTTTACTCCTGTCAAGCCAGACTTTGATGCCCGCAACAAGCTGGATCGTCTTGCCCAGACTCGTAGCGTGTTTGACTATGCATCACACTTCAACACGCTGATGCTGGAACTGCCCAACATGGATGAGGCAGACCGTGTGCACTTCTTCATCAGGGGCCTCAAGCCAGAGACCCGCATGCACGTGGTACTGCGCAAACCAGCCACGTTGCATGAGGCCGTGGAGCTGGCCATTCAGGCGGACGGTCTGTTGTGGAGCATGCAAAAGGGGCGCAAGCCACCAAGCTCTGCTGCACGCCCCAACTTTCCGCCGCCGAAGCAGTCACGGACTCTGGCCCCACACCCATGGAGCTAGGCAGCATGGAGCAGGATAACCCCGAGGCAGAGTTATGCTTCAGTGAGGCTAAGCGTACGCCCCTGAGGTGTTTCTACTGCCACCGCATTGGCCACCGGACGGCGTTTTGCCGCCAGCGGTTGTTCGATGAATTGAAGAACCGGCAGGCGCAGACTTCCAAGCCGCCGGTACAGCAGCAGCACAACCGCAGTTCCAGAACAGGGGAGGCAAGCCACCAAGCCGTCGCTCAACAAACTGAGTGGCGCGCTTGATGGTGTGGGTCAGTCAATGCGCGCCGAGAAGGCATCACCCCGGACGCCTGATGATCCACAAAGCCAGGTAGAGGGCAGGGAGCCCCGAGTTCAACCTGCGGCCCCAGGAAAAGCGGGTACCCGTCGGTGTCGGTTGAGGGACCGTGAGATTTGGTTGCTCGATTATCGTGAGATGGCTCAGTTACTGGACGACTACGGGCCGTTCTCGGTAGACGCCTGCGCTGACCATGTTACAGCTCAGGCTAAGAAGTTCTACACAGGCTACCGGACCTTCCGCGAGGCAGATGTCAGCGGCAAGTCCGTATGGCTGAACGCGCCCTTCCGCCGTGCTGGGTTGTTCTTACGTCACTACCTGGAGTGCAAGAGTAAGGCCCAGAGAGCACCAGTGGGGTGTTCTTGTTGCCAAAATGGGACCGCAAACCTTGGTGGGGTTTAACCAAGGGGATGACTGTGGTGAAGGAGTATCCAGTGGGCACCACATGTATTCTGCAAAGTCCGCCCACGCGGCCTGGTGAAGAGTGGCTAGAAATGCGGCCACTACCGTATCCTTTATTGTATTGCGTGATGAAGCGACAGTGGTGCCACAGCCGGCTCAGACTGCAGAACTTGCAGGATTGGAGCCGACAAGCAACCAGCTAATTCGGTTACAAGCCAAATGCCGTGGTGAAGTATTGAGTGTGTTACTTGACAGTGGAGCAAGTGAGGATTACATTGACCCTGGTGTGGTCAAGAGACTGAACTTGCCAATGCTGAGCTTGGGTGATCGCCAAGTGCAGCTAGGCAATGGTACGCTGCAGGATTGTAGCCGTGTTGTGCCCAGCTTAAAACTTCGCCTTGACAAGCTCAAGGACAGACGACATTTTACGGTGACGAAGCTGGCACAAGATGACATTGTGTTGGGCAAGCCGTGGTTGACTCATTTCAACCCGGACATTGACTGGGTGAACAATGTTGTGACGCTGGTCAAGAGCAACGTGGAGTATCGGTTACAACCACCAATGGAGGGTGGTACAGCAGGCCTGGCAGAGGACGCTACGTTTGGGCTCCTCTCCGGTCTGCAGGTGAAGAGGGCAATGAGAAAGGGTGCGAATGCCTTCTTAGCCGTGCTTCGTGAAACTACAGAAGTGGGGAAAAGCACGGAATTGGAGGAGGTCAAGTTTGATTATGACAACCCAGAATGGGCAGAGCGGATGCGACAAGTTCTGCGGAAGCACAAGCAGATCTTTCAGGGGATGCCTAAGGGGTTGCCGCCAAAACGCTCTGTCGATCACAAGATAGAGCTTGAGGCCGGCAGCAAACCACCATTTGGACCCATATACCACATGAGTCCTCTGGAGTTGGAGGAAGCCAAGCGACAGCTAACTGAGTTGCTGGAGCGAGGTCTGGTCCAACCGTCCAAGTCTCCATACGGCGCACCCATCCTGTTTGTACGCAAAGCGAACGGGAAGTTGCGCATGTGTGTAGACTACAGAGCACTGAACAAGCTCACGGTCAAGAATCGCTACCCTCTACCACGTATTGATGAGCTACTTGACCGTCTCAACGGAGCATCAGTGTTCACTAAGCTGGACCTCCAAAGTGGATACTGGCAGATCAGAATCTCGGAGGAAGACATCCCCAAGACAGCTTTCTGCACCCGCTATGGACATTATGAATGGCGCGTGATGCCTTTTGGCCTGACTAACGCGCCTGCAACCTTTCAGGCACTCATGAATGACGTGCTGCGGCCGTTCTTGGACGACTTTGTCATCGTCTACCTGGACGACATCCTCATCTTCTCCAAGAATCCAGAAGAGCACCTGGTGCATGTGGATAAGGTGCTCGCCGCGCTGCGCAAAGCACGTCTCTACGCCGGAGTGGACAAGTGTGCCTTTGCCATGAAGGAAGTTGCCTTCCTGGGGCACGTTGTTAACAGTGAAGGCATCAAGGTGGATCCCAAGAAGGTGGAGGCTGTACGGGAGTGGCCACCACCACGCAATGTTACTGAAGTCAGGAGTTTCCTGGGACTCACTGGATTCTACAGGCGCTTCATTCAACACTACGCACACAAAGCACTGCCTCTCACTGACCTCACGGCGAGCGGGGATAAGTGGAGGTGGCGCCCTGGTGTAGAGGAAAGGGCGTTTGAAGACCTCAAGGGCGCACTAACCTCAGCACCTGTGCTAGTGACGCCAGATCCTACCTTGCCATACGAAGTATACACGGACGCCTCCAAGTTTGCACTTGGAGCAGTGCTGCTACAGAATCAAGGCAAGGGACTCCAACCTGTGGCATACCTATCCCGCAAGCTCAATTCAGCAGAGCGCAACTACCCAACAGGCGACCGCGAGATGTTGGGCATCTACTATGCGCTTCAGAGCTGGCGTTGCTACTTGGAGGGGGCTAGTTTCAAAGTCAACTCCGATCACCTGAACCACACATGGTTCAACAAGAAGAAGGACCTCTCCCGGCGACAGGCCAAATGGATGCTATGGATAGAGTCCTACTACAGCGGCACTGAGATTGAATACAAGAAGGGCAAGGACAACCTGTCAGACCCCTTGTCACGCCGCCCCGATTTGGCAGCATTCATCTCCAGCGTTTCAGATGACTCCTTCCAAGACCTGGTCCGCAAGGGCTACGAGGCAGATCCCCTGTACCACAAGCCACCGTCCTTCCTTGTGTCGTGCAACGGACTATGGTACATGCAAGGAGGACGACTAGCCATTCCCCGGGATGCTGGACTCAAGCAGCTGATCCTACAAGAGCTGCACGACTGCCCAAGTGCTGGACACCTTGGAGTCAACAAAACACTCCAACGTGTGGCCAACAGGTTTTGGTGGCCACACATGGCACGCACAGTGCGACACTACGTGACAAGCTGCCCTTCATGCCAATGTAACAAGCCGCGCACTGACTACCCTGCCGGCTTACTGCACCCGCTACCGGTGCCAGAGGCGAAATCTGAACAGATCACAATGGACCTGATCACAGATCTGCCTCCGACCGCGCGAGGTTACGACGCCATCGTAACCTTTGTGGACCGGCTTAGCAAGCTGGTACACTTTGCACCTACCACCAAGACGGTTGACGCACCCGAGTTGGCTCGTATCTTTAGTGAGACAAGCACCATGGGACGCCCAAGGTCATCATCTCAGACCGCGACCCGCGTTTCCAGGGACACTTTTGGAAGGCCTACTTCGACAGGTTAGGGACACAGCTGCGGTTGTCAACAGCCTTCCACCCGCATACAGACGGTCAGAGTGAACGCGCCAACAGGACGCTTGAGGAAGTGCTTAGGCACTTTGTCAGCCCGAGACAGGATGATTGGGACCGCTATCTGGCTCTGGCGGAGTTTGCCATCAATGACTCCGTCAACCCATCCACAGGCTATACACCTTTCTACCTCGCCTATGGGCAGGAGGTGCGACACCCAATCGACGTGGCTACTCATATCAATGTACCCGCAGCAGAGCAGCACGCTTCCGACATCGACGAAGCAGTACAACACGCAAAGCTCAAGCTGCAAGAAGCTCAGGCCCGGCAGGCTCAATACGCCAATCAGCGGCGCAAGGAGGTGACATACGCAGTAGAAGACAAGGTGTACCTCTCCACAGCCAACTTGTATCTACCTTCATCCATGAGCCGGAAGCTTACAGCACGCTATTTGGGACCTTTCCGCGTGGAGAAGGTGATCAATCCAGTCACCTACAAGCTTAAGCTCCCAACGACACTGCGCATTCACCCCGTGTTCCACGTCAGCCTGCTTAAGCCGTACAGGACATGTGAGGAGTTCACAAACCGCCAGGAACCACCACCAGTACAGCCAGCAGTGGCTGACGACAACCAGTGGTTCGTGGAGGCATTGTTGGACAAGAGCATGCGCAGCCACAAGGGCAAGCGCACAGTGCACTACCTAGTGCGCTGGAAGGGTTTTGGACCCGAGGACGATTCCTGGGTACCGCATACAGCCATTGAGAAGAGCTTGATTGATGAGTATGAAGCATCCCACCATGGTGGGCAAGAGACCGGACGCTGCACGTGGCGGCGACATGTGCGTTGAAGCAACGGGGACGTTGCTCCCAAAAGGGGGGCATGATGTAAGAAAGACGCATAATTTACTAAGATGTTGCGATATGAGAATATCAGAAGTATCGAGTGGTTTCGAGAAGGTTGTGGGTTGATCGAGAATGGTCTCGATTGTACGAAGTTTCTGGATCACTCTAGAGATTGTATGATGTAGGATCGATGGATGCTTCTAGTCTCGTTAATTCTAGAGAAATCTTAACAGCCTACTACTTTAGGAGTTGGTATATATAGGGGTGCCATTTCTCTTCTCGGCAAGGAAGCAGAAGCACTCAACAGTACTCTACATGTAGAGCGCCCTCAAGTATACGGGTTTCCTTTTGTAACTAAGTGGAATACTTTCTGTCTCCGGTCCATATCGATTCAGTCAGTGTCCAGCTTAGTGCAGAAGGCATCGATCCTGTGTTACGTTGTGTTTGGCTCGCCAAGTATCGCTGTGAACCCAGCAGTTTGTGTCGGTTTATTTTGTCAACGACGACGTTTGTTGGATAAGGGCAAAGCGTGTTGGCTAGCTCAACTACTGATTTATTACAGCTGGTCACTGGCGTGCAAACATTTGACAACTGAAAAGCAAACATACAGCTGCACATCATCTGCAGCTCTTTGCCTTTAATCGACACGCGTTGTCGTTGAAACAATAAACCGACACAAAACCGACACTGGGCGCGGTTGCAAGTGCTGCAGATGATGTTCAGCTGTATGTTTGCTTTTTTTTCCAAATGATGTTTGCCTGCCAGTGACCAGCTGTAAAAAATCAGAAGTTGCGACAGCCAACACGCTTTGCCATTAACCGACATGCATCGCTCTTTGCCAAAAATAAAAACCGACATGCATCGCTCTTGAAAAAATGAACCGACACAAAACCGCCGCCAGCGTCCCATACCTACACACCCCTCACAGGTCAGCTGTGCAGACCTTTGCTAACAAACGCCCGTCATAGCCCCAGCGCGATCGCCTGTATAACCCTGGGGACTGCATCTGATCCTTCGACAGCTGTGGTTATAGTGATACCCATGTACTGTGTGTATCTGTGTATGTGTGTGTGCCTCTTTGTGACAGTGGGTATGCATTGGATAGACACACACTGGACGTGTTGCTAGCATGGTTGATTAATTTGTGGTTAAGCAGCTTTGATGGTGCGATGTGCACCGATGGGGATTGTATGCAAGGCACAGCCAGACGTTGGGTGTCGCTGCAAACTGATGCTCAAAATTGGCTGCGGACTGCGGTTGATCTATGGACAGCTGTGGTCATAATTTGCACACGCGCATGTTGAAAGAATGTGCATGGTTTGGTGCTTAGTTTTGTGTTGTATGTTTTCAGTATGGATGTGTTGCCTAATATCATATCAGGATTGGTCACATATACAGCACGCTTCCTAAACATCATCAGTAGCCAGGTTGTGGGCATCGCCTTCAGTGGCAAGTCATGACCTGTGGCAAACCGCAGCCGCTCCATGGATGGCTGTGGTTATAGTGGATACTGGGCACTTGGTCGGGTTGGGTCCTGGATGCCTCAATGGCTGCTCTTCGCGGAGCTATCTGCATGACCTTGTGACGGCACCTCTCAAAGGGGAGAGTGTCGTGGGGTGGGTGTGAGAACAGGTTGCCCCATTCCCTCTTGGATAATTTTTGAAGTAGGGTTGCGGTTTGCTTAGTTGAGCCAATGTAATTGTTTTTTTTTTTTTTTTTTTTTTTGGCAAAGCAGTGTTACATTGGCTCGACTAAGCAAACCGCAACCCTACTTCAAAAATTATCCAAGAGGGAATGGGGCAACCTGTTCTCACACCCACCCCACGACACTCTCCCCTTTGAGAGGTGCCGTCACAAGGTCATGCAGATAGCTCCGCGAAGAGCAGCCATTGAGGCATCCAGGACCCGACCCGACCAAGTGCCCAGTATCCACTATAACCACAGCCATCCATAGAGTGGCTGCAGTTTGCCACAGGTCATGACTTGCCACTGAAGGCGATGCCCACAACCTGGCTACTGATGATGTTTAGGAGGCGTGCTGTACATGTGACCAATCCTGATATGATATTAGGCAACACATCCATACTGAAAACATACAACACAAAACTAAGCAACAAGCCATGCACATTCTTTCAACATGCGCGTGTGCAAATTACGACCACAGCTGTCCATAGATCAACCGCAGTCCGCAGCCAATTTTGAGTATCAGTTTGCAGCGACACCCAACGTCTGGCTGTGCCTTGCATATAATACCCATCGGTGCACATCGCACCATCAAAGCTTCTTAACCACAAATTAATCAGCCATGCTAGCAACACGTCCAGTGTGCGCCTTTCCAATACATACCCACCGTCACAAAGAGGCACACACACATACACAGATACACACAGTACATGGGTATCACTATAACCACAGCTGTCGAAGGATCAGATGCAGTTTGCAAACACCCCCACACCTCATTACGGGCATCAATATTCACCATTCACATATTGCCCCGGCCCCACCTTGGCATCAGGGGCCCCATGCATATTCATACACCACACTTAAATTGTGCAAAGCAAGAGACCACCCACCTATTGACTCCGTATCATCCTTCCATACCTACACATCCCTCACAGGTCAGCTGTGCAGACTTTTGCTAACAAACGCCCGTCATAGCCCCAGCGCGATCGCCTGTATAACCCCCGCCACTTGCGCTGGAAGTCCGCATCGCTGATGACAGGCGACCGCCCCCCCAACCACGACAGTGAAATACCTGACCCTACCCGTATGTCTACTGCCACTCTATGCCACTCTCGCTGCAGCTGCTGCTGCAGCGCCGAACGAAACCTGCATGCTACAGCCTTAGCTGTGTATGATGCGCTGCTGCTGCCCTGCACTGATGTAGCTGCTGCCGCACTGCTGCCGCTGCCATCCGCAGTGCTGTTGGTAGCTCCCCCATTGCTGCACCTGCTGCTGCGCACCACCCAAATGGACTCCAGCAGCAGTAGGCGCAGATACGTCCACATCAACTGCTTATCCTGCGGTGGCGCCCAGCTGCTAAAGTCATCCAGCAGCAGCAGGTTGCTGCTGATGGGGATGACAGCTCCCGGCTGCACTTGCTGCCACAGCTGCACGAACCACTGCCACACTGCTGCTGCCACTGGACACTCCACGAATAAGTGAGAGAGTGTCTCGAGTTGTGCTGCCTGCTGACACTGCTGCGCTGGGCATACAAACTGGCGTGCCGCCTGCCTGCCTGCTGATAGCATGCGACGCGCGCCCACCTTCACTCCAGCATGCAGCAGCCGCCAGCCAAACTCCCTCAACTGCCGCCAGCCAATGTAACACTGCTTTGCCAAAAAAAAAAAATAGAAAAAATTTACTTTTCATCAGCGACCGGTGTTGTTCAAGGGCAAAAAGCATGTGACCGGCGCAACTTCTGAGATTTTTTCAGCTGGTCACTAGCATGCAAACAACGTTTCAAACCTGAACTAAAGCAATTAGACAGCTGTACATCACATCTGCAGCACCAGCAACCGCGGCCAGTGTCGGTTTGTGTGGGTTTCTTTTTTCAGCGACGACGTTTGTTGGTTAAGGGCAAAGCGTGTTGGCTAGCGCAACTACTGATTTACAGCTGGTCACTGGCATGCAAACATTAAATGACAACTGAACTAAAGCATTCATACAGCTGCACATCATCTGCAGCAGTTGCAACCGCGGCTTGTGTCGGTTTTGCGTCAGTTTATTATTTCAACGACGACGCGTGTCGGTCAAGGACAAAGCGTGTTGGCTGTCGCAATATCTGATTTTTTTACAGCTGATCATTGGCATGCAAACATCATTTGACAACTGAAATAAAGCAAACATACAGCTAAAAATCATCTGCAGCACTTGCAACCGCGGCCAGCGTCGGTTTTGTGTCAGTTTAATTTTCAACGACGACGCGTGTCGTTTCAGGGCAAAGCGTGTCAGCTGTCGGAACTTCTGATATTTTTTACAGCTGGTCACTGGCATGCAAACATTATTTGACAACTGAAATAAAGCAAACATACAGCTGCACATCATCTGCAGTACTTGCAACCGCGGCCAGTGTCGGTTTTATGTCGGGTATTTGTTCAACGATGACGCGTGTTGGTGATGCAAACATCATTTGACAACTGAAATAAAGCAAACATACAGCTTAAAATCGTCTGCAGCACTTGCAACCGCGGCCAGCGTCGGTTTTGTGTCGGTTTACTTTTCAACAGCGACCGGTGTTGTTCAAGGGCAAAGCATGTGACCGGCGCAACTTCTGATTTTTTTTCAGCTGGTCACTAGCATGCAAACAACATTTCAAACCTGAACTAAAGCAAACAGACAGCTGTACATCACATCTGCAGCACCAGCAACCGCGGCCAGTGTCGGTTTGTGTCGTTTTAATTTATCAAAAACGACGTTTGTTGGTTAAGGGCAAAGCGTGTTGGCTAGCGCAACTACTGATTTTTTACAGCTAGTCACTGGCATGCAAACATTAAATGATAACTGAACTAAAGCATTCATACAGCTGCACATCATCTGCAGCAGTTGCAACCGCGGCTTGTGTCGGTTTTGCGTCAGTTTATTATTTCAACGACGACGCGTTTTGGTCAAGGAAAAAGCGTGTTGGCTGTCGCAACTTCTGATTTTTTTACAGCTGATCACTGGCATGCAAACATCATTTGACAACTGAAAAAAAGCAAACATACAGCTAAAAATTATCTGCAGCACTTGCAACCGCGGCCTGCTTTGCCAAAAAAAAA
>JACERP010001603.1:0-17848 GCA_014080715.1 Scenedesmus sp. NREL 46B-D3 | reverse complement strand
TGCTGCTGCTGTGGGTCTGGAGGTGCGAGAACAGCCCGCCTTCTGCAGGGTCATAAAATCTGCAAGCAGGCTGCCTGTGCTGCGCTCGCTGTTGTTGTGGCTCTGAGATTGCGAATTGCTGCCTGCATTGTGGCTGCCGCCATCGCTGGCATCTGCACTGGCCACAGTCGCGCCAGCCCTGATGCTGCTGCAGCGCACCACCCAAATGGATTCCAGCAGCAGCAGACGCAGCTGCGTCCACATCTGCTGCTGCCCTGCTGGCGGCGCCCACACACTGAAGTCATCCAGCAGCAGCAGACGGCTGTTATTAACAGGGACCACTGCTCCGGGCTGCACACGCTGCCACACCTGTTGCGCGTACCACTGCCATGCTGCTGCAGCTACAGGGCACTCCACTAACAAGTGGGTGAGGGTCTCCAGTTGCTGCGGCTGCTGACACTGCTGTGCTGGGCAGGTAAAGTGAAGCCGGCGCGCGGCCTGCTGGATGCCAGCATGCGCCGTGCGCCTACCTTCACTCCTGCATGCAGAAGCCGCCAGCCCAACACTCGCAGCCGCCTCGGCAGCTGGGTGTCTTTCAGCCGCTGATAACTCGCCACCTAGCGGTGCTGCCTGGCATTGACAGCACCCAGGGATTGAGTGATCGGGTCCAGTAGATCATTGTGTGTTGGGCAGCTGATGTGCTGCTGTTGCTGCTCCTGTTGCTGCCGCTGAGCCGTGACTACTGCTGCTGCTGTTGCTGCGCGCTGTCTTGGCAGCTCCCGCTCCCTGGACGGATCCATCCAGGACGCATGGTAAGCTGCCATCATAGCTGCATCGCTAAACCGCTGGCTGTCACTGCTGCTGCTGCTGCGATTGCCAGGCGCCTCGCTACGTTGCTGCATTTGCTGGAAGGGACCGTTTCTGAGCTGCCTCCATCTCCTGCAAGCCGTCCTGTGGCGCCTCAGCACCAGGCGGTTGCGCCACAGGCGCGGGCGCATGCCGACACCTGATACCCATCCCTCTTTGCACTGCCGACTGCATTGCTCCTGCAGCAGCCTGCATGTTGCCACCTTTGGCGTGAACTGCAGCAAGCTGACAGCAAACCCCATCCCCCATACACTAGGATCTACGCGAATGTCTGCCCAAGCACCCACCAGGTACCATGACGGCGTGCTTCGCGATTGCTGCTGCTGCTGCTGCTGTTGCTGTTGCTGTTGCTGTCCCTGGTGCTGCTGCTGTTGCTGCTGCTGCTGTTGCTGTTGCTGTCCCTGGTGCTGCTGCTGCTGCTGCTGCTGTTCCTGCTGTTGCTGCTGTCGCGGCTGCTGCTGTTGCCATGCTGCTGGCTGCTGCAGCTGCTGCTGCTGATGTTCCTGCTGTTGTTGCTGTCGTGGCTGCCGCTGTTGCCGTGCTGCTGGCTGCTGCCGCTGCTGCTGCTGTCGCTGCTGCCGCTGCTGTTGTTGCCGCTGAAATGCAGGGTGCGGCACTGCTGTTACATCTACCACACAACATGGCGCCCATTGGAGGGCTGCTGTGTCCATTGGGACAGCTTTCGTGGCCTTCAAGCTGCCATTCTGCTGCACCTTGTAGCACTTGGTGGTGCCATCTTGCTGCAACTGTTGTGCCCACTGCTGCTGCGTATCGGTCTGCCATGCACCTGTGCTGCCCTCCCGCAGAGTGCGCAGCCACGTCGGCGGCAGCACTATGCCATCTTGCTGCGGCTGTCCAGATAGCTGCTACTGCACCTGCCCCAGTGTGGTGTATGCGCCGTGGCGCAGCTGAGCAGGGAGGGTGCCGGCTGCTGCCAACATCTGCCCATCTGACCTGCTGCCCACGCTGTGGTTCCCCACTAGCAGCTCAAGCTGGATCTGCTGGCGGGTCATGGCGCTGTGCTCCACGTGCCTGTGAATGCCCACGCTTTGCAGCGCCTCTATGTATGCTGATAGGCGCAGCGGCAGCCTGCCGCCCCTGGCGGCAGCCTGCAGCGGCGCCCTTGATCGCTGCACCAACGCTGCCTCCCCTAGTCCTGGCAGTGCATGGCGCAGGTTGGCCCGCATGAAGGCCTTCCATGGGGCTCGTCGCGGCGACAACAATGCTGCTGCTGTGCGTGCCTGCATTGCTGTGGCGTGCGCCCTGACATCAACCTGCCGCATTCCGCCCATGCTGAAAGGCAGGCTGGCCACTGCTGCCGGAGGGCTTTCATTCCACTGCCGGATGTTGGCTTCTCGAGCGCAGCCCTGCTCTGTCACAAACCCTGAGAGGCGGCGGTGCATCCTGGCCATGATATCTGCTGGGACTGGCACGAACTGCGCATGATAGGTGATGCAAGATGCCATCATCTGCTGCGCAACTGCGCAGCGCCCCAAATAGCTGAGATTCTGCCGTGCCCACTGCCGCACCCGGTATGTGATGGTTTGCAGGCGCTGCGTGTACAGCGCTGCTGCATGCGGCTCTGCGCCTGCTGCTGACAGCAGCAGACCCAGGTGCCTGATTGGGTGCAGTGCTGTATCATGGAACGGTATCTGTGTGGCTGGATCCACCCCTACGAACGGCTGCTGCGTGCCTACTTCCATGCCCTGGCACTTGCTGATTCCCAGCTTGGCGCCACTCGCTGCACAAAACGGCTGTACTGCTTTCCTCACCAGCACAGCAACGCCTTGCCTGCTGGCGGCGTGCAGGGTGGTGTCGTCTGCATGCTGCATGCTGCAGGGTGCTGCTGAGCCATCGGGCATGCTGATGCTGTCCACTTCCCCTGCTGCTTGCAGCGCTCTGCATTTGGCCGCCAGCGGCTGCGCTGCTAGCACATACAGCAGCGGGCTGAGTGGGCTGCCCTGCGCGCAGCCAGATGGGATGTCAAACACCCTGCTGAGGTGGCCGCCGTTGAACACGATGCGACCCTGCGTGCCTGCCAGCAGCAGCTGTACCCACCTACGTATGCCTGGCGGGAACTGCATTGCTGCCATGCACTTCATCAGCCAGTCCCTGTCCAGCCTGTCATAGGCCTTCTCAAAGTCCAGAAACAAAATGCAGCCGGGCTGCTGCTGCGTCCTGAGGAAGTCAACTTCCTCCAGGTGCAGCAGCACATTGTCGGCAATGTCCCTGCCTGGAACAAACGCTGTCTGAGTGTTGTCCACGACGCTGTCCAGCACTGGCGCCGCCCGCAGCACCACCACCTTCGCCAGAATCTTCACATCACAGTTCATCAGCGTGATGGGGCGGTAGCTGGCAGCCTGGTCCCTTGGCTTACCGCCACCCTTGAACAGCAGGGTGATGAGCCCAAGGCGCTGCTGCAGAGACAGCAGCGCCCCCTCCTGACCAAACAGGAAGTTGCATGCTGCCACAAAAGCTGGTCCTAGCTGCTCCCAGAATGCGCTGTAGAACTCATATGTGAGCCCATCGCTGCCTGGCACCTTCCCTCTAGGCATGCTGTTGAGTGCCGCTGTCGCCTCCTCCAAGGTGATGGTGCCGTCGCCTGCAGGGCCCAGGCATTGCTGCTGCTGCTCCGGAGAAAGCTGCTTATCCACACACGCAAGCAGCTCCTGCTGCTGCTGTGGGTCGGTGGGGTGTCGCGAGAACAGCCCGCCTTCTGCAGGGTCATAAAAGTCTGCAAGCAGGCTGCCTGCTGCTGCCGCATCGCTGTTGTTGTGGCTCTGAGATTGCGAATTGCTGCCTGCATTGTGGCTGCCGCTGCCATCGCTGGCATCTGCACTGGCCACAGTCGCGCCAGCCCTGATGCTGCTGCAGCGCACCACCCAAATGGATTCCAGCAGCAGCAGACGCAGCTGCGTCCACATCTGCTGCTGCCCAGCTGGCGGCGCCCACACACTGAAGTCATCCAGCAGCAGCAGACGGCTGTTATTAACAGGGACCACTGCTCCGGGCTGCACACGCTGCCACACCTGTTGCGCGTACCACTGCCATGCTGCTGCAGCTACAGGGCACTCCACTAACAAGTGGGTGAGGGTCTCCAGTTGCTGCGGCTGCTGACACTGCTGTGCTGGGCAGGTAAAGTGAGCCGGCGCGCGCCTGCTGGATGCCAGCATGCGCCGTGCGCCTACCTTCACTCCTGCATGCAGAAGCCGCCAGCCAAACACTCGCAGCCGCCTCGGCAGCTGGGTGTCTTTCAGCCGCTGATAACTCGCCACCCAGCGGTGCTGCCTGGCATTGACAGCACCCAGGGATTGAGTGATCGGGTCCAGTAGATCATTGTGTGCTGGGCAGCTGATGCGCTGCTGTTGCTGCTCCTGTTGCTGCCGCTGAGCCGTGACTACTGCTGCTGCTGTTGCTGCGCGCTGTCTTGGCAGCTCCCGCTCCCTGGACGGATCCATCCAGGACGCATGGTAAGCTGCCATCATAGCTGCATCGCTAAACCGCTGGCTGTCACTGCTGCTGCTGCTGCGATTGCCAGGCGCCTCGCTACTTTGCTGCATTTGCTGGAAGGACCGTTTCTGAGCTGCCTCCATCTCCTGCAAGCCGTCCTGTGGCGCCTCAGCACCCAGGCGGTTGCGCCACAGGCGCGGGCGCATGCCGACACCTGATACCCATCCCTCTTTGCACTGCCGACTGCATTGCTCCTGCAGCAGCCTGCATGTTGCCACCTTTGGCGTGAACTGCAGCAAGCTGACAGCAAACCCCATCCCCCATACACTAGGATCTACGCGAATGTCTGCCCAAGCACCCACCAGGTACCATGACGGCGTGCTTCGCGATTGCTGCTGCTGCTGCTGCTGTTGCTGTTGCTGTCCCTGGTGCTGCTGCTGCTGCTGCTGCTGCTGTTGCTGTTGCTGTCCCTGGTGCTGCTGCTGCTGCTGCTGCTGCTGCTGCTGCTGTTCCTGCTGTTGCTGCTGTCGCGGCTGCTGCTGTTGCCATGCTGCTGGCTGCTGCAGCTGCTGCTGCTGATGTTCCTGCTGTTGTTGCTGTCTTGGCTGCCGCTGTTGCCGTGCTGCTGGCTGCTGCCGCTGCTGCTGCTGTCGCTGCTGCCGCTGCTGTTGTTGCCGCTGAAATGCAGGGTGCGGCACTGCTGTTACATCTACCACACAACATGGCGCCCATTGGAGGGCTGCTGTGTCCATTGGGACAGCTATCGTGGCCTTCAAGCTGCCATTCTGCTGCACCTTGTAGCACTTGGTGGTGCCATCTTGCTGCAACTGTTGTGCCCACTGCTGCTGCGTATCGGTCTGCCATGCACCTGTGCTGCCCTCCCGCAGAGTGCGCAGCCATGTCGGCGGCAGCACTATGCCATCTTGCTGCGGCTGTCCAGTTAGCTGCTGCTGCACCTGCCCCAGTGTGGTGCCTGCGCCGTGGCGCAGCTGAGCAGGGAGGGTGCCGGCTGCTGCCAACATCTGCCCATCTGAGCTGCTGCCCACGCTGTGGTTCCCCACTAGCAGCTCAAGCTGGATCTGCTGGCGGGTCATGGCGCTGTGCTCCACGTGCCTGTGAATGCCCACGCTTTGCAGCGCCTCTATGTATGCTGATAGGCGCAGCGGCAGCCTGCCGCCCCTGGCGGCAGCCTGCAGCGGCGCCCTTGATCGCTGCACCAACGCTGCCTCCCCTAGTCCTGGCAGTGCATGGCGCAGGTTGGCCCGCATGAAGGCCTTCCATGGGGCTCGTCGCGGCGACAACAATGCTGCTGCTGTGCGTGCCTGCATTGCTGTGGCGTGCGCCCTGACATCAACCTGCCGCATTCCGCCCATGCTGAAAGGCAGGCTGGCCACTGCTGCCGGAGGGCTTTCATTCCACTGCCGGATGTTGGCTTCTCGAGCGCAGCCCTGCTCTGTCACAAACCCTAAGAGGCGGCGGTGCATCCTGGCCATGATATCTGCTGGGACTGGCACGAACTGCGCATGATAGGTGATGCAAGATGCCATCATCTGCTGCGCAACTGCGCAGCGCCCCAAATAGCTGAGATTCTGCCGTGCCCACTGCCGCACCCGGTATGTGATGGTTTGCAGGCGCTGCGTGTACAGCGCTGCTGCATGCGGCTCTGCGCCTGCTGCTGACAGCAGCAGACCCAGGTGCCTGATTGGGTGCAGTGCTGTATCATGGAACGGTATCTGCGTGGCTGGATCCACCCCTACAAACGGCTGCTGCGTGCCTACTTCCATGCCCTGGCACTTGCTGATTCCCAGCTTGGCGCCACTCGCTGCACAAAACGGCTGTACTGCTTTCCTCACCAGCACAGCAACGCCTTGCCTGCTGGCGGCGTGCAGGGTGGTGTCGTCTGCATGCTGCATGCTGCAGGGTGCTGCTGAGCCATCGGGCATGCTGATGCTGTCCACTTCCCCTGCTGCTTGCAGCGCTCTGCATTTGGCCGCCAGCGGCTGCGCTGCTAGCACATACAGCAGCGGGCTGAGTGGGCTGCCCTGCGCGCAGCCAGATGGGATGTCAAACACCCTGCTGAGGTGGCCGCCGTTGAACACGATGCGACCCTGCGTGCCTGCCAGCAGCAGCTGTACCCACCTACGCATGCCTGGCGGGAACTGCATTGCTGCCATGCACTTCATCAGCCAGTCCCTGTCTAGCCTGTCATAGGCCTTCTCAAAGTCCAGAAACAAAATGCAGCCGGGCTGCTGCTGCGTCCTGAGGAAGTCAACTTCCTCCAGGTGCAGCAGCACATTGTCGGCAATGTCCCTGCCTGGAACAAACGCTGTCTGAGTGTTGTCCACGACGCTGTCCAGCACTGGCGCCGCCCGCAGCACCACCACCTTCGCCAGAATCTTCACATCACAGTTCATCAGCGTGATGGGGCGGTAGCTGGCAGCCTGGTCCCTTGGCTTACCGCCACCCTTGAACAGCAGGGTGATGAGCCCAAGGCGCTGCTGCGGAGACAGCAGCGCCCCCTCCAGACCAAACAGGAAGTTGCATGCTGCCACAAAAGCTGGTCCTAGCTGCTCCCAGAATGCGCTGTAGAACTCATATGTGAGCCCATCGCTGCCTGGCACCTTCCCTCTAGGCATGCTGTTGAGTGCCGCTGTCGCCTCCTCCAAGGTGATGGTGCCGTCGCCTGCAGGGCCCAGGCATTGCTGCTGCTGCTCCGGAGAAAGCTGCTTATCCACACACGCAAGCAGCTCCTGCTGCTGCTGTGGGTCGGTGGGGTGTCGCGAGAACAGCCCGCCTTCTGCAGGGTCATAAAAGTCTGCAAGCAGGCTGCCTGCTGCTGCCGCGCCCTCGCTGCTGCCAGTGGACACTGTGCTGCCATCTGCTGCAGCCACAGCGCTGATATACTGCGGCTCCGGCACGGCCTGCCCTAGCCTCGCTCCCCAAAAGCTAGACGGGCCATCAGCGTACAGCTCGTACAGCGCATCAGTCTTCTCCTGCTGCTGCTGGCGTTGCTGCACTTCATAATCCAGCAATTGCTCTTCTGCGTGCTGAAGGTTGGTTTGCGTCTGCCCATTGCTGTGCTGGCGCTGCTGCCATGCTGCTGTTGCCACCGCCCTGCGCAGCCGCCTAAGTTCTGCCTGCTGCTGCAGCTTCTGTCGCTGCATTATGACTGCGGTGGCAGTCACAGCATGCTGCTTAAGGTGCTCAAACTCAGCTGCTGGGTTGTTGCGCGGCCGCTGCTGCTGCTGCTGCTCCACAGCTGCTGACAGGCTCTCCCGCATAGCTGAGACAAAAGCTGCGCCACCCAGAGCAGAGGTGGGGAAGCACCACCTGCGCTGTCCAAGGAGCGGCATGCCAGGCGGCCGCAGCTTGACAACCACAGGGCGGTGATCTGAGGGCTGCCTCCTGTGCTGTGTGGCCTTCTGCAGCCAGCCCTCCTCAACCAGGTCCGCTGACAAGAAGACATAGTCAATCCTGCCGGCTGACGTGGCATGATTTGCTGCTGCTGGCTGCCCCTGAGCTCGCCTGCTGCCTGCTGCTGCCGCTGCTGCAGCCGCCGCTGCTGCAGCCGCCGCTGCTGCAGCATGAGCTGTGGCTGTAGCGTCTGTTATTGCTGTTGCTGCTGCTGCTGCTGCTGATGTTGTTGCTGCTGCTGCCGCGTTGCTGTTGCCAGCTGCGCTGCCATGGTAGCTGTAATGCGTAGGCTGCCTGGTGTGCGGGTTGCGGTGTCGCCACGCATCCACCAGGCCCGTGCGCACAGTGACGCGCTGCAGCTGCGCTGCCCCCACCATGCGGCGCGAGTGCCGCGCCCGCGTGCCAGCCATGGCTGCACGTCGATTTCCTGCAAGGCGCAGTTGAAGTCCCCGCCCACAATCAGGCTGGACCCCTGCGCGCCTGCCTCCAGTGCCTCCTGATAAGGCCCCTGAAACCAGGCTGGGCGCTCCGTGGGTTCGTGCGGCGCATACACAGCCACCGCTGCCATCTGCTGGCCCCACGGCGTTGTCCAGGCTACCCTGAGTAACCTGCCCTGCCCGTCTGTGAACTCAATCACAGGTTCTGTGTCCTGCTGAACTATTTTCTGACTTAGCAGTACTGCTACCCCAACTGAAGCTTGTACGCCAACTTCCAAGGGCTTGCTATTTGCATAGCAGTACCCTTGCCACGGCCTGCCTTGCCCTGCTCCCTGCTGCGCCCACTGCTGCACCTGCTGTCTGACCTGCTGTGGGTTTCTGAAAGCAGCACAACATCAGACGCCTGCTTCTGCAGCCAAGCAAAGAAACCCTTCGCTTGCCTGCAGCAGCCAAGCCGTTGACATTGACAGCTGCCACGCAGAAGGGCCGCAGGCCGTGCGCTCCTGCTGGCGGCATTAAGAGCCGCGCCCGCCGCGAAGGCGGGACTTTTGTGCTGGAGTGGCAGGCTGCGTAGCTGGCTGTGTCGCTGTTACTATTGTGCTGTGGTGCTGCTGCTGCGGCTGTGACGCTAGTACTGCAAACTTGTTGACGTTGGGGCCAAAGACAGGGTTTGGCTCCTTGCGCTGCCGGCTGGGGTAGCGCCTTACGGGTGGTGACGGTGTTGCACCTGCTGCGGCTGGTGTTGCTGTCCTGGCCGACTTCGCCGCTGCTGCCTGGCAGCTGCTGCTGGCTGCAGCAGACAGCCGCGCTGTCCTACCCTTAGCCCCCTGGTCCCTGCTCTGAGCTGTGTTGCTGTCTGCTGCTGCCGTTGCTCCAGCCGCTGCTGTGCTCATCCCTTCACCACCATACTCAGCATCCTCGTATGAGGCTGCTGCAACAGCAGGGAAGTGCTGCTGCAGCCACTGCTGCACAAACAGCGCCTCTTCTACTTTAGACACTACGGCTGCACCATGCTGCATGTAGAACGCACTCAGCATATCTTCCTTCACCTGCTCAGTGAACTGGCCACTGTCCAGTTTTCCCTGCAGGGTATAGCTGAGGGACTCCTCCATCTCCGTGTGGCATTGGCCTGGCCGGGCTATCTCTGCTGCTGCTGCTGCTGCTGCTGCTCCTGCTGGCGTGGCTGTGGCGGCGGCTGCATCAGGTTGTTGGGCAAATGGGTCCAGAGGGAATGCTGCTTCCATGCTGGCAGCAGCAGTCTGCGCAGTGGCCTGCTGCTGCTGCTGCTGCTGCTGCTGCTGCTGCCGCTGCAGGTGCTTCTGCATCCGCAGCTGCACTTGCTGTACAGCAAGTGGACTGAGTGTGTTCTTCTCCTGCGGTTGCTGCTGCTGCTGCTGCTGCTGCTGCTGCTGCTGCTGCATTTGCAGCAGGTGCTGTTGTTGCTGGTGCAGCGGCAGCTGTCGAGGTATGGCTGCTCCTGACTGCACATGCGCGTCCTCCATCTCTGCATCATCAACAGTCTGCTGCTGCTGTTGCAGCTGCTGGGGCGGTTGCTGCTGCTGCTGCTGCTGCTGCTGCTGCTGCTGCAGCTGTGTTAGCGCATGGGCCAGGGTAGCCGCGTCTTCCATAGCAACATCATCTACGTTGCGCTGCTGCTGCTGCTGCTCATGGTGCTGCTGCCGCTGCTGCTGCTGTTGTTGTTGCTGCTGCTGCTGCTGCTGCTGCTGTTCTGTCTCCAGCAGCAGTTCCTGCTGTAGTTCACAGCCCAGCTGCCGTACCTCCTGTTGTACCAGCTGCTCCTCTTCCCATCGCTGCGGCTGCTGCGCCGTGCGGCCGTCCACAAAGATGGTGGTAGGCAGCCCGGGCCTGCCGGGCACCTCAAAGGCGTCCGGCAGTTTGCGCAGGATGAGGTCCGCGTCCTCTGCAGCCACAAAGGCTACGATGCTGTCAGCGCATGGGACGCGCGCTCTGCTGCATTTCCAGTCTGCCGGCTGCAACCCAGCTGCTCGTGAATCACCCTCAGGTGCCGGTATCCTGCCGCTGCTAGCACCACGTGTGTGAACCCTTTCCGTGCCTGGTGCAGCGGCGGGTTGGCGAAGACGATGCGTACTGCTTCATCCGGCTCTGCTGCTGCTGGTGACCAGCCCGCGCGGATACGGCGGTCCGCCACCTGTACTCCGCCGTTCTTTATGCACTGCATTGCAGCTGCAACTGCAACGTTGGCAGGCTGCAGCAGCAGGTCCACATACCCGCTGCTGCCCTTCGCCTCCTCTTTGCTGCACATGCGGTGTGCCTGCACGAGCTGCATGAGGGTGCTGCATCCTGGACCGTCCTGCTGCTGGCCTCGCTGAGTTATTGCTGTCGTCAGCAGCCGGTACTGCGATGCATAGGCCTTGGCCATATGCTGCTGGTTACTTCCCTTGTACTGCTGCTGTGCCTCGCCCACATACGACGCAGGCTGAGCGCACATAGGCCGCTGAGCGCTGGAGGGTCTGCTGTCAGCATGGGTTGTGCCTGCAGTTTGCTTACAGATAGCAGCCGGCTTGGTGAGAAGCGCCATTTGCCCCCCGGGCATGGGGGGCGTGCAGGCGCTGCCGGTACCCGCCTGTGCTGCTGGCATTGATGCAGCTGCTGTTGCCTGTGAAGACTGTGTGGTTGCTGCTGCCCCTGTCCCCACATGCTGTTGCTGTGAAGCATTCTACTCTCATGTACTGAAAACATCTAACCAGGTATGCTATACAGAGCCGGAGAGCGGTGCAGCAATTGATTGCCTTCCCTGGTGCTGTTGCCGCTGCTGCTGCTGCTGCTGCTGCTGCTGCTGCTGCTGTCACTGACTCGCCCAGCTCAGCTGCATGCAAGCTCTCCAGCTCAGCACATGAACGTAATTTGCCATGCAGAAACAGTAGGTCCAGCTGATAAAGGGTCCTTGCTGCTCCAGCGTGCCACAGAGCTGTTTCCGCAAGAGCAGAACTGTCGCAGGTCCGTATGCCCAGTTGCGCCTGCTCCAGCGCCTCTATACCATCTCGATCTAACGGATATAGCTTATATTTTGCGACGAAACGCTTAACTGCGGAAATCAGTATCAACCGAACCGGCCTCGTTGACGACGTGTGTGTGTTGCCTATTCAATCAACAATCAATCAATCAATCCTAATCAACCTAACAGGACGTCATCCCTGCGTGACTGTGATTTGAGTCGTTGGGTGTCGCTGCAAACTGATGCTCAAAATTGACTGCGGACTGCCTGATGCTCAAAATTGACTGCGGGAAAAAACCATGGGCTGACCAAGCAACATCAGGAGCGCCGCACCGTAGACAAGCCCAAGAGAACTGTGGGGTGAGTGTCAGGACAGGCTGGCCTATCCTCTCAAATTGTTTTGCATTTTGAATTTTTGTGGGTGAAAATCAAACCACCATGGCAACTGATTGTTGACATAAATAAATACGCGCCTTGTTGTGCCCGGCAAGAGATGAAGAATGCTTTGTTCTTATTTTGGGTCTCGTTAAAATATGTATTATGCTGCTGTACCATTTACCTGATGCTTAGAAGCGTTGTGGTGACCACACCACGTGTAAGCTTGGCACAAATCGCCGTGGCAGCGGCCAGTGTCGCTTACGGGCAAGCCGCCTGACAACGACCCATCCTCTCTATGGTTCAATTTTGCAAAATCATTGCGGGAATAAAATCAGGGGCTGACCAAGCAACATCAGGAGCGCCACACCAAAGACACGCCCAAGAGAGCTGTGGGGTGAGTGTTAGGACAGGTTGGCCCATCCTCTCAGATAATTCTTTTCCGGGTGGAAAAAAATCCACCATGGTAAGTGATTGTTTGAAAAACCGCAGCCACACCATGGATGGTATATATATATTTTGCAAAGTAGTGTTACATTGGCTCGACTAAGCAAACCGCAACTCTACTTCAAAAATTATCCAAGAGGGAATGGGGCAACCTGTTCTCACACCCACCCCACGACACCCTCCCCTTTGAGAGGTGCCGTCACAAGGTCATGCAGATAGCTCCGCGAAGAGCAGCCATTGAGGCATCCAGGACCCGACCCGACCAAGTGCCCAGTATCCACTATAACCACAGCCATCCATGGAGTGGCTGCGGTTTGCCACAGGTCATAACTTGCCACTGAAGGCGAGGCCCACAACCTGGCTACTGATGATGTTTAGGAGGCGTGCTGTATATGTGACCAATCCTGATATGACATTAGGCAACACATCCATACTGAAAACATACAACACAAAACTAAGCAACAAACCATGCACATTCTCTTAACATGCGCGTGTGCAAATTACGACCACAGCTGTCCATAGATCAACCGCAGTCCGCAGTCAATTTTGAGCATCAGTTTGCAGCGACACCCAACGTCTGGCTGTGCCTTGCATATAATCCCCATCGGTGCACATCGCTCCATCAAAGCTGCTGCACCACAAATTAATCAACCATGCTAGCAACACGTCCAGTGTGCGTCTATCCAATACATACCCACCGTCACAAAGAGGCACACACACATACACAGATACACACAGTACATGGGTATCACTATAACCACAGCTGTCGAAGGATCAGATGCAGTTTGCAAACACCCCCACACCTCATTACGGGCATCAAAATTCACCATTCACATATTGCCCCGGCCCCACCTTGGCATCAGGGGCCCCATGCATATTCATACACCAGACTTAAATTGTGCAACGTGAGAGACCACCCACCTATTAACACCGTATCATCCTTCCATACCTACACATCCCTCACAGGTCAGCTGTGCAGACCTTTGCTAACAAACGCCCGTCATAGCCCCAGCGCGATCGCCTGTATAACCCCCGCCACTTGCGCTGGAAGTCCGCATCGCTGATGACAGGCGACCGCCCCCCCAACCACGACAGTGAAATACCTGACCCTACCCGTATGTCTACTGCCACTCTATGCCACTCTCGCTGCAGCTGCTGCTGCAGCGCCGAACGAAACCTGCATGCTACAGCCTTAGCTGTGTATGATGCGCTGCTGCTGCCCTGCACTGATGTAGCTGCTGCCGCACTGCTGCCGCTGCCATCTGCAGTGCCGTTGGTAGCTCCCCCATTGCTGCAACTGCTGCTGCGCACCACCCAAATGGACTCCAGCAGCAGTAGGCGCAGATACGTCCACACCAACTGCTTATCCTGCGGTGGCGCCCAGCTGCTAAAGTCATCCAGCAGCAGCAGGTTGCTGCTGATGGGGATGACAGCTCCCGGCTGCACTTGCTGCCACAGATGCACGAACCACTGCCACACTGCTGCTGCCACTGGACACTCCACGAATAAGTGAGAGAGTGTCTCGAGTTGTGCTGCCTGCTGACACTGCTGCGCTGGGCATAAAACTGGTGTGCCGCCTGCCTGCCTGCTGACAGCATGCGACGCGCGCCCACCTTCACTCCAGCATGCAGCAACCGCCAACCAAACTCCTTCAACTGCCGTGGCAACTGCTTGTGCCCTGCGCGTTTGTACGCTGCTACCCACTTGTAGCTGCTGCCATCTGCCCTACCCATGTGCTGCGTCACAGGGTCCAGAAGATCATTGTGCGCTGGGCTGCTGATCAGCTGCTGGTGTGCCTGTTGTTGCTGCCGTTGCACAGTGACAGCTGCTGCTGCTGCTGCTGCACGCTGCCTGGGCAGCTGTCGTGGGCTGGAAGGATCCATCCACGACGCATGGTATGCTGCCATGAGGGCTGCATCACTGAACATCTGACTGCTGCTGCCGGCTCCCTGGCTGTTACCTGGTGCGCTGCCTTGCTGCATCTGCTCAAACGTTCGCTTTAGAGATGCTTCCATCTCCTGCAAACCACCTTGCGGCGCCTCCGCGCCCAGGCGGTTACGCCACAGCCTCGGCCGCATGCCGATGCCAGGCACCCATCCCTCCCAGTGGTGCTGACTGCAATGGTGCTGCAGCAACCGCGACGTTGCCACCTTTGGCTTAAACAGCAGCACACCAACAGCGAATCCCAGGCCCCACACACTAGGGTCAACGTTTATATCAGACCAGGCACCAACCAAGAAGAAGGATGGCTTCTTGGGCTGCTGCTGTTGCTGCTGCTGCTGGAGGCGTTGTGTAAGGAATATGATAGTTGTAGCACTAGTATGTGAGATGAATGTTCCAGAAGGTTCTAGAAGTGTCCGGAAGCGTCTGCAGTGACTTTGGAGTTCTAGAATGATCCGGAAGGATCTGGAAGGGTCTAGAAGATTCCGGAGTGATGCAAGTTCTCGAAGGTTCTAGTAGTTGGAGGAAGTATCTCATTCTAGACATTTCCTAACATCCTACTACTAACAGGGTGTATCAGCGAAGGCTATATAAGGGGGTGCCTTGTGCACACTCCTCAAGCTTAAGGGAGGTATACTAGTAGAACAGTAGGACAACGCCTTCTCTTAGGAAGTATCTAGAGATGCTCGTGGAATGTAGATGATATGTAGATGAAGTGTTGATATGTATACCGTATAGTAATGAACGGTATTGTATGGTGATGGTGATGATTGGTTGTTGGGTTCAGCAGTTCCTCCATGTACGTGGGAGGGAACTCCATTGTGATTGGTAACTAACTGGATCTTTCTGGCATCAGCTATGTCGTTCCAGAACTCTCCGGAAGGTTAGCCAGTCTAACAGCTTCTAGAAGGAGACAGGTCGATCCTGTGCATACGGGTAGAGCCCAGGCGCGTGCACGTCTGCATGCGCAGATGGAAGAGGCGTGAGCCGGCCGCCCCTTTCCCTCGCATTTTTGGTAGCTGAGACAGGCTGTCTTCTAGAAGCTTGTGGTGTTGTGTTGGTGCCAAGTTGGCTGGTGCGAACGGTCAGGTACTTAAGATAGTATTGGGTGCGTCTTGTGAATTATCGATGTAAGGGTGTACTAGGATGTTCTAGGATGTTCCATAGTCCTTGCTGTGACAGCTCGGCAGCTTCAAGGCTTCTCCTATGAGAATGCATGCTTAAAGGATTGCCATCAGCATGCAGCCTATGTGCTATCCTTGTACGCCAACATGCAGTGTGGAGTCTCGATGGAGGACGCTGGAACACCGCCGTGTTTTTGTGTGACCTAGCAGGCAGTTGGCCCAACAACATTTGTGCACCGAGGTTGTTACGGGGAGTTTGTCTCGACCCTGCCAAGTCATCAGAAGTTGTGGCATGGTGGCTTGCATTTGAAAAGTTGGTGCAGCTACAGATGTGCGGTGACATTAGTAGTCACCATGGCAATGACAGCTGAACCAGCAACGTCGCTTGGCAGTGAGGTGGAGTGTGCATGTTGAGAGGCGTTGCCCCACATGCATACATACATATAACGGTCAAGACAGTTTCAAATTGTATTGCTGGTATTGCTAACAACCATTGTGGTGTTTGTGGTGCAGACAGTGGGTCTTATTGTGGCACATGCCAGTTCACATGACACGGTGTATAGAGGTTGCAATTGCCAGCACAACTTGGCGGTGAACCTTGTTGTTGCTGTTGTGCAACTTCTTGTCATGGTTTGCCCGGCCTACAGGGCGCAACTACAGCTTGGCGTTGACTTCTGTGAGCAGTGTCAAGGGTGGTTGTTGTATTGTATACAATGGTGTTATGGAATGCTTGTTGTGTCGATGTCGGCGGAGACACAACAACATGCTGCTCATGGTTTGCCCGGCCTTATTGGGCACAACGTTGTCATTAGTTGTTTCTGTGAACAGCTTGTTGGCACGTTGGTGTATCACGTGTGCAGTCCCCTTGACTGCGAGGCTAGGCCCGCAGTGCAAGGCACGTTGCTGCCGCAGCAAAGTTCGCATGTTGTATAGCTTTCTGCCATTATAGCAACATGGACCCACCGTTTGTATGTGTGTGTTAGTTGGCAAGTGCTTCCTTGTGCTATATCGCATATATGTGGCCAAGCGGGAAAGTCTTGTCCAGCACGTTTTGCTGTGGGTATGTTGCAAAGTCTTCTTGCCTGCTGATTTATGTTATGTCGCCCTTGCTTCAAGGCCAATGTCAGTTGCAAAGTGGCGGCAGTTGATCAGCGTGGTAGGTGGGCTGATATGGGGATACGTGTGCGCTGAACGCCCTTTCGCAAGGCCTATGTCAGCGGCATGTTGTTATGCCACGTAAGCCTCATCAGATAGTGATGATGTGGTAGCACATGTGGCTACATGCGTAACGTCAGTCAAGCATGTAGTACGCCAAGGATCGTTGTCCACATTGCGCTACATGTATGTTTGCTTGAGTCACAGTGAGATGAAGAGGTCACCAAAACCCCAGCTCACTTGGCTGATACAGGTAGTGGGCTCTTGATGAGCCGTGAGCAGGCCTAAGCGACCCAGGAAAAGCGCACGTGCGTCGGTGTGTAAAGGGTCCGCGCTGGAGGTATCGTTACATGGAGTTTTGAACAGCGTAGTTTGGCAAGGCTGTTCACAATGCTGAGAGTGGATTCAAGTTGTTGGACGACTACGGGCTGTTCTTCGCAGACACCTGCGTTGACAATTGGGTGAGAGTCCCATAGAGTCACTCAGGTTTGGCAAGATCTGCATGGCCTATGGTTCCTGCAAGGCCAATGTTGGCAGTGAACCTGTTGGCTGGACATGCCTAACGCCGCACTGAATTCCTACTCTAAGCACTACCTGTTTATGATGGTTTCAGGTGCAATGCAGCAGTGAGCTGTAAGCAGTGAGCCAGCCTGGAACCATGAGACAGATAAGGTGTTATGGTTTGGTACTTTCCTTTGCTATGGTTTGGTACTTTCCTTTGGTGGGGGATTGTACCCATTGTGTATGACAGCAAGCAACGAGGACGTTGCTTGAAAGAAGAGGGGCATAATGTAAGGAATATGATAGTTGTAGCACTAGTATGTGAGATGAATGTTCCAGAAGGTTCTAGAAGTGTCCGGAAGCGTCTGCAGTGACTTTGGAGTTCTAGAATGATCCGGAAGGATCTGGAAGGGTCTAGAAGATTCCGGAGTGATGCAAGTTCTCGAAGGTTCTAGTAGTTGGAGGAAGTATCTCATTCTAGACATTTCCTAACATCCTACTACTAACAGGGTGTATCAGCGAAGGCTATATAAGGGGGTGCCTTGTGCACACTCCTCAAGCTTAAGGGAGGTATACTAGTAGAACAGTAGGACAACGCCTTCTCTTAGGAAGTATCTAGAGATGCTCGTGGAATGTAGATGATATGTAGATGAAGTGTTGATATGTATACCGTATAGTAATGAACGGTATTGTATGGTGATGGTGATGATTGGTTGTTGGGTTCAGCAGTTCCTCCATGTACGTGGGAGGGAACTCCATTGTGATTGGTAACTAACTGGATCTTTCTGGCATCAGCTATGTCGTTCCAGAACTCTCCGGAAGGTTAGCCAGTCTAACAGCTTCTAGAAGGAGACAGGTCGATCCTGTGCATACGGGTAGAGCCCAGGCGCGTGCACGTCTGCATGCGCAGATGGAAGAGGCGTGAGCCGGCCGCCCCTTTCCCTCGCATTTTTCTTGTCGCAAAGGGCAAAGGGAACCGCGGATGCGTGTGGGCTCATCTTTACCACTATCACCACCTCCGGGTGATACTCTTACATTATGCCCCCCTACAAGGGCCGGCGTCCTCGACGGCCATTATTACTGACTATCGAGGGCACTCCCCTGTTTCGGGCAAATTCCCTTTGCCGATTTCAAATATCGTCCAGACCGGGGTTCGACCGCCTGACCTTGGCGACACTACC
>JACERP010001602.1:0-17851 GCA_014080715.1 Scenedesmus sp. NREL 46B-D3 | reverse complement strand
CTGTCCGTGTTCATTTTGAAGTGGATGGCCAGGCACCTGGCACAGCTTCACAGCCCTGCTGCTGCCGCAGCTGCTGCTGCATGCTGGCCCGCACCTGTGCTGCAGCAGGAAGCGCAGCCGGGGCAGCGCTGTGGCCATGAAGCCAGCCAGCGGGTCCACAGCCGCAAGGTCCTCGGGCGGACACGTCATCGCCGCCCTGCACCAACCACGAACAATCGAGTGGCAGGCGCATTGATGCTAGCACATGTGACGGGGGTCAACTGGCACTGAGTTGGGGTGGCCACCGCACAGGTGGGTATTGTGCAGCAGCAAGCTCCTCAGGGGGCACATCATCACCATCCTGCACTGCTCCACGCAGGGTGGTGCACACGATTGATGCACGCGGTCGAGTGACACATGGACATAGAACGCCTTGACATGGCTGGGCATGAGGGACTCTGCTGCACGTGGGCCGCTAGCTGTTGGCCAAGGACTGTCGACCGGGTCGGGGACACGAGCGAAGCATGACGGCCGACAGCACAAGCCAGCAGCACAAGGGCAGACAGCAGGCACACAGCCGCCACCACGTGGCACGTGCCACAGCCAGCGCCCAAAGATGTCAGCAAACTGCTGCGTGATGTAGGCACTATACAAGTTATGCGCAACCCCGTGAGTTTGTATGTGGCAGGCTGATCCACAATCACGAATGACTCCGGTTTCACAAACCCGAGTCATGCCTTTGTATGCGGCAGGCTAATCCACAATCACGGATGACTCTGATTCCACACACCCGAGCTGACGCCTTTGAGTTTACGATCATAAAATCTCACTGCTGCGGCCCCTCACCTCCTCCTCCGGCAGCAGCGGCTGCTGCTGCTGCGCCGCCGCCGCCGCCGCCACCAGGCCCTGCACCACATCCCACGCGCCCGCGCTGCCCAGCCGCCGCAGGCTGCACCGCCTGCTCAGCGGCCAGCTCAGGCCGGCCGCGGCGCCGGCCGCGCCGACGCCGACCTCCTCCAGTAAACCCTCCGCGGGGCTCAACCCCAGCAGCACGCGCGGCATCCGCAGCAGCAGACAGCACCTGGCCGTGGTCGTCGTCCAGTCCCAGGCGGCACAGCAGCACCGCCCGCAGCGCCACGACTGCGTACTCCCAGACCTGCGCCCAGTGCACGCCAGTGCCCTGCTGCTGCTCAGCCACCCCCCTTGACGCCACCGCCCTGCTGCTGCTCGACCAGCACCGGCTGCTGCTGCAGCTGCCCGTCCAGCCCGGCATGCAGCACGCTCGGCTGCGCGCGCCGCAGCGCCGCAGCCAGCATGCGGAAGCCTGCGGCGCGCTGTGCCCGCTCCTCAGCAGCACGCGCATCTCAGGCAGGCTGTAGCCCTGCGGCACCACCCCCGCCGCGCGGCTCATGTTGTCCCGCAGCAGCACCTCCTCGTCGGGGGTGGGCGGGGTCGCGGCATCCGCCAGCTCCAAGACCTGGCCGTCCAGGCTGAACCGCAGCCGCGCCACGGGCGGCAGCGGCTCAAAGGGGGGTGGTGCTGCTGGAGCGGCTGCCGCTGCGGCTGCCTGTGCTTGGGACACGATGCGGGCTGCAGCAGACTGCTTGGCTGCATCCCCTGGCTTCGGTGCCTTGCCCTGCTGCTGCTGCGATTTGCGGGCAGCTGAGCCGGCAAGGAGCCCTTCTTGATGCCAGCGCTGGCTGCTGCTGCTGGCTGCTGTCCAGATGCTGCTGCTGCTGCCGCTGCTGCTGCTGCTGGCCCTGCCGCTGCTGGGGTGGTGGCGGCACCAGCAGCGGCCTTGGCCGCAAAAACCCTTCTGCAACCCAGCTGCGGTACGTGCTGTTCTTGCTGGCGCTGCCCCTGCATGTCCCCCTGGCGTGCTGCTCTGCTGCTGCTGCTGCTGCTGCTTTTTGGCAGCGCGTGCCTTCAGGAACGCCAGCGCTGCTGGTGAGAAGCGCCCACAGCTCCTCCCGCGCCTCCTGCACCTCTGCCGCTGACATGGCGCCAACACGGGCCGCATTGCCTTCGTGGATGCCTGCTGCCTCCGGCTTTGCGGCAGCAGCAGCAGCAGAGGCGGCAGCTGCAGAAGGTGCTGCTGCAGGAGGTGGCGGCGTTGTGCTGGTGCTGCTGGTGCTGCTGTTGTTGGGCTGAGGTGTACTGCCTGTGCTTGCAGGGCTGCTGCTGGGTCCTGCTGCTGCTGCTGATGGTGCGGGTGCTTGTGTGCTTCCTGCTGCAGCCGCTTGGCGCCTGCCCAAGGAAAACTGCAGGTGACGGTGAAAGTAGAGGCCAGTGTGGATTGAAGGCAACACTTTGAACAGTAAATATGGCACTACAGCTCAAGTGAGACCGCAGCAGACATGCACGCTGACGACAGCAGGCAGTGCAGCACAGCTAGACCAATTTAAACCGATTCCAGCGGTGTGGATGCAGGCCAGGACAGCTATTG
Source organism: Scenedesmus sp. NREL 46B-D3 (assembly GCA_014080715.1). Classification (NCBI taxonomy): domain Eukaryota; kingdom Viridiplantae; phylum Chlorophyta; class Chlorophyceae; order Sphaeropleales; family Scenedesmaceae; genus Scenedesmus; species Scenedesmus sp. NREL 46B-D3. Next base: position 15,426 of record JACERP010001602.1, on the reverse strand, counting down.
CAATGACGAACCCACCTTTGACTGCTTGCGGTGCACAGCCGCAGGAAATGATGTTGTCCTGCTGCTGCTGCTGCTGGCTGCAGAGGTACTGCAGCTTGTCCAACAACCCTTTCCTTAACATCAAACAGTATTCCTGGGATGGCAGGGCACATTGGTTGCTCAGCAGCAGCAGCAGCAGCAGCAGCAGCAGCAGCAGCAGCAGCAGATCTGTGCTGTGCTGCTGCTGCTGCTGCTCTGCTGCATTGCTGCTGTGCTGATCGTCACCTGCACGCTCGTTGATGACACCATGATGCTGCTGCACAGCTGCGCGGTGCGTCTCCTGCTTTTCATTGCCTGCTGCTGCTGCTACTGCTGGTGGTGCTGCAGAAGTTTCTGCTGCAGGTCTCCTGCTGATCCGTGTCGCGCGAGCTGCCGGCTTTGCAGCCGTTTGCGCCTTCAGAAACTCCTCCTGCAGTGCATGCACAACAAAGCTACAGCGTGGCTTGAATGGCAGGCGTACAAAGCGTGCAGGCGATCTCGTGCTTGCAGCTCGCCTGCAGCCGTAGAAGACCCTCCTCGTCATCAATGTCAAGCTCTTTTCGTCTGCTGTATGGCTGGTTATCGTCCATGTTGCTGGCTTGCGCGTTGATGAGAACATGCGATTTGTGATCAGAGCAGCAGGAGCAGCAGCAGGCCGAACACTTTCATGCCGTTCATGTAACTGTTATGCAGCATCCCCAGAACACCTGAGACCTTGGCATCAGCCTCTGAGTGCTGGCAATTGCCTGCTTGTGGGGCGGTGGGTATTGCCCTTGAAGGGTCTTGAGGAGCGACAGTGTCAGTCACTAAATGTTCAAGTTGACTGTCACTTCAGCATGTAGTTCTGGCCCATCCAACATGCGTGCAGTGCCTGATGAATTACCTCAGCAGTGGTCCTGAAGTGCACGGTGATGGATGAAACATATCTCACAATTGCTGCACCTCACCCTGGCTCACGCTGGGCGTCACATTCACAATCAGAATCAAAAGCCGGTTCTACTCTTCGGCATACGGCTGTCCACTCACACTTATCAATAATCAATTCAATAATCGATCTAATAATAATCGGACCCCTGAGCAGTGCTAAAAGCGTGTTTATCTCATTGCCTGCTATGAAGTGAATATGCCTTTTTTTTGCTTACAGCTTACCTATCCATCATGGAACATGTCACTGCCCCCATGTGTAAACACAGCAGTGTTTTGTTCTCAAGTACCTCAGCATGCGCTAGCGCTGCCTGCTGGAAGCTCCACAGCAGCTGTGTCAACATGGTGATGATCATGACACTCAGGCTGGCTGCCGGTAGTCAGCAGGCTTTCAGCAGCTGTTGCTGAAATACTAGTCAATACTGCTGCTGAGATAGTGGTAGTCATCCAAACAAAGCTTATAAATTGATGCGGTGTGCAGTTGAATGGTGCGGTGTGCATTCACGACAGTTCCATGCTGTGAGACGGTGATCTCATCCAGCACATTGGCCTGTTGACCAGGGTCAAAGCATCCCGGGCAAGGCATACTCTCATTGGCACATAATACTACTGCAACTGCTTATAACTTGTAGTAAGACTTGTGTTGCGGCGTTCTAATCATTTGCAGCGTACCGTGAAGGTTTCAAGAGCAGTGACGGCCGCATTCAGAAAGCTGCAGAATCAAACTTGCTTGATTGCAGTTTAGTTAGACTTGAATATCAAATGCGGGTTGTGTGATCAACAGCCGCAACGCGCATCATCACAAGAAGGACCTTGGCCACTCTGTCAGATCAAACGTTTTGCTCTGAACAATAGGCTTACAGGCGGTATTCAATTTTGGCTTGCGGATCACAGATCGTTAGGCGTGGCGTGCCCAGGGCTGGTGGGTGAGGAGTCTGGTTTGCCTTGCTCGTTTCGCTGGTTCCTGCCAATCAGCGATGCTAATGAGGGGCATAGTCGTCTTGGAGCTCAACCAGCCGTCAATGAGGGCCCTGCTCGCCAGCCAACCTCTGCAGTACTTTACTGCTGACCCCTCCGCTGCTGCTGCTGCTGTTCCTGCTCACCCACATCACACAGGCACTGCAGCGTTGCACACATGCAGTCCACCCTGCAGCTGGGGCGCAGCAGCGCTGCCGGCTGCAACCACAATGCAGCTAGACAGCAGCGCGCAGGCCTGACCAGCAGCAGCTGCAGGCACAGGCAGCCGCTGCTCGTGCACAGCAAGTTTTCGAATCCATTTGACGGCATGTTCGGGGGCGGCAACAAGGGCGGAGGTGACGCAGATGCAGCAAGGAGGGCCATTGAGGTGCGCTCAGCATACTTGATGCTGCGGCCAGCAGTACAGGAACAGCGGTGCAGCAGCTCCAGCTGAAGTGGGCAGAGGCGCGCTGCCGGTGCAAGGGAACTGATGCAATGACTTGCCCAGGTCCAATCACAGATGCAATAACCGAATCTTATGCTGCAGCAAATCTGGCTATGAATACATGAAGTGTCCATCTGGCCCTGCCAAGTTAGTTCAGTAACAGCAGGAACAGCAGCAGCAGCAGCTGCTGCTGCACATTTCAGTTTTTTCCAGTCTGTGCGCGCTAATCAGAACCCAGCAAGCGTACCCATCCACCCATCAACACCCCGCCTGACCACCCGCAATGCATGCCTTGTGCCTCACACTGTTTTGCACTAGTTGACCTCTCAACGTCCTCGTAATCGTGCTGCGTCTGGCTGGCGCCTGCAGAGGTCATTTGGAGGGGCAGGGAAGGGCAAGCAGCAGCCTGGCAAGCAGCAGCCGGCCAGGCAGCAGCCCGCAAAGCAGCAGCCCGCAAAGCCAGCAGGCGGGCCCCTAGGCGGCGGTGCAGCGGGCAGCAGCGCTGCTGGAGGCGGCTTCAGCGGCTTGGGCAGCTTGTTCGGCAAGGGTGGTGCCAAGGAAGGTGCCACACCTGAAGCAGGGGGCGGCGGCAGGGCAGGCTTTGGCAGCCTGGGCGGTGCAGGGGGCGGCGGCGGCGGCGGCTGGAACTGGGGTGGGGCTGCCGGCGGTGACGAGGGCCAGGGAGGTGAGCAGCTGCTGCGGTGTCGCGGTGTACATGCCTTTTGTCCCTCTGTTGTGCTGTGCAGGTTGAGGGTTCAGCTGTCTTATGACATGTAGATTACATGTGTTGGTACAGCCAGGAGCACAGCAGGCGGGGATGCGGCCAAGGAGGTGAGGCGGCAGTCACACAGTTGGGGTAGAGCTATTGGTGGCGCTCCTGGTGTGAGCATGCAGACGTGCATTGCAGTGCTAATCGCGGTGGACACGGCAGGGAGCGGCGCATCCAGTTGTGAAGAGGGTGATGGGTGTAGGTAGCTGGCAGTTGCGGTGGTGTGTTGTTGCCGCTGATTACGACTGGCTGTTGCATCGGCTGCTGCCTGGTGGGTGGGCCGGTGCATGCAGTGGTCATGCTTCACAAGACGTGACACTGCTTGGGACCGGTTGGCACTGTGCAGCGCAAAGTATCGCTGCAGGGTTTATGGAGTTGTAAAACAGCAGCGTCAACCAGCTTCCGCGGTTCAGCTCAGTTTGTTTGCGGTGTGGCTGCCCCCTTGTGACGTGACTCTCCTGCCATGGCCTGTGCCGGGCAGGGGCCATGTTGAAAGCAACTCACACTTGCGGAGCATGTTCAACACTGCTGCTGCTGTTATCGGCATGTGTGTGTTGTGTTTGCAGGCCATCAAGCAGCCCCTGCATGAGCCAGCGCCTGAACAACGCCCTTGTTCACTTTGCACTGTCTTGGCCAAGTTGCACCGACAGAAATTGCCTTTATTGTCATTCTTGTATGCCGTGGCGTGTGCAGGCGAGAAGCCCATCAAGCAGGAGCTGCTGGACCTGTTCCGCGGCATGTGGGTGGTGTTCTGGAACGCGGCGCTGTTCCTGGCCTTTGCCGATGTGCTGCACAGGTCGCTCGACTGGTGCTGCCAGGTGAGCAGACGTGGCCGGCACGTGGGGTGTGGTGCTCTGTGCGGTCAATGCAACACAACGTGCTGGCATCGTTGAGTCTGTTTGAAGATGCGCTGCACAGGTTGCGTGGCTGGTGCTGCCGCCACGTGGCAGCACCCAGCGGGAGTGTGCACGTGCAGATGAGCTGGATCAGCCCTCTTTCCACAAGACAGTAGATGTCTCTGCGCAGCGGGTGTGCATGCAGCAGTGCACGCCTGCCTCGCAAAGCAGCAGACGCCTGGCACCACCCCGGGCACCGGACAACCCAGAAACCATGCCTGACTGTTAGACCTACAAGTCGAGCAGGGTGTTTATCTTTGTAATAACAAACACATTTGAAACTAAGCAGAACTCATTTAAGTTTAAAATTTTCCCTGCAGCCCTGTGAGCCGTGCACGGGCTCGAAGCCGGCGGCGCTGACACGCGAGTGATGTATCGCCGCCTCGTCTGCACCGCCCGCAGGTGGAGCTGCTGCTGCTGGTGGGTGCGCCAGCGCAGGCCTTTGAGCGCGTGGCGTCGCGCTTCTACGCCGGCGTCGAGTGGCTGGAGTCCAACTGCCTGGGCTGGCGCATCCCTGGCGAGGAGGACATGATGCCTGTGTACAGGCAGATCGCGCTGTACTACCCGGAGGAGCACGCCTACACCTTTGACAGCTACAGGTGGGGGCGACGCGTCACAAGGCCGCCACATGACTGGCCGTGACAGCTGCTGGCAGCAGCGCGATGGGACTGCCAGCCGTGTGATGTGCAGGGAGCTGCGGCTCCGCGCGACCTGGTAGAGCATGTGTGCCAGGTTGCAGGCGACTGCCAAGACATGCTGTGCTATGAATCGCCCGCGGCGCCCAGCGCATCACCTGCACTGCTGAACATGGTGGCATGCCGCTGAACGCTGTCATCGCAAACGCCGCACCCGCCCGCAGGTACAAGATGAGCGACGACGAGAAGCAGACGCTCAAGCGCTACTACGCGCTGCGCTGGTGGGAGCGGGACGGCGGCTTTGCGGGCGACGTGACGCCGGCAGAGGTGCAGGCCATCAAGGACAAGTACGCACCCAACGACGCGGACCTGCGCGCGTTCAAGGCGGCCAAGGCCGCAGGGCGGCTGGCTGAGTACTGGGCACAGCAGGCGGACAAGCTGCGGGAACTGACAGGAGACAGCGCGGCACCTGTGGCAGCTGCACGCTGAGGGCGCAGCAGTGGCTGGGGTGTGCGCTGCGGGGCATGCTTGCAGGAACGGCTGCGGGAGCTGGTGGGTGCCAGTGGCGCACTTGTGGCAGCCGCACGGTAGGATGGCGGTAGGCGGCGTGCAGCTGGCTCCGGTGATTGTGGGAGATGGTGTTGGTGGGGGCATGCTGCAGGTTCAGCAGGTGCAGGATCCCAGACCGCATGGCACGTGTGGCAGCTGTACGTAGGGAGCGTAGCAGTGGCTGCGGTGCTTGTTGGTGGCCCTTGATCGTGGATGTGTGATTGAAGCTGAGCGGGCAGAGCTAGCAGCGGGGCAGGAGCAGCTGGCTGCTGCAAGGGCACCACCTCTTGCTGTTCAGATATGATCTGACAACCCAGCAGTAGAATAGCGCGAAGGAAGTGGCTGCAATGCCTGTTTTTGTGAAGTGAGTTGGCATGTAGCCACTTTTGTTGCCTGTGGTTGCAACTGATCATGGATGTCAACTGTGTGGCAGGTGCAGATGCTCATTGTATGGCTTTCCCGTGCGATCATTGCATGGCTTTCAATAACCTAATACACAGGTCAGCGCTGCAAGGGCTGCCTGTACATTGGGCCAGGGGTGGTAAGTATAGTATACATAACTTATAAATATATACTATACTTACCGCCCCTGCATTGGGCCAGCCGTCTCGGACAGTTTCGACCTGTTGAAGTGACAATGCGGACAGTTTGTTGTGACAACAAGTGCCTTGTCCCGGGTAAGTAATGCTCCTTGAAAGGGCAACACGCAACCGCAGACCAAGTCTGATGGGCGCGAACTGACTGTCTCACTGCAAAAAATGAACTTTGTTGAGCTTGATGCAATCGAGCTGACCAGCGCCTACTGGCAGTACCTGGACAGTGCTGTTGTCCAGTTGCCTGTGAGCCCCCGATGCAAATTCAGCGTGCCCTGGTTATCACACGATATCATATAGACTCAGGTGCGTTAGAGTGGCTGTGGTTGTGTACTGTACATGCGCTACATGTCGAGCAGCAGCGTGCAGCACGGTCACCCAGGACGCTGCGTGCCGTTGAACTCACTGAAGGACTGCGCACAGCGGGAGCGGTCACCCTAAAACAATCTTTAGCAGTATACGTCCGGGTTTGCACAGTGCTGTTCTTGTGCAGACCAGTGCATAGGCGGGGACAGTAGCCCAGCAGCTGCTCTGCATGCAGTGGCCCCAATGTGCTGCCTCAACTGCTGATGCTTGCTCTACTGCTGTGCTGCCCAACTAAAGAAGCTTCCGCTATGGCCATGGCAGCACTGCGGCCCAGCTGCCTGAGGAGCTGCTGGCACAAGTGTTGCGCCATGTGGACCTGTGCAGTCGCCTGGGTTCCTGCAGCCTGGTGTGCAAAAGTTGGCGAGCGGGGCAGCGGCAGCCACCAGCAAAGTCAGATGCAGCTTTGACGATGACATATGTGTCAAGACTCACAGCCTGGAGCGATGGTTGGGCGCACATGGGGCAGCTGTGACACACATTGCTGCCTCCTGTGCACACAACTGCAGTATGCCCCTACACCTACCATTCACAACACTCAAGCAGCTAGAGCAGCTGCAGATCCGCAAATACCGCCTGGAGGAGCCACCAAGGAGCAGCAGTAACAGTGCCAGCATTGCCACCATGGAGCAGTGGCAGCAGCAGCAGCAGCAGCAGCAGCAGCAGCAGCAGCAGGCAGCCCGCAATGCGTCTGATTCTGCCAGCAGCAACAGCAGCCACAGCAGCAGGGGTGGCCAGGCCTCACTTGCCTGCCTGACCAGCCTCACGGCCCTGATGCTTGACGACGTTGCGTATGCGCTGAGTGACTTGGCAGCTGGCCTGTCAGCGCTGACAGGGCTGCAGCAGCTGCAGCTTGGCCCTCTACAGCTGCCCCTGTCACCGCGCCAGCAACTGTATGGAGCAAAGCTGCTGCGGGCAGTGCAGGGTGGGTACAAGCAGCAAGAGCAGCAGTGGCAGCGGCAGCTGTGGTCCCACACTGTCAAGGGTCTGTATCACCTGACCCAGCTGACACAGCTGCAGTTAAGCGGCCAGCTACCGCCCGGCGAGGCGCCAGGCCTTTGCGGGCTCATGCAGCAGCTGAAAGAGCTCAAGCTCTTGGGCGCGCCAGTCAAGGACCTCAATGCCCTACAGCACCTGCCACCATCTGTCACAATGCTGGAAGTCATGTGGAGCGCCAGCAGCCGGCTCAGCAGCAGCACAGTGCCGTCACTAGCACGCCTAACAGCGCTGCAGCACCTTGTTGTGCATGCAGCTGACAGTGATGGCAGCGATCCAAGTTTTGTCAGCAGCATGCAGCAGCGCGCACGCTTAGATTGCAGGGGCCTATTGTTGGTGACACTCAGCAGCTTGGTGATCCAGCAGCAGCAGCGCCACTGCGTGGGTTGTTACGTGTGTTGCCAGAGCTGAGCCAGCTAGAAAGCTTGGCTGTCATCAACACAACAGCAGATGACCTGCAGCCGCTTCCTGCAAGCCATGTGGGCATGTATTCGGCGCTGCTGCCTGCTTCCGTGCACCTGACACGCCTGCATCTGTGTTGGGACCAGGGCTGCTTGCTGCCCAGTTATTGCTGGGAGCATGTTTTTTGCGGCTGGCTGGCAGCTGCCACTGCTGCAGCAGCTGTGGATTGGTGTACCTGACAGCATGTGGGACAATGAGGATGTCTCTGACCTCGAAATTGTTGACAGTGTCGCGTATTTGGAGCCCTGTCTTGGTGGCAGCGAGCTGCGCCGTCTGGTGCAGTGCTGCCCAGTACTAGAGTTCCTGTCCATACCTGGGGTGGTTCGGCCAGGCTTAGGAGTGAGCCACCTGACAGCGCTGACAGCGCTGACTGGGCTGTTTGTCGGCGGCGGGGTGGTTGATGACAATGCGGCCAGCACGGCGCTGGCGCAGCTGACAGGGCTGCGGCGCCTCCAGGTGCATGCCGGCCCAGGCATGACAGATCAGGGCCTGCTGGCCATGTCAGCGCTCAGGAGCCTGACGCGGCTGGGAGCCTGGGACTGCGGCATCAGCTCGGCGGTGGCAGACCAGGACATCACCATCACAATCGTGGGGTTTGAGACGCAGGTGGGGCGATGCAGTATGCCTGCTAACCCTCGGGGCGAGGCTGCACTCTGGCTGCGAGTCACGATGCTGCAGCTGACAGCTGTCGCAACATCCAGTGCAGGACCTGCCACAAGCGCGTGCAGATGTGCCTACCATGTGCCACGGGTGGTTATCTGCCAACGCCACTGCTCCAGCAGGACGGCGTTACAGGCGCAGAGCATAAGACATGGCTCTGTGCCATGCATCCTGTGCAGCCTTGTTGATTGGGGCTCGTTGCTCCTTCAAATGTATGTGTTGTTGTATGGTGTGTGTGGAGCTGTTGCGCCGCACGGCACCAGGCGCTTTCACTGCTAGTACCCTTTTGCATCTGTGGACGGCCGAGCACAGCTGACGTGGCGTCTTGCTGCTGCTGATTGCCTGGGTGTCATTTGCAGGGCACGGAGGTGCCAGATGTGTGGCTGCAGGTGCTGGCCCGCTGCACACGCAGTGAGGATTGCCAGGTGGACGCAATAAATGGGTTGGTGGCTCTTACAACCGCGCAGGAGCTAGGTAAGCTGTTGCCGCCTCTGCCACTTGATGTGGCATGTGCCACCTTCATGCACAGCTTGCTGAGTTGTACTTGCACTGCGTTACGGCTTCTAGCATGCACATGCACGCGCCAGTGCATGCTGTGTGCACCCTGATCATGTTGCGCAGGGAAGGGCTGAAGGCACTGCCACTGGCAGCAAGCACTTGCTGACAGCAATCTTCATCTGGTCATGTCAGCTAATCAACATCAGTGCAGGTCAATCATTTGGTTGTTGCAGTGTGCACTTCTAGAAATGCGGTTTGCATGCTGTAGAATCAAGCTACGGCCTGCTAGTGTGGATATCGCGCAAGTAACTGCTGTCCTGCGCTGCTGCTGCATTCTGTTATGTGCCTGCTGTGTCCACAGCAATTGCCAAGCAGTGCAAGGCGCTGACTACGTCTCTGCGCTTGCAGCTGGAAGCAAAACAAAAAGCTGCACAGATCATGCTGTTGCAGCAGGATATTCTGGCATCAATGCAGGCACAGCTGGACACAGCACAAGCTGCTGTGGCTGTTGTGAAGCAGCAGCTGGGGGCATCACAGGCGCAGCTTGCGGCAGCGGAGGCGCGTGCAGCTGGCCTGGAGCAGCAGCTGGCAGCTGAGCGGGCAGAGCTGGCAGTGATCCAGGAGCAGGTGGCTGCTGCACAGGCACAGCCTAGTAGCTAGCTTTGCAGTCACCGCGGGTGGTGTTGGGTGCAGCAATTTATTGCGCCTTTGACTTGGTCACATCTTCGAGCGACTGTGCCCCATTGGATGACGCTTGCTGATGCATGCATGTGCTGTGTGTGCCATGCAGTGCAGCAGTGATACTTTCAGCAGTTGCTGGAGCTGATGCAACGTTGCAACAGCATGCTGCTTACTTGTAGAACTGGAGCAGAGCAAGCAGATGCAGCAGGTCTTCTCAGAGCATCCAGGTCATGTTCGGTCTTTGTCACAACCTGTGATGGGAAGTGTTGCAACACTGCCAATTGGCGTGAATGATGCTGCTGAAGTGCGCACAGCATGCTGTGGTGGCTGGGCAGTATGCTGCTGCTTGGCCCTCTCAACACAACCCCAACGCTTGCATTGCCAGCCATGTCTTGTTGAACAAGTGTCTGAGGAGGCTGTTGAAAGTGTTTTAGGCACAGCATTGGCAGCCGCCACCTGCCACGATATAAGGACGTGCGGCGTACTACGCCGCGGGTAGTACTTAAGAGAAGGCAGGGCATACGACGAACGAGTTGATATGCATGTAACACTCGGTTGTGCTGTTGTTTGAGGAGTATGCTGCCCCCACAGAGGAGGGCCACAACCCGCATCCTGGTTTGTTGCGTGGTTCACCGTGCCACCTATGCTGCTACCAGATGTTGTGCCCTTTCGCATGGACTCACCGCTAGGCTATGTTGTATGTTGGCTGCTTGTGTGTGCATGCTCTGCCTCCCTTTCCCCCCTTTGGTTGTGGAGAGACATTTTGGACCCCATGAGCCTTGTTTGGCTCCTTTCTGAGTTCTGAGCTCTCTGAGCTTGTTGAGGTTGCGGCTTCTTTCGGTTGATGGTCTTCTTTTGAGTTTTGTGGACCCCATGAGCCTTGTTTGGCTCCTTTGCGGGTGGGCCAGTGGCCCTACTTTGGTGATTCGGTAATTCGGTAACAAGCAGCAGCGCCAGTGCTGCTGGTTGTATTGCAAGCAGCAGCAGCAGAAGCAGCTGCCACACTTGCAGCAGCAGCGGTACCACGCAGCTCTCCATCTTAAGCCTCACAGTTTCACAGTTCGCATGTTACAAGACGGGAACATCGCCCGTTTTTTTGAGCCAATGACAGGCTCATTGGGCAACCACTAGATTCATCAACCTTCAGTCTAAGCAAGATTCGGCCAGTTGCCGTAGGCTCTAGCGCACTGGCGCGCTGCACTCTGGCAAGAGCTCGCTCCCCGCTATCATGGCCGCGAGCAGCACTGAACCAGGTTTCATTTGAGTGCAGGTAATACTAGAGAAACTAGTAAGGAGCAGAAGTAGAAGAGCAGGGATCTGTGGTTCAAGACAGCCATGGTGGCGGGGGCCCCATCTTAGCATGTGACTGCCGCATTTGCTGCATTGTGATCTGCAATATGTATATTCCTGCAACCCATTACAATAGCAGCAGTCACTGATCATGAGTGTGCAAGTGCTGTGCCTCAGCAGTGTGCAATATGGGCTTGAAGGTGGGCTGGCAGCCCCTTCGAGCCTTTCTGGGCTGCAGAAACCGCAGCTGATCGACATCCAACCACCCAGTATCTTCACTGCGCCGTTTATTGCTGAAGTTCGACAGGCAGGAGCCTCCTGCTTGAGCCGCAGCAGTGGCGGGAGGAAGCAGAGCAGCGGCAGCCAGGGCTCGCAAACACATCGACGGGTTGAATTTCAGCAGCTGAGGCTCCGTTTGCATAAAATTCGGAGATGGGCTTCGATAAGCTGGTTGATATGTGGGCCGCTAAACAGGGGTTGTTGCGACCACATCTCCCGCCGAAATGCGGTCGCCGCCCCAGAACAGACTCACTGAGGATCACCTGGTCGATTTTGACCAAGAACTTTACACTGAATCGCCGAAACCACCAATTGGTGGTTCGCGAGCCCTGGCAGCGGCGATGGCAAGCAATGCGCCTGGTTGTGGTTTGCTGCCTCAATTGCGACTAGCAAGTCACAGACACAGCTAACACTGCTTGAGCTGCAGCTTTGGCTGCTGCCCAATGATCCAGTGGTACCTTTAAACTGCTACGCAGCTGCAGCACTTAGTGTTGTTTGGCAGCGCTGTGTGTTCACCGACCTTCCTGCAAGTATTGCTGCATTTGCTAACTAGAGGGTACAGCAAGTTGAGTGAGTATAGTCGTTGTTGTGTGTGGTGTGTGAGAGGGCATGGCACGGCCTAGCATGCAGTGAACTGTTAGCCAGTGATGAGCTGGCAGTAGCTACTGCCTATAGGTCCGCGTCATCATCATCATCATCATATTACCCATTCAAGCCATAGCATCCGCGCCATCGGCCCCTATAGGTCCGCGTCAGTTGCTCGCATGAGCCGCAGCAAGTGAGGGTTGGCCAGCACCCCAGCGGCATCATTGCAGCGCAATGGCCGCATGTTGCGGCGCAACTGACTATGGGTCCCACCCAAGGCCACACGCGAGCACCAACCACAGGCATGCATGTCTGTGACAAGCATGTCTGCTGACTTTGCCCGTTCTTGGCAATGTTTTGCAGCAAAAGCCAAGGCATCCTGCCTGTGCCTTCCTGTTTCTGTAAAGCTGCTGCTGGCCCTGCATGCTTTGGAGCGTTCCTGCTGCGGCAATGCTGGGCTTGCTGTGCAGATGGTTGGTGCCGGTGCTGCTGGTGTTGCTGCTGCTGCTGCTGCTGCTGCTGCACAGCATCAGCAGTGGCTGTGGTTGCTGCTGCTGTCGCCTGCATGGCGTTTGCGTGGACGCAAGGCCTCGTCCTGTGCCTGATGAAAAGTAGCTGAATTCTGTGGCCAGAAGTTGCGGGTCATGTACCTGTGGAAGGTGTTGCTGCTGCTGTTGCCTGGAAGACTGCTGCCGCTGCAGCTGCTGTACCTGTTGAGCATGGAAAGCTGCACCTGATCGAGAACGTTGCTGTCGCTGGTTTCGCGCAGCAAATCTAGCACGAGCTGCTTGCGGGCAGGAGAGGCACCGCTGCAACTGTTGAACACGTGGCGCACTGATCGAGCTTTTTGGTCTGGCCCCATCCACAAAGACTGCAATTTGCACGGTATCGCGATTCGGAGATGAACTAAGGGTAAGAAGCGAGCAACAACGAAATGGGGTGGTTTGGGTATGAATATACCGTAATCGCATTATCTTTTGGCGAAAATAGCTACACGCATTCACCAATACTTTGACCGAGGGATATGATTGTCGCACAGGGTGGCCAAAAGTTACACCGACTGGGAGGTTTTTAGCACTTTTCGATGGCGAACGGGCATAATATCCAGGCTATGTACAGCCCGATTTACGGCACATACTGTCATTAGCAGCATCTGTCAAATGATCGCGATGATGTATGGACCTGCCAGGCGTTTTCTCACTGCAGTACAGCTAAACGCCAAATGTTACAAAATGTTTGTCCCGCTCCCTTCGCCAGTATTAGAAAAGCGAAACAATCATTTAAAAAATTGACGTCATTCACCAATACTTTTACCGTCAACAGTTAAAGGGATTACGGTATGGCGAAAAAGATAGTATTGACTAACGAGATAAACAGCAGTAGAAACAATAAAATGTGACGATTGACAGGGAGCAGCAACATTGTATGCGCGATGCACCTGGAGTCGCAAGTGACAGGCGGCCCGGTGTTGTCAGCACTGTTGCATTTTCCTGTAGAGGACCTGTGCGGCGACAAGCACCTGAGAAAACTTGTAAAATTTCTTTTGATACATTTACACGGATTAAAAAACACATCGGAGTGCCTTATTTCGTTGTGGTAAGTTTACCGGCCCGGTCCGCCCCGAACCTTGCACAGAGCTCTCCATATGGGTGGTACCCACTTCGAGTCCTGCCCTACACTGCACATTTGACCAAAGTCCTCAACTTGCAACCAAGTTGGCGATGATCTGGGCAGGCAAAGAGCTCAGCAGTAGCACTGTTATGCCAGCCTTAACACTGCTGACAGTGTTGCAGCACCTTGATGTGGATGAGTACACTACAACAGTGATTTCAACCCTATGTTCTTGCATTGCCACGCTGCAGCTGCGAGTACTCCTGGCTTTGTGGGGAGTGTGTCCTGATAACGTCGTTATTGTGCTGGTCAACGCGGTGACTGTGCAGTGCAGGTCGAAGAGCCTGCATATATGATCATGCAATCACATGAAGAGAGATGTGGTGCAAGCACTGTCTGCTGATGACACAGCAGGTTGTGTAAAGCTACTAGTAGTACTGCCTCGTCTCCAAACATCACATACCTTGCGTTGTGATCGGGATGTGGCTGCGTGCTGCCTGCTGCCTGCTGGCAGCAAATATTGCAGCTGGGCTGCAACTGCCACAGCTGAAGCAGCTTTTCCTCGGCATTGCCAGCTGAAGTTGCCTGGTAAAGCTGCTGCCAGCTGAGCAAATTTGTACTACACTTGCCTGCTTGTTGTGGGCACGGCAACGAGGGCCGGCTGGTTCTTTGCTGCAGCAGAATGCCAGCTGCCACAGAATGTATCTGGCTGCTAGCAGCACACAGCTGTATTTGATGCGCATCTGACATTGTGTCAGACCAGTGTCTGACGTCCTTAGCCTGGTAGCCATCTGCCAGTGACTCATATCTGTCAGTGATAAGTATCTATATATTTTCATCTAGCTAGCTGAATTTGTGCTTCAGATCCTGTTCGACACATTTCAGACATAGCGTCCGACACAGTTCAGATGCTGCTCCTTGGATCTGACATCAATTGGAAAGAAGATCTGAACTACATCTGCCAGTGTCTGACAAAGCGTGTTTGTCAGAGTGCTGGCATGGGTTGAAGCGGCTTGCAGGCAGTTGATACCTTCCTGGGCTGGTGCAGCAAGGCATGAACATGAGCCCACTCAGTGACTGCTGGCAGCACGGCAGCGCTCACTGGGCCTGGTATTGGTGGTGGGATTGTTGACGCCGGCGTGGCAGGCGGTGTGTTGACGCAGCTCAGTGCGCTGAGGCAGGTGGATGTCTGTCAGCTTCGCAGCGGCTGCCAGACCAGGGGGGCTGTCGCTGACAATGCTGACACAGCTGATGGAGCTATGGGTCTTGCACGGCGGTATCAGCAGCCAAATTGCTGCTATGTGCAGCTGAATGACAAGGATGGTTACATGAACTTCTGCTTGCTTCAGGTAATCACACAGGGAGAAAGAAGATAAGGCAGCCAATGTGCTTTGCTTCCTGTACGCGGTTGGTGCCCCCAAAGCAACTTCACTGGACTCTGCGGGTTTCAACGTGCTCAACAGTGCATCCAGCGGAGCATAACAGTGGGTAGTGCCAGCATTGCTCACAAATGCCTACGCCTTTGCATCAGGAGGCCGGGTAACTCGCTTAGCACTGGTTTGAATTGCTGCTGCTTGTTACTTGAGAGGGAAAATGGGTACGTTTGGTACCTTTAAGTAAGTTACACAGAAGCACTTTTTTTAATTATCAAACAGTAAATCAGGCACACATGCGTGCACATACAACCAGATGCAACACACAAGTAAACCATTGTCTCACATATGTAGAGATGAGAGGGGTTGCAGGGGTGTGCACAGCCTGTGAGCCGGGAAACCACTTTGCAATGCAAATGATAAAGAAGAAGCGGGGTTCCACAGTGTGCGCAGGCAACCATTGGTACATTCCCCCCTATGAGCCTCTCGTTGGCTCCTGAATGGGGTTCACCCTCCTGAATGGGTGGAGCATGTAAAGTAAAAAAGGTACATTGCCAGGAACAACCAAAAGCTGTAGAGCTGCGACGCATCTGAAAAAGAAGAGGTTTGATGGTGTGCACAGGCAACTTTGTTGCAGTCCAACCGCCCGTGGCTGGGCTAAAAAAGCAACTGGAATTGACGGATTTGTGCGGGTGGTTTCGATCGCCCAAACACTGAAGAAGAAAATGGTGCAATTACAAGAAACCTCATGAGCGGAACAACGGCTCGCTGGGCTAGTGCCTGAGGCAGGTTCAGTCCTGTACTACTGTATTGTATTGTATTGTATTGCAATGAACACACCC
>JACERP010001601.1:0-17856 GCA_014080715.1 Scenedesmus sp. NREL 46B-D3 | reverse complement strand
TACTGGTGATATTGGGAAACACAATTTGTCGCCAAAGCGTTCCGAGCCATGCCGTCGAAAACTGAACAGACAAGTCAGCAATGCAGATCAGCAAAGATTTCGTCCTTTGTTTATTTACA
The DNA here is from genome assembly GCA_014080715.1 of Scenedesmus sp. NREL 46B-D3. Lineage (NCBI taxonomy): Eukaryota > Viridiplantae > Chlorophyta > Chlorophyceae > Sphaeropleales > Scenedesmaceae > Scenedesmus > Scenedesmus sp. NREL 46B-D3. Next base: position 17,737 of record JACERP010001601.1, on the reverse strand, counting down.
GTAAACAATCCCGCTTCCAGACGAGGTTAAGCAGTCTGTAGAGTGAAAATGACGGGAATGCCATGGCCAGGTCATCAGATGACACACTGTTCTGTCCCAGGTAATCAGATGACACACTGTCCTTGCATTTTTCAGCAGGGGCTGAAGAAATTATCTATTTGTCCCACATGAACAATGGAACTGCACCTGTAGCGCTGGCAGCAGACCACAATCATCGCACACATAACAGCATTTTCTTGGTGTGGTGGTCTCGCCACAGAGACCATAATGTGTCGATTGGCAACTTGAGAACGTGTCTTTAAGACAAGTCATGATAGCAGGTGCTCCACAGGTGCCTGCATAAGCACAGCCAAACCTGGCTGGTGCTTCTGCACTAGGTTGCCTTGCTCCAGTTTGCTGGTCCGCACCCCACACCGTGGCACACAGCTGCCAGCTGTCAGCTATGGCGCTGGCACGTACAGCTTGAACTCAGGTGGCAGCTCATCCTCGCTGTACAGCTTGTCACTGAAATATATGCGGCGCACGCGGCAGTTTGCGTGCACCTGCACTCGCAACGTCTCCACGTAGTTGGTGCCTGCAGGGCATGTTGTTACGACAAAGCAAGGCGCTGTCAGTGCCCAAAAGTACGTACGCATGATGTTCACCCGCACAAAGCTGGGGCTGGAGAGTGCAGCAAGGACAACAACAGCGGGCGACAGGTGCAGCAGGTAACAGGGTAGCAAATGCGCACCGCACAAAGTGCTGGATCAGCAGCGCACATCCCCGGGGAGGCCATAACCCTGCTGCTTCCGATTAACACTCCCAAGCCAGTGCGTGTTCCGTGTTAGGCTGAGACTTTCCTTGACTTTGGCCAAGTTATCATGGAGCCCCCATGTCATGCATGCCATGCACAGGAAAGGCAGATGTGGCCTGGATGTGGCGGGTCAGCTCACCGTACGCCCTCCTCACAAAGTCCAGCAAGTTGAACTGTATTTGGTTCCAGCCTTCGTCCAGGCGCAGCGGCATGGTGGTGATGAATGGCTTCACACGTGTGACGGACTGCAGTAGCATGACGCAGGCATGTTTGGCAGCGCGGCGGCAGGGTGCACGCGCGTGTGCATGTGCACAGGGCAAGGGGCAGCCGCGAGCGCCCAGCGCCAGCCCTGTGTCAAACCTGCATGAGCTGCACGAGCTGCAGGTGGAGGCTCGATGAGCATCCTGCAAGTGACGGGGTACGCCTGACGGGACAGCAGCTGAGCGTGAACAGCTCTGGCCAGATGTTTGCAGTGCCATTGACGCTGCTGCTGCTGCTGCTCCTGCTGCACGTTGCTACACCCACATGGCCCTATCACCTTCACCAACTGCTCGGCTTCCTTTGGCGGCTGCCCCACAGATGCTGGATGCTGGCTGCTACCTGCAAAATGTCCTGCAGCTGCGAGTGCCCCCGGCAGCTGCTGCACTTGCCTGGTAGTTCGAAGCCCTGAACCTCCTCCGAACATTCTTGTCATCCAGAACTTGCACCTGCGTCCAGCAACAATCATCCAGCTGGTGTTTCGTGCTTAGTGTTCCCTCACAATGTACTGGTGGGGGTTATGCTGCTGGTGCTGTTGCTGCTGAGTGACTGCTGATAAACTGCAAAAACACCGAACAGCTGCTGCGAGCTCAGTGCACAATGCCCAATCCTGTGATGACAGCTGCTGATGCACCTGACCTCTGCATTGCATAGCTCACCTCAAAGCTGAAATACTTCTTCTGGTTCTTTACAATCATGACGAGGAAGGGCAGCTTGATGCCCAATGTCTTGCCTGGGTCGGCTGGACATGTGATGAAGGTGTTGCTGATGTTGATGCTGCTGATCTCCAGCACTGACGACTGTATGTCCTCATCTGTTACACGCTTGATGTGCCCTTGGCGCACTGCACAGGAGCAGCATGCAGCGAGGAACAGGGAAGGCAGCAGCAGCGGCAAAGCTGCATGTTAGTCCTGCGAACTGCTGTTGACCTGAGGATTCTGCAAGACGGCCACGAGCTGTATTGCTGCACAACATACCAGCCTTATTTAGGACTACTCTGCACCTCTTGGCTGCCAGGACAAGCATTTGAACTGAATTGCTGTCCTCGTTGATGCCCACCTTCTTTGTCCCATATCTGCAGCGGCTTGCTACCTATGCTGTAGAATATTGAAAGGAAGCCGGATTGGAAAGTGTTCTTGAACATGAAACTCTAGACTAGGCTTCAAATTAGCATCAGCAGGCGAAAATGAGCAACAACAGCAGCAGCAGTAGGATGGTGCTGCTCAAAAGACTGCACTCTCGAAAGCTGATGCCAGACGGTGTTCAACGTATAATTCCGGAACTTCAGCGATCTCGCATGGTATGCAGCACGTTATTGAAACTTCCGTGCCTGGCACTGCCATACCCCGGGTGTGGAGTGACACCGTGTCGAATGGAGCACCGCTGGGGCCGCATCGTACACCGCACCATGACTTTGAATGCCTAGTAGTGCAACCTTCCACGTTTGTGCAGCGTATGTTGCCGAGTCCCCTGCGCCAAAACCGATTCGGTCGTTGCTGTACGTCCATCCACGTCTTTGCCGCTGCACCTACTGTGTTACTTTAAAAGTTTTTAAAACATACCGTCTATTGACGATTTGACGGTCCCTGCTGCACGTTGAGGTCTGCTCTTCTTCAGAAGTCACCATACTTTGCACACTGCACAAGGCAGCAGTGTCCTTGACATCCCAGCAGACAGCAGCAACCCTATGGTGTTAGCAAAAGTAGCGCAGCGTTAGCTGCTGAGGAGGTGCCAGGGGGGCCGAAGGCAGCAGCAGCTCCGCTGCTGCCTGGTCACTGCTGCATCACCATGGCGCTCAAGCAGCCAGCAAACGGCGTGCTGCCAAGGCGTGCACCCACTCCTTACGACAGAAGCCACAGCAACACTGGATGTGAATGGTTCTACATTGTCGCCGTCACTCTGTCAGCATCAGCGTTGCTGGCGACACTCATCACATTCGGCGCGCTCAACTTCCTCATGAGTGATGTCCAGCTGCCAAGGCACCATGCATTCGGGCAGCTGCACAGCGCTGCCACAGTACCGCAACCGCAGCTGCAGCCAGTATCACAGCAGCAGATAGATGGCAGGGGTGCAGCTGCACTTGTAAACACCACAACACCAGCAGCGGCAAGTGCGTCGCAAGCTGCGCACTTGCCAGCAGCGGCGCCGCCGAAACAGCCGCCGCCAGCGGCCTGGCATTACCCGCTCGAGTACATCAAGAGGTACTACAAGCTGCCACCGCAGGACACTTCGTCCCGCTGCCAGCAAAGCAAGATATGTGATGGTGATCACAGCTGTGGGCCAGATGGCCTGGGCTGCATCACATCTGCCAAGGAGCGGCAGGACAAAGTGCGCGATGCCATTGCATGGGCATGGGCAGGCTACAGGTGCGCGTCCACGGTTGAGGTCATTATGGCTTATTGGTACATGTTGGCAGCTGCTATGTGCTAGGCACATGATGTGGCAGCTGCAAATGGAGCAGCTGATGTGCGCTTTGCAGCAGGGTGCAGTGTACGATGCAGTTGATTGAGCAGCTGGATGCAAGGATGGTTGCATGGCTGCTGCAGCAATGTGCTGCATCAGGTTTTCCAGAAGCAGCTGGTGCATGCACACATGCATGCGAACCACGCAGTTGCTCGTGTGCATGCCACGCCCTGGTCCATGACATGCCTTGCTGTGCATCAACACCTGTATGTGGCTGACTGCTGCTGTGGAAATTGCCAGGCAGCACGCTTGGGGTTATGACGAGGTCAACGGCCTCAGCAAAACGCCCAGGGGCTGGTTCAACATGGGGCTCACCATCGTTGACAGCCTGGACACACTCATGATTGCAGGTGGGCCTGCACATGCACACATGTGCTTGCAGCACGGCTTGCTGGCAGGTGGCAGCTGTACTTAGAACAGAGACACCCAGACTTAGTGTGCGAGCTGTGGCTGAGCTCAAGGCAACCCTCCTAACTTGCTTCTGTTGCTGGCGCTGTCAGCACATGCCACCGCCAGTTGGTGACAGCGTGCTGTTCTCACCAAGCTGCACACATGTACCTCTGCCACAAGTGTTTGTTTGGCATGTTCTCATGCCGAGGTGTGCAGTCAGGTGGCGGCACAGCTGACAAGCATGCAACCACCTTCTTGGCAGCAGCGCGTACATGCAGCACCTGACAGCGTGCCACACACACACCTCCTTGCGCCTGCAGGCCTGCACGAGGAGTACCAGCAAGCCAGGCACTGGGTGGCCAACCACCTGCAGTTCAAGGATGGCAGCAGCGTGCAGTTCTTTGAGGTCAACATCCGCATCCTGGGCGGGCTGCTGTCAGCGTACTACCTCAGCGATGGCGATGACATGTACCTGCACAAGGCCCAGCAGCTGGGAGACAGGTGGGTGACGCCTGCGCCACAGCACCCTTCGGTGGCAGCAGCACGCATCGACATGCACGTTGCGGCCAAGCTTGGCTGTGTGCCGTGAGTCACCTGGGGTTGCCGGCTGGAATCACAGGCCACAGCGTGCCCCCTGATGGCAGTTGCTGTGGCTGCGACCTCGTCTGCGAGGCTGCAGCCACATCAGAGCATGCTTGCGCCCTCCGTAGGCTCTTTGTTGCAGCTGCCTCATCAGAGCATGCTTGCGCCCTCCGTAGGCTGTTTGTTGCAGCTGCAGCCAGCTGCCACAATCTGTCATTTGTACGTCCAACTTGATCTTCTCATGCCGCTGTGCCCTCCGTTCCCGCCCATCATGCAGGCTGATGGTGGCCTTCAACACGTCCAGCGGCATGCCGGTGAGCTACGTGCAGTTTGCCAACGCCGAGGGCCGCAGGCGCAGCGGGCACAGCGACAGCGGCACCAACGCCGCCGAGGCGGGCACCATCAGCATGGAATTCACCACGATTGGACGCCTCCTCGGTGAGCTTGCAATGCACAACATTACATGCACACATTCCACCACATGCTCTACCCACCAAAGGAGGTTGGACCCCAGTTAGGAGCCGATGAAAGGCTCATTTGGGGGGGGGGTCAAAGGAACAACACGGCTGCCTGGAACTGCATCTTCCGCCTGCAGGGCCGCACTCCCTGCAGGATGGTTCAGTGGATCAGTCAGCTTGCTTGTCGGTGTCACTGCCACAGCTTCACAGTGGGGCCTGGCTTGCGCATTCTGAACTGGCAGATGAGGTTTGTGTTTGTAGCTCCAGTGTGGCTGGTTTTGTCCCTTGCGCCCGCAGTCACTCATCTGTTGCTGCTGCTGCTGCCGCCGCCGCCGCAACCGTCAGGTCGCGATGACATGTTTGATGCCGGCAACCAGTTCTGGTACGTGTTGATGAACAGCCAGAACTACAGCGGGCTGTACTGCATGGGCCTGCACACCCAGGACGGCCACTGCACGGACAACAAGATGAGCATCGGCAGCGCCGCAGACAGCATGTACGAGTACATGATCAAGCAGTGGGTGCTGTCGGGCAAGACACAGGAGGTGGGTGTGGAGCGAGGTGTCTGGGCGATGTGTTGTGTGCAAGACAGCAATGTCTCTGTGTGCTGCTCAATGCAATGCCTGGTTTGTCAGCAGCAGCAGCAGCAGCAGCAGCAGCAGCCAAACCATGCTGGCTGTTCCTGCGCCCAACAACTGTCTGCTGCGACCATCATGTGGACATATGTAGGCCTTTGCGGTCAACGACAGTGCTGTGGCACGCGTAAGGTGCGAACTTTGGAACTTGTCATGCAGCCTCCTGGTGTGCTGCGCAACCGCCGGTGCCTGCACTGCAGGTGCCCCTGCAGCTGTACAAGGAGTCGATGGTGGGCGTGCGCAAGCACCTGCTGCGGCACATCTTCGACGGCACCGCAAACATGAGCTTTGTGAGCGAGGCGCGAGGCAATGGCCCAAATGATATCTCAGCGACAAACGACCGCTTTGAGCACCTGACGTGCTTTGCTGGCGGGATGTTCTTGCTTGGTGAGTGCAGGGTGGGAAGCGACGTGCCCAGCAGCAGAGGAGGCTGCAGACATGCTGTTGTTGGTGGTGGTGGTTGCAAGGCTGCAGCATGCTGTCAAGCAGCCAGACATGCAGCAGATGCGGATTGTAGCTACCACAAGCTCAGCACCTATGCCTGGCTGTCACTGACAAGCACTGTCTCGCTACTCCAACGCGGACTGAAAGCCTGAAGGTCACAGTGCATCACCCTCTTCCGCTGCGACGGTACTCTACCTTGTTGCTCATGCCTACTGCATGTTGCTGCTGCTGCTGCAAGGCCGCATGCACAACATCACCACCAAACTTCATGAAGACGACTACGATGACGCAGAAGTCGGTGCCCGAATCGGCAGGGCGTGCTACGAAATGTACCACCAGGTGCCGTCGGGCGTCGCCCCGGACAGCATCCAGTTTTCGCGTCTGGACGGCGGCTCGCTGCCGCCCAACGACCACAGCCCACGCAGCCGCGCGCCAGCGCCCAAAGTCAAGGCGCAGCGCAAGCGATCACACAAGAAGGGCCAGCCAGCAGGAAACGCACCGGCAGTTGGCGGCACGCGCACTGCAGTTGCCCCTGCCCAGCCCCCGAGGGACAGCAAGGCGGCGCAGCATGAAGCACCCAAGCCGGCAGATGCTGCTGGTGAGGTGGAGAAGCCACAGCAGGCAAAGCGCGCACCAAAGCCAGCAGATGCTGCACACGAGGTGCAGCCGGGTGTGATTGCACATGCGCCAAAGCCGCAGGACACCGCCCAGCAGCAGCAGGGTGGCGCGCATGCGCCTGGCGGTGCCACCCAGCAGCAGCAGCAGCAGCAGGGTGGTGCGCATGCGCCTGGCGGTGCAGAAGACGGGCAGGCACCCGCCACCAGGCGGTTGTTGGGTGGCCAGGAAGTGCCGCAGCAGCTGAAGCTGCAGCATAGCTCGCAGGAAGCTAGCCAACAGCCACGTGGTGCGGTGATGCTGGGTGAGCAGTTGCAGCAGCTGGCAGAGATGGTACAGCAGCAAGATGCACTGCAGCAGCAAGCAGACACACAGGTGGGAGCGCGGCACGCTGAGCAGCAGCAGGAACAGGAGGAGGAGCAACAGGAGCAGCAGGTTGAAGTCGCAGCTGAAGGTGGCGCAGCAGCAATAAGAGAGGGCAATCAATCGCGAAGGGCTGTCAGGCGGCTGATGGCGGAGGGTGACCTAGCACCGGCAGACGATGCAGATGCATCAGCAGATGGCGATGCAGCAGATGACGACACTGCCGACGCAGCAGACGCAGACGCGGCAGGTGGTGATGCTGCAGATGCGGCCGCAGCCGGTGCCGACGCAGCATATGCAGACGCAGCAGGTGCAGATGCTGCGGACGCAGACAGCGCGCCAGAGGCAGACGGTGCACTTGATGCTGACGGCGCCGACGGCGACGCTGCACATGACGCTCCGTACGATGCCGACGATGACGACCAGCAAGCTGGTGCTGCCGCACCACCCCCTCCCCCGAACCCACCACCGCCTCCGCCGAACCCACCACCGCCTAGCCCGCCGCCGCCGCCGCCCCCGGGTCCCATCGTCGCGAAGTGGAGCCAGCTCTCCAGCAGCGACTTCCTGCGGCCTGAGGCGATCGAGACGCTGTTCTACCTCTGGAGGGCCAGCGGGGACCCCATCTACCGCGAGTGGGGCTGGAACATGTTCAGGGGCTTTGAGCGCTGGTGCAGGCTGACCAGCGGCGGCTACGCCACGCTGAACAACGTCAACGCGGTGAGGGTTGGGCACGCTGGGGGACGTGGGGCCGGTGATGTGCAAGTTGGCAAATGGATGCTTTGTTGGGGCGGCGCGTGATGGTTTGGGCTTGGCGCTGATGCCGGGGCTTACGGCACTGACTCGCTGCGCTGTTCAACAGTCTGCAGGTGTCAGGCCCTGGGAAGATGCACGCTTGTGTCAAGGAGTGCCTGCAATTGCTGCAGTCCGCACACAACCTCAGCAGGAAGCCTGGTCCAGCTACAAATCATACGTCCAATTGGTTGACTGCAGATTCTTTCAGCTTGTGCACTGCAAGACGCTGCACAGTACACCTGTTTGCTACTCTCTTGCTGCCCCTCCTGCTGCTCCTCCTCCTGCTGCTGCTGCTGCTGCTGCTGCAGGTGCCGCCCGGCATAGCTGACAAGATGGAGTCGTTTTTCGTTGCCGAGACGCTCAAGTACTTCTACATGCTGTTCGAGGAGGACCCTACAGTGCTGCCGCTGGACCAGTGGGTGTTCAACACGGAGGCGCACCCCTTCCCCATCTGGGGCACGCCTCCAGACAAGCGGGTGAGTCAGTCCATCCATTGGTGCGACACATAGTGTTGCCAACAAGGTCTGGCACGAGCGTTGAGTGAGCTGCGCTGCCACTACACCAGCAGGTGTCCCCACAGGGGCACTTCCAGTTGATCAGAGACATGCTAGCAGACAGGAGATGCGACCGGCTGAGCTGTTCTGTTGAGTTGTGTCTGCTGATGCTGATGCTGATGCTGATGCTGCTGGACATGGCAATCAAGTCAGCTTCATGTGCACGTATTGCCGCAGCTCAATCACCGCTCCTGCCATGTGTTTTGCCTGCACCCCGCCTTGACAAACTTACAAACTCACAACGTGACACGCGCATGCCGCACCGCCACTGCCACTGCAGGCCCAGGAGCGGCTGAGGCAGCGGCGCCTTGCGCAGCTGAAGCTGCAGCAGCGGCGGCAGGCGGAGGAGGCGGCCCTGCAGGAGCAGGAGGCACTGCAGCGGCTGACTCAGCAGGTTGTCGGCGGCAAGGGCAAGCCGCAGGACAGGGACGGCTACGGGCTGGCAGGGCTGGCCTGATGTGATCTGTCACTTCAGTTGTTGACAGCTGCATTGCAGGCAAGCAGCTGGTGCGAGTGTCGGCATGCGGGTCCCGGGTGGTTGTGTCATAGTCGTGGTGCAAGGAATGACTGGTGGGCAGGCTTGGGAGGAAGCTCGTGGCCAAGCCAGGGTTAGTAGCTGCTGGGGCAGGCTACGCATAGTCATTGCAGCTACTCGTGATCTTCGCAGGTGCAAGGGCGGGATGCGGGTGCCTATTGCAGCTGCTAGGGCAGGCCGCGCCTGTTCACCGCAGCTGCTTAGGCAGGCTGCCTGGGCTGTACAGCCGCATTGTGGTAGCCAGACAAAAGCGGGCATTGAGCTGCAATCTGCCACAAGTGTGACTTGAGTGTGAGCAGTAGGCAGCCGTCGTGCTGTCAGTGCAGCTGCACTGCTTTGGCCTTGTTCTTGGCCAGCCGGTCAGCTGTGGAGAAGCGACAGGTGCCACGCCCAACGCACCAATCATTGGCAGGCACCAGTCAGCTGCTTGTGGGGTTGTTGTGTTGCATGACTCACGGGCTGTTATGTTGTGATGGGTTGTACCGCACGTGTAGCCAGTGGTGCTGGCTGAGCTGCATGCAGCGCCACCCCCAGCAGGCGTGGCCGTTCTGCTGACTTATAAGTCATTGTTATCCTTCCGGGCACTTGCAGGAAGTTGCACTGCAGTTACATCTGCTGGACCTGTTTTAAGTGTGGCGCCAGCACATGCGCGTGTATGTCGCAGCAAAACTTTTGGCAACTACATTATCACTGGTTTTGTGATGACTACCATTTCCTGATCTCAACTGTGCGCCTTGCATTGTGGATGCATTGTGAAGAAGAAGAAGAAGAAGCACTCTAGCATGATAAAAAAATTGCATGGTGCTGCGCATTATTTCTTCATTCCCTGTAAACCGTTTACTCAGTGAGTCATCTTAATGCAGCGCATATCTGGGCGCTCACGCATGAGCAGCGATATGCGCTTGGTACGCTACAGCTGTCATGATGCAAGGAAGAATGCAGCGAGTGCAGCACTCACATCCCTGGAAGCCCCCCGCCAGCATGGCTGAACGGTGTCGCATCATCAATGGCTGCGCAGCTGCTCTGTGCTAGCTGCTCTATAGATATAGATAGTCTTACAGGGTAGCTACCCTGTAAAAAACGCGTTAGTTTCACCTTTTCCCACCATTCACCTGCAGCTCGAGCTCCGTAGAGCTGTAAGATGGAATCAACTTGATGCGGGCAGCTCCAAAATGTGAGATGAACTTGTACAAACTGCCTAAAGACGACACAGCCAAGAGCTGATCCATGGCTGCACACACACTCACGCCGAGATGGGTACGGCGGCTGGTGATTGACATTGAAAACTGACGGTACTGCTCATCAAGACCAGCAGCTAGAATGTAGTACTACACTGGTGTGGTTTGCGACAGAGTCGCAGCACCACGGGCGCAGTGGTTGTCTGATCAGACGATGTCACAAACATAGATGACTGATTACCGTGCTGCATAGAAGCAGCTCTAACCACGCTACAATGTGGTGTGGCGTTCTTTACATACCTGGCACAGCTGTACACAGCTGTGTGGGCAGGGCTGAAGCAGGGGCTATGACAGGCCAGCACAGCTGCATGCACATTCTGCAGGTATGCATGTCACTCGGTGGAATGATGAAGCCTGAACCCAATGATCGCACGCCTCTGGCAGTAACAATTACAGCTGTACAAGCTTGTGCTACACCTCTGTACGCCTAATGCATTGCGCCCACTGATCTACCAGCCACGTATGCCTCAGCATTCAATCAACACAAAAAAAGTAAAAAAGTGGCCCATACACCTCGCGCCGCCTGTCGCTGTCGTTCGCTAGCAGCTGCTTGCTGAGCTCGCCAGTGTCAAAACGGCCTGAACGGCTTGAGCCCGTTGTCTGCCAGCATCTTCTTTCTGAGCTCGTCATCGTCCATGTGCTTGAAGAAGTCGAGGCACTCCTGAGCCCTGCTGTCTGCGTTGGGGTGCGAGCTGATGGACATGCGGTTCTTCGGCCTGCAGGGGGAGAAGGCAGGAGCAGGGTGCGTTGCAGGGGCAGCCGAGTCTGATGGCAGCGTGCAGCACTACCAGCTCCTCAGCCAATAGTGGTGGCACACTGACTCATCATCTCCGTGGTGTTAGGCAACTAACACACACCGCACCTGGTCCGGCTGAGAACATGCCCAGCAGCCAAGCTGTTATCACGCACTGGCCAGCACTATTTCTCGTCAGATTCAGTCATCACAGCTCAACCTGTCGGCAACACGTTCAGTCATCCCGCATGCTGCCTGGCAAGACCCGCCCAGCAGCCCACCTGTGGTACAGCACCGGCCAGCACATGTTGTCATCGCAGTCGCTCTCAACGCCAAACCCTGGCAGCACCCAGACCGGCACGTTGCGCAGCCACAGGTGCGCCCCAAACCATACATCGTCGTGAAGCAGGCAGCCCTTTGGAGCTCTGGCCTGGTCGAAAACAAGGTCGTCAAAAAACTCCCGCCGGTATGCAGCGCCCGCAAGCGAGGCTGGGACGCCCCTGCACTCGCCGGCGTTCAGCTTTGCCTCCCGCCAGCCCTTCTTGGGTGGTGCCTTCACGGGGTCCCAGTGCGTCACCTCGCAGGAGCGGACAACGGCATGGCCTGGCCGGGCCAGGATCTCCTGCTCGAGGTGACGCACAGCTTCCGGCCGATACACGCAGTCGTCCTGGTGGCGGTGCAACAGCAGCAGCAGCAGAAGCAGCAGCAGCAGCAGCAGCAGAAGCAGCAGCAGAAGCAGCAGCAGCAGCAGCAGCGGCGGCGGCGCAGGTGGCAGCAGTGTCTGAGTTGCAAACGAGCATTGGATGCTGCATCTAGATGCATCTGCCTGGAGTGCTTGAGGTTTGTGTTGCTCCAGTGGGGCCTGCATGGCTATGCATGTGAATGGTGATTTACCGTGTAATGCTGGCCTTACAATTGTTGCCCTTGCTGTCTGATTGCATGATCTCCACAAGATCTCCACAAGATCTCCACAACAGCCTTTGTTGGGGGTCCTCAGTTGCACCAATTGCTTGCCCAGTGGTGTGTGTCTTGACGCACCGCAGTTCAATTCAAATTAGATCCCTGGAAGACATTGCGTGCATGACGATTTGCCGTGTATCGTGCATTCATAATCTTTTTTCATGAAGTGATAAGGTGCGCATCCTGGGTGGCTCATGCCATCTGAGATGGTGCCTAGATGCACATGTAACTACGCTCTCCCACATGCAGCCCATGGGTCGATAAGAAGCAGCTGCACAGTCATTTCAGGCATGGTGACACCCCATAATCGCAGCCCTGACATCAACGGTGGTAAACACGTGCCTGCATCCGGCCACTTGCTACGTCTTGGTGCTGGGCACCAGTTGTGGGACAAGCCATGGTCAGCTGGCCGCGTGAGCAGGACACCCCAAGGCTGGACACACCCTGCGCGGCATTCTGTAATGTCAGCAGAGGTACGCAAAGATGCAATCCTGCACTCACATCGACGGTGATGATGACAGTGTCTGGGTCCTTCTCCTCCAGCAACGTCGGCAGCAGCTTGGTGGCAGGGCCGTAGTCAGCCGGCGGGACCTTCACCTTGACTGCTCCATGGAAGTGGCCAGGCAGGCCCCTCACGTTGTCCGGCAGCTCTTTCAGGCCGTTGACCTCCTTGTCGCCCGGCTCAAAGCGGCTCACGTTCAACGGCACCCACAGGTACAGCGCGTCGGGCTTGCGCAAGCCGTGCATGATGGAGTAGATGGTGGGGTTGACGAACTCGACCCGCCCAGGGAAGGACGAAAGCGACACCACCAGGCGCTTCGCGCGCAGCGGCGGGTCCGCGGGCGCGCCTGTGCCAGCTGGCGCGGCGGACCGGTGGGGTGCGCGGGCGCGGCCCGCCCTGGCAGCTGAGTGCTCCACCAGCAGGAAGGAGAGAGCTGCAGCAGAGAAAACAATTGGACAGGCAGAGTGCTTCACTCCGTCTCGACGTGAGCTGTGGCTGGCAACAGGTGCAGCAGTGCCAGCGTGCTAGTCGCATCGTGTCTGCCAGCACGCCACGCATGCCTTGACTCAGGCGGTGCCGCTTGCCTGTGCACAGCACACCTGCCTGCCACCATCGTTGAGGCTGCGGATGCGGCATGCCGCATCTGTACTAGTGCATTGCAAGCTCTCTTCAGCTGGGTAGACACCTAGGCACAGCAAACATCTGCAAATAGTACTAGCAGCCGCTACAGCATAGGATCATTTTAATGCGTGGGTGTCCCGCCCTGTGCCCGGGCCCCCACCTGCAGATGAGCCGGCAGCAGCGTCCGTGACCTTGCTGCTTGTTGCCGCATACCCCAGCGCCGCCAGATGCTGGAACACCAGCGCCATCTCTGCTGGGCCCTCGCGCGAGCCACTGGATGCGACCTCTGCTGGCAGCTGCAGCACAAGTGAGAGCTGCCTGGGCAGCGCCCAGCCGTGCTTCAGCTGCGCCAAAAACTGCAGCAGCTGCTCTCCCTGCAAGCTTATGTGTGCAGCATCTACGCCCCTGAGGTGCCCTAGCCTGTGTGCTATCAGCCCCAAGGTGGCTGCCTCGTTGCCAGCTGCGCCAGTGCTGTTGCTGCTGGATGGCGCATCATGGAAACAAGCTGTGTGCTGCTTGTGACGCCTCTCATGGCTGCTGCTGCTGTCTGCTGCGCCGCACTGCAGGCTGTGCACCCAGCATTGCGTGTTTTCAAGTGCCGCCTGTTCAAACTCTTGGCTTCCTGCAAGGCCTATGCTGTAGATGGTGCAAGGCTTTTGGAGTTTTGACAGGTCGCAGAAGCTGCTGCTGCCGTACTGCTTGACCGGCCTGTGGGGAGGGCACGAGATGATGGCTGGGAAGGGGTCAAACTGCTTGGCGCCCTGCGCATAGGAAGCTGCGTATAGATACATGCGGCAGTGGCGTTCCATCGTTTGGGAGAGTCACATGTGTGTGCGGTGTATGTGCAAGCTGAGCTGCTTCCCTGTTGCGAACGCAAACAACAGTTATATACTGCTGCTGCTGCTGCTGTTATGCGGGTGAGTTACAACGTTGCCCTGCTGCTGCTGCTGCTGTGTTCACCTGCAGGGTCATAACTCTGCCATATACGACTCAGCAGGTTTGATCTGAACGCCGTGAGGTTCGCGAGCGCCTGGCTGCCATATATGCCTATGAAGGCACCCTGGCTGCTGCATTCTTGCCACTGCGCATGCACGTGCTGGCTCAGCAGCAGCAGCAGCACCAGCAGCATGCTGCAGGACTTGTCCTGCTGCCTAGGTCGTATGTTGTCAACACATAGAAAGGCTCTATGTTTTCAGAACTTGACACTGGCTTATCATGTTGCTGGGTTGGCATGAAGCGTCTCGTTCTTGGTGTGTGCCTGCAAATGCAAAGGATCGCACAAGCTAGGGCCTGCAACCTCGGTGCGCCGTCGACAACTACGGTCGTAGATCTTTGGTTGAATTTGCGCACAAGCAGCTCTAGCAACCAGCGCTTCGACACTTGCACGTACTGTCCACTTACACATGGTCACTGACAACATGACACAGTTCAGCAAAGCTTGGCAAGCTTGTGTTGTTGCTGCAGCTGCCCAGAATTGCTGACGCAAAGCACAGCCATCAGCCCAGAAGTGTTGAATAGTAGGTCTACGTGTCATGAGCTGCCCTTCATCTCCTGATATGTGGCGCTGGCACTATCATCGGTGTCCAATGTACCGTACAAGACACTGTACAAGCTGGAAGCAGCTGCCTCGGCTGCTGCTTGCCACCAGGTAGCATGTGACACATGAGGCTTGAAGCACTTTGAAAGTCAGTTCTGTGATACATGCATATTGCAGGGCAGCACTGGTGCCCCATGCTTGTCATCATACTATGATGAACTGCTGGCGCAGCATACAACCCAGAGGCCAAAAAGCCATGGCCATTGATGACCCAGGCACGCAAGTGCGACTCAAAGGTGCTACTTATTCATCCTGCAGCTGCTTTTGCAGCTCACCACACAAAATTAGGATGGAGATTGCTCTGACAGTGACTGCATGCTGTCAGTGCACACATGCCTGGCAAATGGAAGGTCACCATAGATTGTTATAACACAGTGCGCCAGATGATCTATCGCTAAAGTGCTTTCAAGGTGGCGGGTATGCAGGCCGTCCTTAACGCAGCACCGAAGCTTGCTGCAGCTAGCTGCAACTACAGCTGTGCACGCCCGCCTCTGAGGTTAGCAATCCCTACGCCTGTGCAGCGCATCTTCAGTGCCTGCACCTCAAGCACCACAGCACTCGCACCCCCTTGACTCCTTGCATACTGCTTCAGGTGCAGCTGCAGCAGCCGCGCTTTCTGCCAGCGCACTTGAGTGCCGTCAGGCGACCATGGATGCAACAGCAGAAGCTCCAAGCCCTGCAGGAGCTCGACAGCAAAGGCAGCTGTTGACCCAACTGCTGCTGCTGCATCACCTGCTGCCGCCGCTGTGGCTGAGCAAGCACCTGCTGCTGCGGCACCAGCACTGCCTGCAGCCGTGAAGTGCTTCAGCAGCGCGGCAAGCGCCCAGCTGCACATGCCAGCAGCTGCAGCGGACTTGCTAGCTGCAACCCCTGCCAGCCCGGCAGGGACTGCAGCAGCAGATGCATGCACACATGCAGCCTGGGCGCTGCTGCCAGTGCTCGGTTGCACCTCACAGCACCAGCAGCTCGCCAGCAGGCTCAGTACGGACCTGTCTCCAGCAGGTGCTGTCGGTGCTTCTGCTACTGCTGGGTTGCTGCGCAGCATGCTGCTCTGAGTGCTGTGGGTGATGGTGCGGCCAGCAGCCATGCCCTCCGCCAGCCTCGTCATGCCATAGCATGCGGGTGCTGCTGTCGACCGTGACCTGTAAATCAATGTGACGGCTGCCGAGCTCAAAGGTGGCACGTACTGCGCCAGGATGTCAGCGAATGTACCGACCCGCATCATGCTGCCAGGCTGCACCAGTGCTGCTGCAAGGCCTGCAATGCAGCTGGCCACAGCCTGCAGCTCTGCCAAGTTGTCCCTCATTCTTGCTACTCGTTGCATTGGTGCATTACCAGCTGACACGAGACAAGGATCAGCACCACCTGCTGCTGCTGCTGCTGCTGCTACTGCTGCTGCACGGGTTGCTCTCTGCAGCTTGTGCCTCCGTTCGTTCAGCAGACTGATCAGCTGCGTCTGAGCAGTTGGCAGCGGGTACTGCAGCTCGCCTGGCGTCAGACCCTGCTGCTGCTGCTGCTGCTGCTGCTGGTCCTGGTGCTCCAGCAACTCAGCCAGCCGCGTGTCTATCTCGTCCTCTGAATGAACAGCTTGCTTCTGCAGCAACACAGCAACAGCTGCAGCTGCAGCACCTGCTGCAGCGGCTGCTGAGGTGTTTGGCCCATGACCATTGCCGGCAACAGCCGCCGCTGCAGGGACTCCCACATCGCTTGCTGGTTCAAGCAGGACTGCTTGTCCCATCCTGGCTTGCTCCTCCAGTAAGGCCCCTAGCAGTGTGCCCAGCTCATCCTGTATCTGCATGGCATGCTGTTTCACTGAGGCAAGTGATGGTGGGGAGGCTTCTGCTGCTGGGCCTCAAGCGTCTGGTGGTGCAGAGGTGTGCACACGGGTACCCGCAAATGCTGCTGCTACAATTGCATGCGCAGGGTTAACCCTTGCAGTTTCCTCTGGGCTGCCAGGGCCTGCATCGGACAGCTCCTGCTGCTGCAGCTTCAGCAGCTCCCACTGCTGCGAGCCGTGCAATCTGCACAGGAACATAGGGGAGCCCTGCTGCTGCTGCTGCTGCTGCTGCAGCGGCGGCGGCGGCGGCGGCTGCCGCTGATTCTGATGAGCAACGAGCTGCTGCTGCGGCTGCTGCTGCTGCTGCTGCTGGTGGTGGTGGTGAATCTGCACTTGATCAGCTACAGGCTGCCGCTGCCGTTGCGGCTCTGCCCTATGCTGTTGCTGTGCAGGCAGTGCATCCCCCAGCATTACTGCTGCAGCGCCAGTGAAGGTCAACTTGCATTTCTTGGATGGTGGATGCTGCTGCTCCTGACGCTGTTCAAACTGCTGCCAAGGCCCAAGCTGGCGCACCCTGTCACCTTCTGCAAACCCTACAGCAGAAGCTGGAGTGCCAGCCAGTGTGTCAACTGCATCAGCACCACCGCTGCCAGGTGCATCAACGCTGCTCATGTGTTAATTCTGGGAAGCATCCTCCTCATTGTCATCACTGACAAGGTTTATGAACTCGAGCTTGGGTGTGGCTGGTAGGGTTTCTGCTTTGCCAAGCCTTCCATAAATGAACACGACGGAAAGAACGGCGCGACAAGCTAGTTTGACAACCAGCGGATGCACGCACGGTAATGGCTTCTTTGTGTAGATGCCACTGCAGAGCATACCATAGCAACCGAAGCCGGGCTGGTGTGAACTCACTGTGTCGAAGATTATCACACACACCACATAGTCACTGCCGCATCAACCAGATGGCATCGGCAAAGTGCCAATTAAGCACCTGCACAGCCACTAAGGGCACATCAAATTTTATTGCACTGACACCAGCATACTGCGGTCCATCATTCGCAAGTATGGTGACATGCTGTACAGCATGTGGGCTATTTGTAAAAGAACGGATTTAACGTTGTGTACTGTGCAGCACTCAATGAAGTTGGTTGAGCCAAGTAGCATACAGACTGTACAGCCCCCAGGTGACGCATGCAGCATGTAGATCATGCATACGTTGCAATCAGCACACCTAGCTGAACACCTGGTGGGGGCACTTGCACCCTGGTCGTGCATTCAAGCTCACCAACCTTAATTGCGCAGACCCTGACTGCAGGGGAGGCATGCTTCAGTCAGTAGAGGCATTTCCATCCCCAGATGCTGCAGACCACAGTTTGGATGTTACAATACAATACAGTAACACGACGGGAACATCGCCCGTTTTCAAG
>JACERP010001600.1:0-17858 GCA_014080715.1 Scenedesmus sp. NREL 46B-D3 | reverse complement strand
GCAGTACACGTTGCGGGACCAGGCGATGCTCCTCAAGCCCCCACCTGCCAGCAGCAGATCAGGAACCTGGGACAGCTGCATTACGGACAGCATGTGGCCAGCTTCACTGCACAACTGCTTCACTGAGCTGACGCCTGACTGATGTACTGCACTGTACTGCCAGTCACTCTCTGCTGCAGGTGTAACTAGCGGCGGCTGTACCTCCACTTCTTCTTCTTGCTCTTCTTCCTCCTGAAGTTCACGCTCAACTTCTTGACTCAGCCCACTGCCTGCAATGACACTGTAACCCTTCCCAAGCTGCTGCCCTTTCACCTGTATCTGGGTTATCACTGAGTGACAAGACAGCACCCCATCTGACAGCTTCGTCCCACCCCCGCTGCTGCTGCTGCTGCTGCTGCTGCTGCTGCTGCTGCTGCTGCTGCTGCACAGGTGCTTGTGCCTTGCTGCCATCACAGCCAGCACCTGCCCGACCGGCTCGGGTGCCCTGCCGGCTCCATACAGCTCATCAAGCTGCAGCTTCTCTGCCTGCAGAGCCAGCTCGGGCGCTCCCTTGGTGGCAGCAAAGTGGCAGCCCTGAGAAGCCCACTCAGCCACGCCAGCCTGCGAGCCCTTCACCGTGTTGTGCATCGTCCACTGCAGCAGCTGCAGCATACTGGGCTCACCATCGCAGCGGCAAGACATGGTGCTAGCCCTGCTGCTGCTGCTGCTGCTGCTGCTGCTGCTGCTGCTGCTGGCGGCGTGTCGTGCTGCCGCTGCTCGTATCTTGTTGGTCACATCGGGCAGGCCCATCACCAGCAGCGTCTGGCCCCTGCCCAGCTGGCGCAGCCTGCCTGCAGCCTGCCAGGACAAACAGCAGGAATGGGGTCGAAGAGCAGCGGCAGCAGCACTGCCGGGCTCAACAAGACAGCATTGCTGGCAGCCCTGTGGGTTCATGTGCTGGTTGCGTGCATATGCTGGCCAGGTCAACCAATTAAATGAAAGCAGCTCATCCCAAGCATCATTTTGGCGATTAGATTCGAGCTTGCACGAGCACAATGATTAATCTAGAGCTTCCTTTGACCTAGGTGGTGAAGGCTACCACAGCCGCACCTCAAAACGAGCACGCTGTCAGCACGAAACAGAAGCACAACTAGCACACATCACCTGGCAATCTTGACCAGCTCAAGCAACGCAGCATCCTTCAGTGGTGATTGCCCAGCTGAAGCAGTGTCGCCGCAAGATCACACGGCGGCTAATGCGGCAGCCTCAGCCGCTTCTGCCTTTAGTGAAATTCTGGATGGCCGCCCTGGCATAGGGAACGGTCGTCAAGTGTCTGGCTGCGACCAGGCAGCTCCACGTTGTTGCCGGCATAACATGTCATGTAACTTGTGACGTACATCAGACACTCACCTGCATGAGCTTGTCTTTCTGCAGCCCGGTTGCCACGGTGAGCAGCCCAAGCGCAGTCTGCCGCAGCCGCAGGTCAGCCCCCCTGCAGCGGGCGTCGTCAAACACCACAAAGCAGTCCGCCTCCTGCAGGTGGCTCCTGGACTTGGCGCTGCAGCGGCCCTGCGCATCCTGGATCATCCACTGCCTGGTTGCTGGGGAGTGGAAGCAGACACCATGAAAGCGGGCATGGTCCAGGCGCTGCAGCAGGTAGGGCACAAATACACTACGGCACAGATGCAGACCGCAGGAAGCAGGTGGCAGGAGTCGCACTCTCTCAGCACTGTTGGAGCTGGACACAGCTTTGCTGCAGGGCAAGGAGGCTAAGCAGCTGACGTAGCAGCAACATAGAGCAGCAGCTAGGTGACGGTGACACGGCAATGCACAAACAAGGAACAATGGGTACATGGGGCAGACACAACATGACCAGACATACCATCATGGCACGGTAACAGCTGTGGTGGCGCTTGCAATGCATACATAACATTACATTACATTAAATGCACACGCAACGTCGGCGCTGCCGTGGCCGCCTCACCCCGGCTCCACTCCTGCCAGCAGTGCCCCGCAGTCCAGCAGCGCGTCAGCCTTGGCAGCCACAGCTGCATCAAGCAGCAGCTGCCAGTCAGGCACCTGGCAGCAGCCAAGCGACCAGCACACACCAGTGACACCAAACTTGCTCAAATGGTTATTGCAATGCAGACAGACCCTGTAGGTACCAACAAGCAGCAGCAGCTGCCATGCAGGCATTTTTGGCACACAATAACACAGGCAGGTGAGGAAGCAAGGATGCAGCATGCAGCAACAAGCGACAGGGTGATCAGTGCTCATCAAGGGATCTGCCACCCAGTGCATCGTGTCCCACCGCTGACGGTCGCAGCACTGATTGATCTCACAGCTGCCTAGCAGCAGCATGCATGGTGTGCTAATGGCAGCGGGAGGGCAAACGGTTGTCACTCCTCCCTGAATGGCGGCCCCAGCGAGACATCATCAGCAGAGCAGTTGTTTACAAAGCCAGGTTGTGTTCGTACAACCATTCTAACTTCCGTGGTGCTGTGAGCATGTAAGCAAATAGCACGCCGCCAACAGCACTGGTCGCTTTAGGTATGTGGCAGCCCCTTGTCGAACCTGCTTGGTGCTGCCGCCCGCTGCTGCCGCCGCTGCTGCTGCCTGCCGCTGGCCTCTTGCAGCTCCTTGTATGTCGCCAGCTGCGCAGCAGCTGCAGCATCTTGCCGTTTGTGCCCTGCAGCTGCTCATCCTGCGCTCAGCCTGCTGCACCTGCAGCGGCAGCAGCCTGTGGTGGTCGTTCGTACCGCTGAAGCCCACAGCAGCCCCAGCTGCGTTCTCTGCCAGGTGCCAGGACGTGGCGGTGAGGCGGAACGCGTACTGCTTGCTCTCGCTGGGCAGCACACAGTGGGTGAGCCAGAAGTCGACCGCTGCTTGGTTGTGGCTGAAGTAGCGATGCAGCAGCTGCAGCTGCTGGGCGTTGGTGAGGTCCAGCTTGATCGCTGCGTCAATGGCTGGGGCATCCTCTGCAGGATGAATGGACAGCGTGGGCGACAGCACACACCGATGGTACAGTAATTAGCAGCACACATGGGCCTTCTGTTGAAATGTTTGCCAGGAAGTATCTTTGCTCTGTGTCAACCAAGCTACAGCAAAGACGTGCCATCCCTTTCAGGTACACATGTTGAAAGAGCAGTGAACCAGAACAAAACACAGCCACATGTTGAGTTGCTTAGCCAAAGCAAAGTGTGGTTCTGCGCAGAGTGTGCTGCAGCTGCCCTGCCCTGCCCGATCCCACTGGCGGTATGTGGGGCATGCTCAGTGGCAGCCACTCTCCTTCATAAACCGCCCGCTGCTCAGTGCCACCAAGGCGCAGCAGCACCTGCAGCAGCCAGCAGATGATGCCGAAGCATCGCCCCATTACCGCTCTGCTAAGCTGGGCAGCTGCTGCCTTGCATGCGCACAGCACTAGGCGCGCACAGGTGTCCACCTCCCAGGCGCTGCACTCCACACACACGACAGGAATCTGACAACATTGTGCTTCACATCACATGCCTGACCAAACAAAGAAATGGGTACCCCAACCAGGAGCTGCGTCATGACATTTCGTCTTTGATGTCAAAACATCTCCAGGACTGGATCCGGACCTCATGCGCTAGCCCAGCAAGCAAAAACTTCTCTGAAAACAACACTGACACATCCGTCGATTGTGTCCGAGGTGCCTCGCAATCAACGCTGCAGCTTGCTGCAGGCGCACACACCAGACACACACCACAGCTGCTGCACCACAAGCACTGCCCTGCCGCTCACCTGCAGTGCTGCCTTGAGCTGCTCTTTGCTCAGCCCGTCGCCGTAATAGGCGAGGTGGCTCAGCAGCAGCGCCACGTCCGGCTGCGCAAACTCGGAGCGCTCGTCAGGCGTGTCGGCAGCCCTGAAGGGCACCGCCATGCGCTTGGCGGCATGCGGCAGCCTGCAATGCGCGGCAGGCGCAACAGCGTGCAAATCAGCTCCCACGAGATGGCCATGTGCATGCAGCAACTTGGCAGCCGCACGGCACAAACAGCGGTGATGGGTCATGGAGGTGGAATGCATAGCACCACAAAGTCTGCCAACCACACTCCACGTAGCAGCCTGCAACAGGCAGCAGACGCAATGAAAGCAATGTGAAAGTAATGTGAAAGCAATGTGAAAGCAATGTGAAAGCTTTTGAACCATTTGGAGGTTTGTCCCATACGTGGGGTAGTATAGCCTCTTGTCAGCCGGGTGGTTCGCATATGATGACCTTTATGCGGCAACAACCTGCTCATGTGGCTGCCTTTGTGCATTGTTGCTATTTGGTGCGCTGCCACCCGGAGGCGGACCCTGAGTCCTTCTTGTCTTCGGTTTCTGTCGCTCAAGCGATCGATGCAGCGGACGAATTTTCTCTGCTGATTCTTCTGTTTGTTCTGATGACGATGATATATTCTATGAGGTCTCCCCCCCCCCAATGAGCCTCTCGTTGGCTCCTGAATGGGGTTCCCACTCCTTGTTGGTGGAGCATGTAATGTAATGTAATGTATGAAAGCAATGCAGCACCGTCGGTCCCTCAAACAGCACTGCCATGCTGGTCGGTTGCAGGCATGCAGCAGCTTGTGGCACTCATCCACAGCAACCGTGGCCAGCATGTGGGAGTACAGCGAGACGGCGGTCGGCATGCCCATGTGCCAGATCCACAGCAGTAGTACACACCAAGCTTAGCAATACACGCAGCATATCTATGTTTTTGGCTGGCCCACACTCCCTCTTCAGCCCACACACCACTGGATATGGGTTTGTACTGCCACGAGCGCGGCTGCTGCACCAGTTAACATCAGGTGCTGACACTGCCCTCCGCCTCCAGGTGTTGTGCAAGCAGTGCACCAACATACCACACAAACCACCATCCAGGCATGGCCCCGTGCCGCAGCTTTGTCAAACATTGAACAGCTGCGTCCATTCCGCTATCACCTGTTCACGCCGTAGTCCACCCGGTGCCGCTTCTGCAGGCCATGCACCAACAGCCCACACGCCAACAGGCCACGCAGCGCCAGCAGCTGCGCCTGCTGCGTGTCATCCAGGCTGGCCAGGGGCCCGCTGCTGCTGAGCAGCTGGTTGGCGTCAACTGACCTGTCTGTGATGCACCTGAGGATGGCGCCCTGCAGGCGGCAGCAGCAGAAGCAGTAGCAGCAGCACCTGCTTATCAGGCAACATAAGGCAAGCATGAAAGCAGTTGCGGAGCTGGGCAGAAAGTGCCGGGTATGTGTGCTTGAAAGTCATCCCTCAGCACAATGTTCAAAGCAAGTACACTTGGACAATCGCCAGTGCTGCTGCCTGTGTGCCGAGTAAAAGTGGCACGGCATGTAGTGATGCTGCAGCTCAGCCATTAATTGTTGCACGTAGACACCAAACCAGGATTTTGAATTGAAGACAGGCTGCCCGAGCGTACCGTTCAACATCGGATGTCAGTGCTCACCTGCTTGCTGTGGCAAGGGTGCTGTGCCAGCCAGCGCATGCTGTAGGGCAGCTGCTGCAGCAGCTGTTGTGCTACTGCCACTTGCAAGCCGGGTGCTGCTGCCTCCAACGCCTCTCCTGGCAGCAGCTGCAGCCCACACATGGCCCCGGGCTTCCTGCAGCAGCAGCAGCAGCAGCAGCAGCAGCAGCAGCAGCAGCAGCAGCAGCAGCAGCAGCAGCAGCAGCAGCAGCAGCAGCAGCAGCAGCAGCAGCAGCAGCAGCAGCAGCAGCAGCAGCAGCAGCAGCAGCAGCAGCAGCAGCAGCAGCAGCAGCAGCAGCAGCAGCAGCAGCAGCAGCAGCAGCAGCAGCAGCATAAGTAACAATGACAACAGCAGCAACAGCAGCAGTAACCGCGGTATCAAATGGCAGTCCACACATGACCCCAGGCATTTGGCAGTTACTCGCACAAACACAGAGGCGGCAACAGCAGCAGCAGCAAGCGGCATGTGTGACGCCACAAAGGACCGCTTCCACCGACCACATGCATTTGGTGCAGGCTTCCCTGCAGCTTGAATTTGCCGTTGAGACCGCTACAAAGACACATGCAAGCGCAACTGCCTCCACCAACAGCCAGAGTGTACACACAGCACAAAGCTTCCTGCGCAATGTTTCCTGCAGCCTGCAGCCTGCATGTGCAGTTTGTGGCCACCACGCAACAACCAATCCGCAATCGCTGCTCAGCGCACCTTGCCTTGCTTGCACTGCAGACCTGACCAGTCTGCCGCTGCAAAGCCACACCACTGCCGCCTGAGCATGCTGTGCTGCCATGCACACATCACAGCACATGAGCGGTCAAGCCACACCACAGCAGCTGGAGCCGCACCTGTCAGGCGCTGCCTGCCACACCGCCGTACTTGGGTCGGTCGCGGCAGGGTGGGCAGCGTCCACCATGCCGCGCAGCACATGCGCCACCGCCTGCACCGCTGCCGCGCGCTCAGCCAGCCAGGGCAGCTCCTGGGGGTCACCGCACGCATACACCAGCTGGTACCTGCACAGCGCATCGGCACAGCAGGACGAGGGGTCATCGCAAGCGCAACAACGCAGATGCGGTGCGCAAAGATGCTTCTTGAACTGGTGACACTGCAGGCACAAGCGCGTACGGCTGCAAAGTACAAGTGCTGCAGGGTAAGCTGCAGGCATACACCAGCTGGTACCTGGCAGCTGCAGCAGCAGCAGCAGGGCATAGGCGCGGTTCAGCTTGGCTTGTATGATGAGCGCTGCACCCAGATATGCCGAGGACAACACCCCACGCCAGTCAAGCAGCTGGTACCAGACAGGCGTCAGCAAATCAGCAAGCAGCAGCCCGACTTGCAAGAACCACCTGCCAAATCATCTGCAAGGCCAGCAGTACCTATGGTGCAGCAGTTCGTCGCTCTCGTCCAGCAGGTCGAGGTACGGCAGCTTGAACAGTGCTGCCAGCTCAGCAGCCACTGCCTGCTGTTCGCCATCCTCCCACAGCTCGCGCCACTTGTGCTCCAGGGAGAGGCGGTGCTCGGGTGCCACCAGCAGCAGGCCACCGGCCTGCAGGGAGTAACAAGCACAGGTCTCAGCTCGTATGGCACACAGGGAGAGCAGCATCCCTTGCATCCGTGGCAGCTGCCCCTACTGGTTGCAACCAGCTGCAGACCTCCAGCATGCAGCAGGCACCAGCACATGACACAAGAAATTGAGTAAAGTGTCCAGACCAAAACCGAAATACTGCAACCGTGTCGAGGCACAGGCTTGCCCTGGTGTGCGAATGCGCCAACAAGTGCAGGCCCTGCCGACAGCTCACCATGCATTACAGTGCTGTCTGCTTCTGAACTAGCCCAACTTCCAGCAACATCCACAGCAGCACCATGTTGGTTATATGACATGCCTTTTATCAAGTAGAACGAAAGTCAATGAGACAGGTGCTCCAAACAACCAAACCAGGCAGATGTATTGCCCAAGCCCAGCATTGGCAGCAGCAGCGCCGCCACGGTAATCCCAACCATTTATTGTAAAGACTGTCAGCGCCCACCTGCTGGCAGTAGTGCAGCGCTGCACGCATCGCCCGCACGCTCTGCTGCTGCAGCCGTATTTGCCTGTGGAAGGGCAGCGTGAACAGCTTCACCCCCAGCACGCTCGCGGTGAGTGTCTGCGCCAGGTGGGCGTGCGCCTCTGGCAGCAGCTTGCCCAGGAAGTGCAGACGCACCTGCCAGCAGCAGCAGCAGCAGCAGCAGCACGTGATGCCTGGAGAAGCCGCAATCAGTCTGGTGTTGGTGGGATATGGGCGGATGGGCAGGCCAAACACCCGCAGTCATGGATACCATACACCTTTTACCTACAGGGTGAGATGACTGCTTGGCATGGACTGTAGGCACGAACAAGTGTTTGACAAGGCATGCCACACATATACACAAACCAGTGTATAATCGCTCACCAGCCGGCTGCCGTCCGCCCAGTGCAGTGCAAGCATGGGCAGTATCACCCTCGTCTTGCCCTCGCCCATGTTGAGCTGCGAGATAGCACCAGGCTGCTGCATCAGCAGCTCCGCCACGCGGTACTGTGCGGGGCGTATCTGCAGCTGCCCCACCACCTCAAAGACCAGCCACTTGGGGTGGGCGGCAGGGTCCCAGCTGCGGTGCACTTGCAACTCTTGCAGCAGGATCAGCCACACGCTCCTGTGCACTAGTAACAAACACTTGGCAAGTGCAAATGCACAGGGGCTGGAACTAAGTAGCTGGCAAACAAACATCTGCAGGTTGCAGAGGCCAGCCCCGTTGAGAATCATGCAGCTTGCTAGCGGCAACCATCCCCATCAGCGCATTACCTGCACTGCTGACGTGTGGTGCTTTGATGTCAAGTGACTCGTGTTGGTAGCAGCTTCAAGCAGCCTGCTGCCTTGAAGCAGGGGATCCAGTAATAACCCCAAAGCTTGTAAGAGGCGTATGTATATAATGACTCACCCTTATCTGCAGTGCCTGCATTTCAGGTCCAGCTGCCGCAAGCTGCGCCAGCCGCCCCAGCCTGTCTTCCAGCACACACAGCTGCATCCACCCCAGAATCCCATCATGCAGCTGCTGCGCCGCTGCTGGCGACAGAAACGGGTTAAGTTCTGTCAGCAGCTGCGGCTGCACGATGCAGCGCAACAGGTCCAGAGGTGCTGCTGCTGCAGCGGCACCTGACAGCCGCAGCAGCCTGAAGCATGCTGCAGGGGAAGGCTTGTTTGGCTGGTCAATGGCAGCAGGTATGGCTGAAAGGTGCTGCAGCAGGTATGACTCAGCTGCTTGCCTGCTGGACTGCACGAAAGCCTGCCAGTGCAGCAGTAGAGGGGCAGCATCAGGCAAATTGTAAGCTGATCAGGCCAGGCAAGAATGCATGCAACATGCATTCCATGCAGTCTGGGTGATTGTGCATTATGTGAAATACTGTTCAGCATGAAGTTGCTTGCAAGCTCCGCCCATCAACGGGGACCCAAGAGCATCAGCTCTGATGCTGACCATCACAAGTCAAAGGAATGCTAGCAGGGGGCATGCATCTGATGCATTGCAGTACACCCCGCTCAGCACATCGCCATACACCACGTCCGAGCACCCTGCTCTTTGTCACACCTGCTGCTGCTGCAACGTGCCGGCAGCTCCTGGCACCACCCCTGATGACACATTATAATAGAAACCTACCTGCAGCTGCTGCACAGTGTTTTCACAGCTAGGCACCACCTCTGTTGGCTCAGGGTGGCTGTGATGGCAGCGCCAGCTGCGTTGCAGCTCCTCATGCATGTCCCTCTCCAGCGGCAGAGCCTGGTTGCAGCTCAGAGGGTACTTCGGCAGGTCTGAGGGCTGTTTGGGCTGTGCTGCGGGCACCAGCCGCTGCAGCTGCTGCTCTGCGTCCTTGACAAACCCTGCTGCAACTGGGAAGGCGGGAAGCTGCTGAATCGGGTTGAACAGACCAAACCTGCGCCAGGCGGGCACATGCTTGCTGCTGCTGCTGCTGCTGCTGCTGCTGCTGCTGCTGAGAGGCTGTCCCGAATGCAGCAGCCATTGCTCCTCTGTGGCAGACAACTGCATGCGAGGGTTCAAGCAGAAGCCACCAGGCCCAACCCTGCGAGCTTGCAGCAGGTAGGCAGTCGCTGCGTCAGGTTCTAAGCTGCCTGCCACGTCTGCTGCCGTTGCTGCTGTTGCTGCTGTGCCGGTGCCGGCGCCGCTGCTGCTCGCGTACAGGTGCTGCAGCTGACTAGAGCTTGACAGCAAGTCATGAGCCAGCAGGCGCAAGCCAGGTGCCAGGTAGCCAGCGAGATTGTGTGCCGACATCAACTGCTGCTGCTCTTCAGAGAGGAGAGGCTGCATGCCCCAGCTTTCCCGCAACAGCTGCATTGCACTTTGCGCTCCTGTTGCCTGGCTGTTGGGTTCTGGCAGCAGCGACGCTGTTGCTGCATGCAGTGCTGCCAGCTGCAGGCGTGCCAGCTTGCCGGATGGAGCACACAGGCGACCGAAGCGACTGTGCTCCTCATAGGTGTGCGCCTGGAAGGAGGCAGGGTCATCAGCAAGCGGGGAGCAGCAGCAGCAGTGATGGCGACAGCAACGTATAAGCTGCGCGTGCAAGAGAGATTTGTTAGTTGCAGCAACAGGCTCAGCTGCTCAGCAGACGATCCCGAACACGATATTTGCAGTTTTGGGTGCAGCGCCGCACAAAGATCAGCTCTGCTAAGTGTAAATAGCAGTCAACATGCCAAACGGAGACTTGAAAGGCACTGTACGTTAGTACATACATGATGGTGTGCTGCATGTGACATCACGCCAGGACTGCTGCTGATGGCAGCAGCACGCCCCACTCACGCTAAGTTTCGCAGCGCTTGCCCCATCCAAGGTGATGCTGATGCGCTCCTGCCCGTAGCCGCGGCTGCCCTCGCTGCTGCGGCACACGCTGCCGGCAGGGACCAACACGAGCGTGCTGCTGCGCCCAGCACCAAGCAACACGGTGCTGCTGCTGCTGCTGCCGCTGCTGCTGCTGCCGCTGCTGCTGCTGCTGCTGCTGCTGTCAGGCTGGCTCTGCAGCACGAGGTACTGCGTGAACTCCGGAAGTGTGTATGTGCAGGCTGCATGCTGCCCAGATGCTGCCGCAACTTGCTGCTGCTGCTGTTCAGACACCAGCAGTTGCTGCTCTGACAGCACATAGCCCCTGTAGTCCTTAGAAGCCAGTCTGCCATTTGGCTGCAGTTCGAACTCCAGTCCAAACCTTGGAAACTCAAAGCAGGCTCCTGCAGGAACCGCTTGCACCTCGCTGCTGCTGCTGCTGCTGCTGTTGCTGCTGCCACATGGCACATACGCATGCACAAACTGCAGCTGTTCAAATTTGCCCAGCACGCGCATGACGCGGGAGCCTGGCTGCATCAGCACCAGTTGCTGTGCTGACAGCTGCTGCTCGTGCTGCTGCTGAGTCAGCAGCTGCCACCAGTGGCAGGACTTGCTGAGGTGGCGGGGCACCCGCCAGCAGGTGAAGGCTGCCTGCTGGCCTGACAACCCTGCTGCTGCTGCTGTGGGTGCAGCAGCAGCAGCTGCTGTCGTATTGTACTTGATGATGCACTGGGGGCTGTGGTCTTGGAAGGTGGGAGGGCGCAGCACGATGATTTGCTCCTCCCTGCAGCAGCAGCAGCAGCAGCAGCAGCACGCAGTAGGGCACAGGGCATGGAGCATGAGCCAATGTATGACACGAGCATGCACATTTGGCGAGCATAAGTTGCACCGCGGCAGTGCCACAACCACTGCTGCTGCTGCTGCTGTTGCTGCTGCTGCTGTTGCTGCCACCCCAACACCATTATGTGGCTGAAACTATAGCTAGGTACTCTTTGATGCAGTGAAGAGCTAGCAACTGCGGTACAAGTACAGAGCATGAATGCGATTCAACGCCACAAGGCGACGCAGCACCAGCAAGTTGTCTGTTTTGCATCCTTGATGATCACCTGCAGAGCCAGTGGCTGTACAGCTCTCTCAGCCGGACTGGCAGCTGACCGCCCCACTGGCCACAGCTGGCATTACGCCCAACATCCAGCAGCTCAAGCCTCAGCTGCTGCCTGCCTGCCTGGGTCGTGTCGAGCTCTGTTACCACCAACTGCTGCTGGTCATCCTCTGCTGCTGCTGCTGCTGCTGCTGCAAGGTAGAACACATAGTAGCGGCCATGTACTGCCTTGATGGTCCGAAGTTCACCCTGCTTGGTCTTGGCCACGTGAAAGTTCACACTGTGGCAGCAGCAGCAGCAGCAGCGGCAGCAGCAGTGGTCCAGTCGATTAGCAGTGCTGTGCACTCCTACGAGTGTACCAGCTTACCAGTCGCTACAAGATGCCAACTGAACTTGGCTGGGATCAGCCACCAGGTGCAGACCGTAAGGTCAACGTGGTGCATCAGTAGTTGTAGAGCCGGTGACAAATACTTCTCCAAGCCAAGCGGGCCTAGGTGTGCAGGGCTGTCGCAAAAATAACATGTGGGCTGCTGCTGCATATCACATGAATACAGCTGAGCTCCAATTGGTGCATTGAAGTTGAGGGGTCGGGGAGCACAGTAGAACTCCAAACAGGTAAGCCCGGTTGTTGCAGGGCTGTACCTGCAGTGATAGATGTGGGCATCTGCGGCAGCAGCCTCACCTGCCAAAGGTTCTGATGAACAGCCGGTGTGAGGTCACCTCCAGTGGCAGCCGCCCAGGTGGTGCCCCGTCAAGCAACACTGTGCCGTCGAGCACGTTGAAGCTGAACATGTGCTGCTCACTGCCTGCCGACACAGCCTGGTAGCTCGCCAGCTGCTCACAGTAGCGAGGTGCGGTAGAAGTAGGCTGACTCAGCTGCTGCCAGCTCAGCTGATCAGGCACCCACTCCAGCACACAACGTACTGCCGCAGTAACCAACTGCGGCTGCTCAGCCAGCACCGCTGTTATGTCAGGCAGCCGCCGCGCCACAACATTGTGGCAGCGCACATGCAGGAGCGCCAAGTCCTGCACTGCTGCAGCGTCACCGTCAAAGTAGATGTCACTGTGCTTGATCTGCGCGATCAGCTGCAGCATGTGTCGCACATCTGCTGCCGTCAGTGTGCCAGCGTTACAACACAAAAGTGACAACATGCGGGACCTGCTCTGCTTTGCAATCAGCTGGCACGCCACCTCGTCATTCCCCTGCCGCTCCTCTTTGCTGATCTGCTGCTGCAGCTCGTCTGCAACCCTGCTGGTCATAGCTGCAAATTGCCGCGCAACGTGCTGCGCTGGAGCATGCCAGTCTGACAGGTAGCTGGCGAGCTCCCCCAGCAGCAGCACTGCCTCGTGCTCCCGCGGCTTGGGGTCCAGCTCAGCAGCCAGCAGCTGCAGCTCCATGCACAGCGCGTCCAGCACGCCACCCTCTTCGCCCCAGCCGCTGCGCCACAGCAGCGACATGCTGCTACCGCCACTGCTGCTGCTGCTGCTGCTGCTGCTTGCCGGCACCAGCGTGCCTAGGTGGTACACCTGCATGTAGGCAGCAAGCAGAAGACGCAGCATGCAAGCACCAAGCAAGGGTGCAGCCCTTATCACCTCGCACCACACCAGGGCAGTGCAGCTGGTCAATCCATGGTTGCCCAAAACAGCCTTAGCTAGTTGCACTGCATGCAAACAGCTGGCTGTTGCTCTCAGACCGCACAGCAGCAGATTCCATTGAGCTGGCTCATCCAAACGCCCAACTGCACTGTAAATCATAATATGATTATATGCCGGCAACTGACCAATGCTACGCAGCTGGCAATGCCTTGGGCTGACTGATCTATGCCAGGCAGCACCCACCGTCTGGCGTATCAGCAGCTGCACAGCCGCCTCCCCCAGGGCCTGCTGTGCGTCCTTCTCCCTCAGCAGCACGCACAGCCGGTGCAGCTGGCGTGCGGGGTAGGCGCGCAGGTTGGCCAGCCCGAGGTAGCCGCACCTGGTCAAGCAGCCCAGCATGCCCGACTCTGCAGGCAACAGCATCACAAATGATATGACCAAGCTGGCTTTTGTGGTGTGGGGAATACCAACACTTCAGTGGCAACTGAAGCTGAGGCAGCCAGCGGCAGCAGCAGTATAAACATAAGCAGAGCACGCCGCAAGAGTTGTTTGAAGTGATTGCAAGTTTGTCAGCCGCAGCCAGCGAGGTTCAACGAGGAAAGGAAGTCACACGCTCTTGCAGTGCCTGCGTTCTGCCTGCACACTGCCAGGTTGCATGCGCCCGCTGTTGTGCCTGCCAACATGCCATGAGGGCAACAAGCAGGCGCTTGGACCAACACTGAACAAACAGCAAGCCGCACACATTCCCCCTGCCATCTGAGCAATCGGCAGACACTTAGCTTACCAGCTGCAGCCAACGACCAAACCATTACACGCACAGCAGCTCTGCTGTTGTAGTTGAATCTGTAGTACAATGCTGTACCTTCACCCTATCATGCGGTGTGTGAATTTCATCCACACCTGCATCCTGCCTGCACACACATGTTAGACATGTCACACACATGCCACACATGTCACACATGCCACCCGCACCTGCGTCCTGCCTGCACACGCCCAGGTTGCCCCTGTCTGCTGCTGTGCCAGCCACGCTGCCGTACTGCGGCATCGCCCACTGCAGCACCACCGCTGCCTCGTCATGAGCCCCCAGCTGCTCAGTGAAGCCCTCTACCACCAGGCTGTTGGGAACGGCTGCGAAGGGGTTGAAGCAGCCGTCACAGGGCAGCCTGTCTGCCTCGCAGCTGCTGCCCTGCCACGCCATGTTAGGGGTCAGCTGGTCAGGCCACCACACACCATCGCTGCTGATGTAAAAATTGTTGATGTGATGAGGAATGATGGAGTCAGCGCGGGGAACCTTTGACTTGGAGCGCAGCATAACACTGCCGTCGAGCCCATCTGAGCCGTGCTGCAGAGTTCCACTGTAGTAGCTGCTGCGCTGGTGTGTGTTGTAGTGTGCTGCCAACGACGTGTGCATGCCTGCTACCTGAACGTGCTCTGCAGCTCCTGGCGGCAGCAGCAGCTGCTGCGCGAGGAAGCTGGCGCGTGCCAGGTGCCGCAGCAGCGGCGGCATGTGCAGGAAGAACAGCCACTGCTGCGCCAGGGATGGACTCTTGGGCAGGGGCTGGATCATTGGCTCTGGGGCTGACTCTGCCGACCGCAGATCTGACTCTTTACAAATGATCTGGTAGCCCAAACTGTCGAACTCTCTGTCAAGCTGCTTGTAGCGGCTGGTGCCGTACGACTCACCGAACTTTTGAGATTCCAGCTGGGATCTCCAAGACTTCAGGCTTACGAGCTCTGCCCTGATGGTCGCTGCCAGCCGCTGCTTGCGCTGCACTTCTGCCCAGTGTGCCTCCACACGTGCTGTGCTGTCTGCCTGGTGCTGCTGGAGGAGCCTGCACATCACAGCATCACTTGCCGCATACTGCTGGGCGGCTCTGAAAGTAGCCGCTTCATTGTGGAGGCTGAACAGTTCGTTGCCTGGCTGGCTGAACCTGTGGAGGTAGCTGCCCACTGCCAATGCGGCATCGCAGCCTGTCTTGTCTGACAGAGTGAGGTGCCGCAGGTCCTGCCAGTCAAGGGATGTGCCAAACTGACCAATGGCTCCTGCGTGGCGCTGCGTGCTGCATGCAAGCTGCATTTGTTGAGCAGCAGCAGCAGCAGCAGCAGCAGCAGCAGCAGCAGCAGCGGCGGTGGGGTAGTATAGCCTCTTGTCAGCCAGGTGGTTCGCATATGATGACCTTTATGCGGCAACAACCTGCTCTTGTGGCTGCCTTTGTGCATTGTTGCTGTTTGGTGCGCTGCCACCCGGAGGCGGACCCTGAGTCCTTCTTGTCTTCGGTTTCTGTTGCTCAAGCAATCGATGCAGCGGACGAACTTCTCTCTGCTGATTCTTCTGTTTGTTCTGATGACGATGATATATTTTATGAGGTTTCTTCCCCCCCCCCCCAATGAGCCTCTCGTTGGCTCCTGAATGGGGTTCCCATTCCTTGTTAGGTGGAGCATGTAATGTAATGTAATGTAATTATATGCATATCTCTTTCGACCTTGTGGCTTGCTTCTGCAAAGCAGCTGGCATGCACTGCAACTGCGACAGCAGAAGCTTGGGCAAGCAGGTGCAGGTGCAGCAGTGGCAGGTGCTAGTGCGACAGACTCTAGTGTAGATCTGCACACAGCAGCCAGCTGCTGCAGAGCACGCTGCTTTGCACACAAGCAACAAACAGTCACCTCCAAAAGCACGCAGTATGCGATCCAGGTAACCAGCAGCTCCTTGCTGCGCAGCTCAACCGCCAACGCTGACGTGGCAGCTGGTGACGCCTGAAACGCCTGCAGCAGCAGCCGGTAGGCATCTGCCACCTCGACCAGCAGCTGCGAGTCATGCTCCGATATGCCGTCAAGCCCTGCTGCTGCCATGGCTGCTGCCCTGCTAGACCAGCTGCTGCTACTGCTGCAGGAGCTGCTGTCGGCTGCTAGGGTTGCTAGCGCTGGAGCGATGCGGCCAAAGAAAAGAGCCTCAGCAGAACGCAACCCGTGCTGCATTGCGACATCCCTGCTGGCTGCGGCGGCGCTAGAGCTGCTGCAGAGCTGCAAGAGCTGCAGCAGCTGCTGCAGAGTGCCCTGGAGTGGCAGGTCAACATCAACGTACGGCAGGGATCCAAGGTTGCGTTCTGCCCGCTGCTTTGCCGCATCCAGCCCCTGCTGCTCTGCGCCCACTGCCAGCTGTCCAGGCACCACCCCTGTTGGCAGCACCCAGCTGCCAGCAGACTCTGCTGCTGCTGCTCCAAAGCCGAAAGCAGGCAGCTCCCATTCCGCTGCCGCTTGCAGCTGCCGTGCAGCCATAGCACTCTCCAGCTGCCCCCGCACCCTGCTGCACACAGCCTCTGCTGCTGCCACATTCTGCCCATGATCCACTGCCAGAGTTGCTGCTGTCTCGGCTACTCTCGCCAGGGCCGTCACGAGGGTGTTGAGCATCTGGCGGCTTGCTGCTGCTGGTGTGAGGTGCCGGGTGAGCCCCAGCAGCAGCCACAGCTCAAAGTGCAGCATGGCGTGCTGGAACAGCATCGGCACCTCAGGCTGCTGCTGCGTTGGGCTGGTGGCTGCGCTGGTGGCAGTGAGCTGCACGATGGTCTGCACAGTCAGCGACAGCAGCAGCAAAGATCCATGAGAACACTGCAGTCAGTGTGGAGGTTGGTCAACAGACAATGTTCAATTCTGCATGACCTGCTGCACTCCCCATGTGCAATGATGGCAGTGCATGCAACTCAGGACGCGTCACTACAATATGCAACAACAGTTGCATGTTCTGCTTGGCATGGTTCAGCCACACCTGTGCAGCACACACGTGCTATCACATGTTCCCTTTCAACCAGCCTGTCAACGGCGGAGTGCCCTAGGGCAGGCCTGCGAGGTCAATACAGCACAGCCTTGAGCCTAAACCAGCACATCTGCACTTGTGGTGTTCACCTCTGCCACTGCCTTGACAACTGGCCAGCTGGTGTCCCTGGGGATGCCGCCCGTGTGCTGCCCAACATTGGTGGTGCCGCCCTTGGGCAGCGTCACCGGCAGCCCCTCCTGCTCCTGCTCTGCACCAGCCGATGATGACGATGGCGGTGACCTGACTGCTGCGATGGCATCCTGAATAACTGCATGGATGAAAGCTGGGGTCCGTTGGAAGGTCTTGCTGGCATCAGAGTCGCTGTTCTGCTTCTTCTTCTGCTTTGCTTGACGAGTCTTGATGATGCTGTCGAGAAAGGCGCTGAAGTCCTTCAGACCAGCAGCAGGGATGCTGCCGCTGTAGATGCAACTGCTGCAGCTGCCTGGGGTGGCGGTGTGCTGCATGCTGTTGGCTTGGCTGCAAGCAGCAGCAGCAGCAGCAGCAGCAGCAGCAGCAGCAGCAGCAGTAGCAGCAGCAGCAAGGGCGACACAATGCATGAGGGCGCAGTGGAGGCAGTGGCAGCGGCAATGACATGCATGATCAACATAAGTAGTACAGCAAGCCGGAGTCAAGGGCCTGTTTGGCAGGCTGCCAGTTTTGCAGTACATGCAAGTCACTACGCCACATCCAGCGATGCACCCATCACCTTTTTAATTTATTTATGTTATTGATGAACTCACCCTGATGCTGCAAAACCATTTGGCACCATCAACCCTTACCCCTGGTGCTTAATTTATATGCATGCCCACACTGCTGGATTGTGGCATTCACTGCAACAACAGCTGCTTGATTATGAACTCTTGCACAACAAAGTTGCGGGCGTCACGCACATGCCACATACGACATGCTCAAAGGCCAGAGTTTTTGAATTCATTTGCATTAAGCTGAAAAGCAAGCAATCTCTTGAAGCCAGCCTTGGTGGTGACACAACCAGAAAAAGCACGCTAGCCCTCCACATACGTGTACACCAGGACACTAGTCGGGGATCACAATCCGCCTCTGGTGTGAGCCA
>JACERP010000160.1:0-234479 GCA_014080715.1 Scenedesmus sp. NREL 46B-D3 | reverse complement strand
AGCAGCAGCAGCAACAGCAGCAGCCATTGCAGACGAGCGCCGCCTGCCTCCAGGGCCGTCCCCGAGGTTTGGGTCAATTGCGCCAGCAGATGGCTGTTCTTTCCAGTGCCCGGTTCTACAGCCTGGGCCTTGGTGTGCTCTGGCCCTGTCTTTGCCAATTGTTTCCTGCTTGGGGGTATCCCTGGTGCTAGGCCCGGGTGGTTTGCATGTGTTGCCTGTTCGCGCCGGCTAGAGGTGCATTCTACACGGGCGGGAAGGTCAGGCCCACCATTCGTACACTTGGGGATTTTGATTAGGTCTCATCGTGTGATTGAACGTGTGGTAACAAGCCCAAACTGCCCACCCTCTGATCCATGCAGCAGCAGCAATGCTGAGGGCGAGTTTGATGACCTCAACTTGTTGCTGTATAATGTGCCTCTTGCATGGACTCAAGCTGCTGCAAGCGAGGCAGCAAGAGCAGGGTGGCCAGCTGTTCTGCCTTCTGCTCCTGCAGTGCCATCTGAGGCAGAACAAATTGTTGAATGCTGCTGGTGTCCACGGCTTGGCTGGTATCTGTTGCCTGCAGGCAAGCCTGCTCCATCAGGCGGCTGTCCGTGAAGACAGCTCCGCCTTGCAGCTGCGTAATTGCGTGTTGAGCAGCAGCTCGGAAACGTCAGTTTGTGGTCCTTGCACTCAATAACTCAAATTCAGCAGCGACTAGGGATGGTGTTTGGTAGTGTGACCGCTGCGCAGCGTAAACTGTGGAAGTGCGCTGGGATACCGATCAAAGAGGTGTTCTGGCGTGTGGTGTTGATGGTGTACCTACTGCTGCTCGCATGCCGGGCGTGCAGCGTGCTTGCTTGTGTGGTGCGTGTATGCCTGGGTATGACCACCATTACTGGCACTGGCCTGTTGCGCAAGCGGTGGTACAGTCCATAGTGGAGAATTTGCCTACAGCATGGTGCACTCGCACGCCTGGATCCTCAGCTTTAAGTATGCAGCATATTTGGCTCATGCAACCGCCGCATGGTGGGCGGAGTGTGCTCACATGCGTGTGGCGTGTCGTGTGTTTGGCGGCCTTCAATGCTATGGATGTTGGCAGGAGGGCAGCCAACCTACAGCATGTGCTAAACAGGCAGCATGACCTTGTTGCCAGTCCAGCAGGTGGCCCTGCCGGGCGCCACCTGCTGACCAGCAGCTTATCACTCAGTTGTTGCAGCCTGCTACTCCCTCAGCTGCGCAACTGGCTCATAATGAGGCAGTGAGGCAGCACAGAGAGCAGCAGCAGCTACAGCTTCAGCAGCGGCGACAGCAGGAGCTTGATGAGCTGGTGCAGACGAAGAAGAAGAGGCGGTGGCTAGGTTTTGGGAGCTGCTGGTTGACTTCATAGTCATCAAGGCGGCACCCTTGACCTGGCTGGATATTGTGCCAGCTGATCACCCCTTTTACGCGTGGTTGAAGGCCGGCTGCAGCTAGCACCAAGAAGGGACTTGGCCTCTGCGTCATAGCATGAATTGGGGTTATTTCTTGCATCCTCTGCTCTTTGATCCGTTTTGCTACATGTGGTTGCATGTCTTGTGCTGTTAGTACTCTCATGCAGCCTGTGTCAGCCAGTAGGTGTGTTGGGCAGGTGCCATTGCCAGGGGTGTGGCCTTGCCAGACACATCAGTAGGGTGGCAGGTGCCTGTGGTGCCACGGCGCTGCGGGTTATGCTGTTGCTTTGTGCGCGTTCTAGTAGCAGAGAGTTATGATCATGTTGATCATCATGTTGTACAATGTCTTCAACACCTGAAGCAGGAGCACCGAGGTGCCCAGTACCTGCTAGTTGTTGCCATGTCTGCATGTTCCAATCCTATTTCGCTGACGTTGACACCTTTTTGTTCCGTCCTGATGATTTTTCTCTGCGCAGAGTTTGTGTTATTTTGGGTGAGGAAGCTGCAAATTGCTTCTCTGAGGCTTTTTGTGGTTTATTCTCGTGTCCTGCGCGCTGCAGTCCTCGAAGTGTTCCGTTTCCAACGTGCACACCCATGTAACTCTCCTCAATCACTTTTCTGTCACACCGTGGAACCCTCGTTCTTCAGTTACGTTTTTTTACTTTTTAATTTTTTACATTTTCTTTTTCATTTTTACTTTTTTTTAACTTTTAGCACTCTTCCGCGTGTTTTGTTCTACAGCGCCGGCTGCATGTACCCGTCTTTCTTCTTCCGGAAAAATGTGCTCCACGACCACTTCACTTCTCACTCTCCACTTTTCCAGCTGTCCTCACTTATGTAACCCCTCTTCCTCTCTAAAAACCGATTTCTGCCACCAATATTTCTGAAATCGCGTTCTGATGCCTGTGTAGCGGCGTGCTTGGCCATATCGCTTTGCCCCGGGGGCGGCCTCTCGCTCCCGGAGGTGCCTCCCTCCATGGGTGTGTGTTGAACGCCTCCTTATATATCCTAGATAATTAATCAGAATGCCGGCGAAAGGAGCTTCGTCCTCTGGAGCGGGCGCTAAAGCAGCGAAGGCAGCAAAAGCCCCAGCAGCGACAGCAGCAGCAGCAGCAGCAGCAGCAGCAGCAGCTACAGCAGCGTCTCCAGGCCAGGCAGGGGGGTCGCAAGCAGACCCTCGGCAGCAGCGACAGCAGCAGCAGCAGCGGCAGCAGCCTCAGCCAGCAGCACGCCATCAGCAGCAGCGACAGGCTGCTGCTGCTGAGCGGCTGCAGCGGCGCCGAGCGCACAGGGCGGATCATTCCTTCCCTGCTAGCCTTGCGCTGCAAGTGGATGCGCCAGTGCTCCCTGCGCTGGAGGTTGTGCGGCGTTTCCCTGGCCGCAGCAGCCTCACGCCAGAGGAGCTGAGGGGCTGGTGCAGGAGTTCGAGTCGCTGGCAGAGGCGCCAGGCCTTTGCCGTGGCGATGATAAGCCGCGTTTCTGGTCATCGTCCGAGCTCCGGCAGGGCGGGCAGGGGCTGCTGTCAGTTTTCAACGTTGGGTACGGGCTGCTGGTGACGGACAAGCAGCAGCTGCCGCGGCTGGTGGACCCTGTGACAGGGTTTGTCGGTGCGCAGCAGGTCGCTGTGCCGCTGTCAGCCCATTACAAGGATCTGCCAGTGCGAGCCTTCACGCTGACCGGGGTGCGGGGCGCCAGCGTGGCTGCAGTGGTGAATGCCTTGCGCAGCCGCGGCATCATTGTGCTGTCCGCCGCATATGCGCAGGTGCAAGAGCAGGACTGCAGGAATGTCTTGCGCTTTGCAGCAGCGGTGACGGGCGCCACACCGTCCAGCATCACGCTGGCTGCCGGGGGCCGGGCCTGGGACGTGCAGCTGCGGGAAGCGCCAGCACCGCAGCGTCGTTTGTGGCGGCTGCTGAGGCTGAGTACAACAAGGCATTGGCGCGGATGCAGGTGCGGGAGCAGCGCGTGGACTTTGCAGGGCACGGGCCTCTTGCTGCACTGGCGGGCGACAGAGCAGCGGCGGCAGCAACAGCGCCAGTAACACCAGCAGCAGCAACAGAAGCAGCAGCAGCGACAGCGACAGCGGCAGCAGCAGTGGCGACGCCGGATGCTCCGGTTGCACTGGCAGCGGCTGCAACGGCAGCGCCTGCCGCGCCAGCGGCGCCAGAGGCACCACAGCAGCAGCAGCAGCAGCAGCAGCAGCAGCGCCTGCTGCACCAGCGGCGCAGGCGGCACCAGCAGCAGCAGCGGCAGCAGCAGTGCGCCTGTGCGGCAACTGCACAGGAGATGCCAGCGGCAACTGAGGCGGCAGCGGCAGCAACAGCAGCAGGGTCAGTACCAGAGTCAGTGGCTGCTGCGCCAGGCGCGGCGGCTAGCGATTCGGAGGAGACTGACGAGGCTATGTCGACCGCTGATCCTGAGCCGGAGGCAGCGGAGGCGGCACCGTCAGCAGCAGCACCATCAGCGGCAGCGGCGGCCGCGGCAACACCTGTAGCAGCATCGGAGGCAGGTTCAGCAGCAACAGCACCCAGCAGCGACTGCGGCGCTGCCGGCAGCGGGTTCTGATGCCCCGGCAGTTGCCGTGCCTGCGGCGCCAGGGCAGGAGCGGCAACGGCAGCCGGTGCAGGAGGAGCAGCTGTTGCGGCAGCTGCTGCGGCGCGGGGGGCCACGGCGCGCTCCGCCGGCCACGCCGCTTAAACCGGTCAAGAACCTACGCAAGCCGCAGAACCCCAAGCGGGTGAGCGTCCAGCTAGCTACGCAGCAGCGGCGCCCGGCGCGGCCAGCCGCTGTAGCTGTGGAGAGGGAGGCCGAGCCACAGCAGCAGCAGCGGCAGCAGCAGCAGCAGCAGCAGCAGCAACAGCAGCAGCAGCAGCAGC
Source organism: Scenedesmus sp. NREL 46B-D3 (assembly GCA_014080715.1). NCBI lineage: Eukaryota > Viridiplantae > Chlorophyta > Chlorophyceae > Sphaeropleales > Scenedesmaceae > Scenedesmus > Scenedesmus sp. NREL 46B-D3. Next base: position 230,191 of record JACERP010000160.1, on the reverse strand, counting down.
AGCAGCAACCACAACAACAGCAGGAGCAGGCAGGGGCCTGCATTGTCAAACGTGTCACCGCGCGTGACACGCGGAGTCTCTCACCTCCGCGTAAGTTCAGCGCGGTGGAGTCAGCGGCGTCTAAGGGGGCTGAGCGTGCCACCCGGGAGCCGCAGCACCACAGCCACCAGCAGCAGCAGCAGCAACAGCAGCTGCCGACATCCGCATCGTCCAGCAATCTGGAGCTTGACGGCTCTAGCCCGCCGACCCAGCCTGCAGCAGCACGCGAGCTGGTGATGGCGGCCATGCCCTCCGTGTCCCATGCCTAGAGGCCCATACCTGAGAATGGGCCTACACAACGTCAATGGCTTGGCCAACAAGCTACCAGCGCTCAGTAGTCAGTGGCAGCAGCTGGGCCTGGACGTTGTGGCGGCGGTGGATACACACGTTAACTTCATGGAGCGGCCGGCGGTACAACGCCGGCTGCAGGTACGGGGTTGGTCGTCGTTTTGGTGTGTGGGGCTTCCAGGTCAGGGTCGCACCAGAGCCGGCGTGGCAGTTCTGGTCCGCAGCAGTCTTCTCGCCAGTGGGGCCTTGCAGGTGCAGGGGGAGGTACATGCGCCTGTTGACGGCCCTGCCCAGGGCAGGATGCTGTGTGTGCCTCTAGTCTGGGCAGGGCAGCGTCTGCAGGTGGTGGGCATCTACATGCATGCATCTGATCCCGCAGCAAATGCAGCCATCATCAGCGGCCCTCTGCGGGAGCTCTACCAACAACATCGGCAACAACCAGCCACTGGCCTGATTTTTCTGGGCGATTTTAACTTTGTGTCCAGTAGAGGCATGGACCGCAGACAATTTGCTTCCCAGCAGCAGCAGCAGCAGCAGCAGCAGCAGCAGCAGCAACAGCAGCAACAGCAGCAGCCGCAGCAGCTACAGCAGCAGCATCAGCAACAGCAGCAGCAGCAGCAACCCCTGCTGCCGCGTGATGCCGCGCCAGCAGCAGCTTGGGCACAGCATCTGCCTCGCATGCGTGATGTATGGCGGGATAAGCACCCGGCGCGCCGCGCGTACACATATGTGCGTGCCAATGCAGCGTCACGTATTGACAGGATTTACTGTTCAGATACCTTGATGCCGCAGGTGGTGGCCAGCCGACATGAGGACAAGACTGCAGCTCTCAGTGACCATTCAGCAGTGGTGACGCAGCTGCAGCCGCGCGGCCCGGGCGTGTTGGGACCTGGGCTCAGGCGGCTGCGTATGTCATTTCAGCGGGATGCGCAGTGTAGAGCAGCAATGCAGGCGTGGCTGGCGTCCCAGCAGCCACCGGCAGATGCAGCAACTTTTATCATTCAGTGGTGGCCGGCGTTTAAGCGACGGCTCACCGCAAAATTTGCAGAACTAAATGGATGGCCAGGATAGCTCAGGCAGCCCAGCCAGCAACGGCGCAGCATACAGCAGCAGCAGCCGCGGTGATGGCGGCGCATGGCACGCTTGAGGTGTGCAATGATGCCGCGTTGCCAGCAGCCCTGCAGTCTGTGGTGGATGCCAGGGCTCAACTGGCAACATTGCAACAGCAGGAGGAAGATGTGCAGCGGGCGCGGCGCAGGTGGCAGTGGGTGCACCAGGGCGAGCGGCCTGGACCAGCAATGACCAAGATTCTGAAGCCTCCCAAGGGGGCCACGTATATTGGAGGCCTGCGAGCCCCTGGTACTGGCCACCTGGTGCGTGACAGTGTGAGTCTGGCGCGTATCATCGGTAGGCGGTATGCTGACCTGACTGTGGCACCTCAGGTTCAACAGGCACAACGGCAGGCTGTGCTGCAAGCAGTGAGGCAGCATTCGCAGCGTCTTGATGCAGCGGCAGCCGCCCAGCTTGGAGCTGCAGATGTCACCGTTGGTGAGGTGACTGAAGCCATATCTCAGACTGCCCCGGGCAGGTCACCTGGGCTGGATGGAATTCCAGGGGAGTTCTATCGACAGTACAAGACGCAACTTGCACCGTTATTGGCAGCGTTGTATTCGGCTGTTGGTGCAGCACAGCGTGTCCCGCATGGTCTGTTGGATGGGGTTATCTTGCCTGTGCTGAAACCAGGCGGGGATGTCGCTGACCCAGCTGCATATCGGCCAATACAATTGCTTAACTATGACTATCGCCTTCTAGCCAAATTGCTTGCCAATCGGTTTTTGGCAGTGGCAGGTGATATTGTGCACCCTGCACAATCAGCATTTCTGCAGCACCGGCATATTGGTGATAGCATCAGGCTGCTGCAGGCGCTGCCTGCCTTGCTCAATGCAGAGCAACGTATGGCTATTGTTGTCTTTACTGATTTTGCCAAAGCCTACGACACTGTGGATAGATCACTACTGTATGATGTAGCAACAGCGCTTGGGGCCGGACATGGGTTTGTCGGTTGGATGCGCACGCTGCTAACGGATACGCACACATGCGCCACAGTGAATGGTTTTGGCAGTCCTTTTTACCGTTGCGAGGCTGGAGTTCGACAGGGGTGTCCTTTGGCACCTCTGTTATACCTGTTTGTTGGGCAGGCGCTACTGTGCTTCTTGAAGCAGCGCGGCATTGGCATTGTTGCAGCCAGCCAACAGCTTGCGGCGACGCAGTATGCTGACGATGCTGAGGTGTTTTTGCTGTCGCTTGCTGATGTGCCCACGTTCCTCGGTTGCATGGATGATTTCGCTGCAGCCTCTGGTCAGCGACTGAACCCCGCAAAATCACGTTTGCTGCAGGTAGGGCAGCTGCCAGGAGCGGCGGCTGTAACGAGTGGGGCGGGGCAGAACTTGGGTGCCATGCCACTGGTGCAGCAAGCGAAATCTTTGGGGGTCGTGTTTGATGGGCGGGGCAACAGCAGTGTGGACTGGGAGGGCAGATTGGAGGTGGTGCGGAGCCGCATGCAGAACATAAGTCGCCTCTCCAAGTTGTCCGCTTTTGGCAGGGCGTTTGCGGCCAATGCTTACGCCTTGTCAACCCTTCTATATGCTGCTCAGTTTGCTGGTCAACTGCCTGCTACAGTGACGGACAATTTGACGCGGTGGACAGCAGCGCTAGTTGATGCTGGCAAGGGCCCTGATGAGGATCTGCGGCGGGCCCCTGGTATCCCAAGCGATTGTATGGCAGCCCATCCTAAGTGTGGTGGTTTTGGTTTGATGCCGATTCAGCATCATCTGTTGTCGCGTTGGGCCTGTGAGGCTTTGCCTTTCATGCAAGGTGGCACTGCACCTTGGGTGGCTGTGGCGCGCGTTCTTTGGACGCGCTGGGCCAGTACAGTGGATTGTTTTACACGCGCCACAGCTAGCAGCCCTTGGGGCATATTGTTATGTCATCGAAGTCATATTTTCCCGGTTGCCCAGGCTGATGTGGTCCTGCCCAAGCCGTTGCGGGTTTTGGCTATGGGTTTGCGCGCTTTGCCGCCGTTGCGGCATGTGGGCAGCCAGCCTTTGGATGTGGATGGTTTGTGCTGGGACGCGCCACTATGGGCTAACCCTATTTTTACGGCGGTACAAACTTGGCAGTGGTTTGACCAACAGCGTGAGGTGGTAGTGGGCTTGGAGCATGCGGTGGCGTTTGGCCTGCTGCAGCTCCCCAAGCTGCAGTCTCTGGGCCAGGCGGTGGTGTTGTTGGCAGAGCTGGACCGAGTTTGTGCTCTCCCTGGGCTCTCGGCACAGCGCTCAGCCTATGAGCGTGAGGTGTGGGGCCCTTGGTTGTGCAGTAGGCCGCAGTATGGTGACCGTCAGCTGGCCCGCCAGCATGTGCAGGCCCTGCTGACATTGGTGCCAGCTGCATGGGTTGCTGCGGCGCGGGCGCGTTTCACCGCGGCTGTTGCTGCGGGTGCGCCCATTGCGCAGTTATCTTCTTTACTCCCAGATGACCTCTTGCTAGCGCGGGAGACGATGTGTGCGAGCTTGGGCTGGCGGCGACCAGGTGGCGGTGCTGATGATGTTGTGTTATTGAAGGACCTGACTGTCGCTACTGCCACGCAGCTGCAAAGCCTCCGTGCGTTAGAAGCAATTGCTCCCCGTCATGCAGCTTTTGTTGCTAGTGTTAGAGCCCTGGATGGGTTGCCGGCCGTGGCACAGTTGCCACCGGTGCGACTGGTTTTGTCACGGTGGTGGTGTGTGCGGGTGGCTAACGTGTACAAAGAGTCTGCATGGCGCCTGGCCCTGAATGCATTCCCTACTGCTCAGCGTATGCAGACTGCCACGGGATGCGCGGCGTGCTCTGCTGCTGTGCCGGGTGTGGAGCACCATTTCTGGACGTGTCCTGTTGCAGTTGCTGTGCGTGAAGAGGTTGAAGGTCAGCTAAGAGCATTCAACATGTTGCCGGCAGGTGAGAGCCTGCCGTGTCGTGCGGTGTGGCTGGCTTGCTCCCCTCATCACAATGTGCACCGACTGGTGTGGGATATGGTCTGCCTGGCATCTATACATGCGTTTGAAAAAGGCCGCAGAGCGGCCTGGGCTGTGGCAAGTGATCTTGTGGTGCCTGTGCTGGTGGAGCAGGTGGCGGTACGTGCGGCACTTGGTGCTTTTTGGGATGCGCTTGCTGACTTTGCCGCTACGGCCAGAGTGCCGCGGCGGTGCAAGAACCAGCTGTTGACCCGGCAGCCGTTTATCTCCTGGCACACTGTGTTGCGGGGTAATGGTCTGCGTGTGGTACGGCGGTGATAGCCACCATTCTGCATGTATTTATGCCCGTTTGCTCTCTGTCAAGCCTGAGACTGGTGGTCCTGCGCTGCAGGAGCTGTACGGTTTGTGGTGCGGCTGCTGCAATATGCAGTTGCATTGCCCCTGCAGCAGCTGCCAGGTACTCTGCTCCCCCCCCCCTTGTTTGCTGCCTCGGACCAAGGTATTGACCTTTACTGGCCAACTTTGTCCCGTTGAGTTCAGCCCGCCCGCTGTACTGCACAAGTATGGCCTGCTGTCACCGACACTGTTTTAGGTTAGTCATGCTGCTTGTCCCAATAGAATTCTACACTGCGTGTTGTGAGTCTGACGGTTCTGCCTGCAGAGCCACGTGTCATGTCTCGCGCACAGAGGCTTTCTCGGGGTGGGCCTCTTTTGGGTGACAGTCTGTTTTTCCGCTGAACTTCTAGCAGCTCTCTTTGTTTTCGGGTGTTCGTTGCGACGTAGTCGCCTGTGCACACCATGTAACCCCTCTTCTTCTGTCCGGACGCAGCAAGGCGCGCACTGAGCGGCAGCCAGCAGCAGGGCGTGGCGCGCGCGGCGGCGGCTAGCGATTCGGAGGAGATGAGGCTATGTCGACCGCTATCCTGAGCCGGAGGCAGCGGAGGCGGCACCGTCAGCAGCAGCACCATCAGCGGCAGCGGCGGCCGCGCAACACCTGTAGCAGCATCGGAGGCAGGTTCAGCAGCAACAGCACCAGCAGCGACTGCGCGCTGCCGGCAGCGGTTCTGCTGCCCGGCGTTGCCGTGCCTGCGGCGCCAGGGCAGGAGCGGCAACGGCAGCCGGTGCAGGAGGAGCAGCTGTGCGGCAGCTGCTGCGGCGCGGGGGCCACGGCGCGCTCCGCGGCCACGCCGCTTAAACCGGTCAAGAACCTACGCAAGCCGCAGAACCCCAAGCGGGTGAGCGTCCAGCAGCTACGCAGCAGCGGCGCCCGGCGCGGCCAGCCGCTGTAGCTGTGGAGAGGGAGGCCGAGCCACAGCAGCAGCAGCGGCAGCAGCAGCAGCAGCAGCAGCAACAGCAGCACAGCAGCAGCAGCAGCAGCAACCACAACAACAGCAGGAGCAGGCAGGGGCCTGCATTGTCAAACGTGTCACCGCGCGTGACACGCGGAGTCTCTCACCTCCGCGTAAGTTCAGCGCGGTGGAGTCAGCGGCGTCTAAGGGGGCTGAGCGTGCCACCCGGGAGCCGCAGCACCACAGCCACCAGCAGCAGCAGCAGCAACAGCAGCTGCCGACATCCGCATCGTCCAGCAATCTGGAGCTTGACGGCTCTAGCCCGCCGACCCAGCCTGCAGCAGCACGCGAGCTGGTGATGGCGGCCATGCCCTCCGTGTCCCATGCCTAGAGGCCCATACCTGAGAATGGGCCTACACAACGTCAATGGCTTGGCCAACAAGCTACCAGCGCTCAGTAGTCAGTGGCAGCAGCTGGGCCTGGACGTTGTGGCGGCGGTGGATACACACGTTAACTTCATGGAGCGGCCGGCGGTACAACGCCGGCTGCAGGTACGGGGTTGGTCGTCGTTTTGGTGTGTGGGGCTTCCAGGTCAGGGTCGCACCAGAGCCGGCGTGGCAGTTCTGGTCCGCAGCAGTCTTCTCGCCAGTGGGGCCTTGCAGGTGCAGGGGGAGGTACATGCGCCTGTTGACGGCCCTGCCCAGGGCAGGATGCTGTGTGTGCCTCTAGTCTGGGCAGGGCAGCGTCTGCAGGTGGTGGGCATCTACATGCATGCATCTGATCCCGCAGCAAATGCAGCCATCATCAGCGGCCCTCTGCGGGAGCTCTACCAACAACATCGGCAACAACCAGCCACTGGCCTGATTTTTCTGGGCGATTTTAACTTTGTGTCCAGTAGAGGCATGGACCGCAGACAATTTGCTTCCCAGCAGCAGCAGCAGCAGCAGCAGCAGCAGCAGCAGCAGCAGCAGCAGCAGCAGCAACAGCAGCAACAGCAGCAGCCGCAGCAGCTACAGCAGCAGCATCAGCAACAGCAGCAGCAGCAGCAACCCCTGCTGCCGCGTGATGCCGCGCCAGCAGCAGCTTGGGCACAGCATCTGCCTCGCATGCGTGATGTATGGCGGGATAAGCACCCGGCGCGCCGCGCGTACACATATGTGCGTGCCAATGCAGCGTCACGTATTGACAGGATTTACTGTTCAGATACCTTGATGCCGCAGGTGGTGGCCAGCCGACATGAGGACAAGACTGCAGCTCTCAGTGACCATTCAGCAGTGGTGACGCAGCTGCAGCCGCGCGGCCCGGGCGTGTTGGGACCTGGGCTCAGGCGGCTGCGTATGTCATTTCAGCGGGATGCGCAGTGTAGAGCAGCAATGCAGGCGTGGCTGGCGTCCCAGCAGCCACCGGCAGATGCAGCAACTTTTATCATTCAGTGGTGGCCGGCGTTTAAGTGACGGCTCACCGCAAAATTTGCAGAACTAAATGGATGGCCAGGATAGCTCAGGCAGCCCAGCCAGCAACGGCGCAGCATACAGCAGCAGCAGCCGCGGTGATGGCGGCGCATGGCACGCTTGAGGTGTGCAATGATGCCGCGTTGCCAGCAGCCCTGCAGTCTGTGGTGGATGCCAGGGCTCAACTGGCAACATTGCAACAGCAGGAGGAAGATGTGCAGCGGGCGCGGCGCAGGTGGCAGTGGGTGCACCAGGGCGAGCGGCCTGGACCAGCAATGACCAAGATTCTGAAGCCTCCCAAGGGGGCCACGTATATTGGAGGCCTGCGAGCCCCTGGTACTGGCCACCTGGTGCGTGACAGTGTGAGTCTGGCGCGTATCATCGGTAGGCGGTATGCTGACCTGACTGTGGCACCTCAGGTTCAACAGGCACAACGGCAGGCTGTGCTGCAAGCAGTGAGGCAGCATTCGCAGCGTCTTGATGCAGCGGCAGCCGCCCAGCTTGGAGCTGCAGATGTCACCGTTGGTGAGGTGACTGAAGCCATATCTCAGACTGCCCCGGGCAGGTCACCTGGGCTGGATGGAATTCCAGGGGAGTTCTATCGACAGTACAAGACGCAACTTGCACCGTTATTGGCAGCGTTGTATTCGGCTGTTGGTGCAGCACAGCGTGTCCCGCATGGTCTGTTGGATGGGGTTATCTTGCCTGTGCTGAAACCAGGCGGGGATGTCGCTGACCCAGCTGCATATCGGCCAATACAATTGCTTAACTATGACTATCGCCTTCTAGCCAAATTGCTTGCCAATCGGTTTTGGCAGTGGCAGGTGATATTGTGCACCCTGCACAATCAGCATTTCTGCAGCACCGGCATATTGGTGATAGCATCAGGCTGCTGCAGGCGCTGCCTGCCTTGCTCAATGCAGAGCAACGTATGGCTATTGTTGTCTTTACTGATTTTGCCAAAGCCTACGACACTGTGGATAGATCACTACTGTATGATGTAGCAACAGCGCTTGGGGCCGGACATGGGTTTGTCGGTTGGATGCGCACGCTGCTAACGGATACGCACACATGCGCCACAGTGAATGGTTTTGGCAGTCCTTTTTACCGTTGCGAGGCTGGAGTTCGACAGGGGTGTCCTTTGGCACCTCTGTTATACCTGTTTGTTGGGCAGGCGCTACTGTGCTTCTTGAAGCAGCGCGGCATTGGCATTGTTGCAGCCAGCCAACAGCTTGCGGCGACGCAGTATGCTGACGATGCTGAGGTGTTTTTGCTGTCGCTTGCTGATGTGCCCACGTTCCTCGGTTGCATGGATGATTTCGCTGCAGCCTCTGGTCAGCGACTGAACCCCGCAAAATCACGTTTGCTGCAGGTAGGGCAGCTGCCAGGAGCGGCGGCTGTAACGAGTGGGGCGGGGCAGAACTTGGGTGCCATGCCACTGGTGCAGCAAGCGAAATCTTTGGGGGTCGTGTTTGATGGGCGGGGCAACAGCAGTGTGGACTGGGAGGGCAGATTGGAGGTGGTGCGGAGCCGCATGCAGAACATAAGTCGCCTCTCCAAGTTGTCCGCTTTTGGCAGGGCGTTTGCGGCCAATGCTTACGCCTTGTCAACCCTTCTATATGCTGCTCAGTTTGCTGGTCAACTGCCTGCTACAGTGACGGACAATTTGACGCGGTGGACAGCAGCGCTAGTTGATGCTGGCAAGGGCCCTGATGAGGATCTGCGGCGGGCCCCTGGTATCCCAAGCGATTGTATGGCAGCCCATCCTAAGTGTGGTGGTTTTGGTTTGATGCCAATTCAGCATCATCTGTTGTCGCGTTGGGCCTGTGAGGCTTGCCTTTCATGCAAGGTGGCACTGCACCTTGGGTGGCTGTGGCGCGCGTTCTTTGGACGCGCTGGGCCAGTACAATGGATTGTTTTACACGCGCCACAGCTAGCAGCCCTTGGGGCATATTGTTATGTCATCGAAGTCATATTTTCCCGGTTGCCCAGGCTGATGTGGTCCTGCCCAAGCCGTTGCGGGTTTTGGCTATGGGTTTGCGCGCTTTGCCGCCGTTGCGGCATGTGGGCAGCCAGCCTTTGGATGTGGATGGTTTGTGCTGGGACGCGCCACTATGGGCTAACCCTATTTTTACGGCGGTACAAACTTGGCAGTGGTTTGACCAACAGCGTGAGGTGGTAGTGGGCTTGGAGCATGCGGTGGCGTTTGGCCTGCTGCAGCTCCCCAAGCTGCAGTCTCTGGGCCAGGCGGTGGTGTTGTTGGCAGAGCTGGACCGAGTTTGTGCTCTCCCTGGGCTCTCGGCACAGCGCTCAGCCTATGAGCGTGAGGTGTGGGGCCCTTGGTTGTGCAGTAGGCCGCAGTATGGTGACCGTCAGCTGGCCCGCCAGCATGTGCAGGCCCTGCTGACATTGGTGCCAGCTGCATGGGTTGCTGCGGCGCGGGCGCGTTTCACCGCGGCTGTTGCTGCGGGTGCGCCCATTGCGCAGTTATCTTCTTTACTCCCAGATGACCTCTTGCTAGCGCGGGAGACGATGTGTGCGAGCTTGGGCTGGCGGCGACCAGGTGGCGGTGCTGATGATGTTGTGTTATTGAAGGACCTGACTGTCGCTACTGCCACGCAGCTGCAAAGCCTCCGTGCGTTAGAAGCAATTGCTCCCCGTCATGCAGCTTTTGTTGCTAGTTTAGAGCCCTGGATGGGTTGCCGGCCGTGGCACAGTTGCCACCGGTGCGACTGGTTTTGTCACGGTGGTGGTGTGTGCGGGTGGCTAACGTGTACAAAGAGTCTGCATGGCGCCTGGCCCTGAATGCATTCCCTACTGCTCAGCGTATGCAGACTGCCACGGGATGCGCGGCGTGCTCTGCTGCTGTGCCGGGTGTGGAGCACCATTTCTGGACGTGTCCTGTTGCAGTTGCTGTGCGTGAAGAGGTTGAAGGTCAGCTAAGAGCATTCAACATGTTGCCGGCAGGTGAGAGCCTGCCGTGTCGTGCGGTGTGGCTGGCTTACTCCACTCATCACAATGTGCACCGACTGGTGTGGGATATGGTCTGCCTGGCATCTATACATGCGTTTGAAAAAGGCCGCAGAGCGGCCTGGGCTGTGGCAAGTGATCTTGTGATGCCTGTGCTGGTGGAGCAGGTGGCGGTACGTGCGGCACTTGGTGCTTTTTGGGATGCGCTTGCTGACTTTGCCGCTACGGCCAGAGTGCCGCGGCGGTGCAAGAACCAGCTGTTGACCCGGCAACCGTTTATCTCCTGGCACACTGTGTTGCGGGGTAATGGTCTGCGTGTGGTACGGCGGTGATAGCCACCATTCTGCATGTATTTATGCCCGTTTGCTCTCTGTCAAGCCTGAGACTGGTGGTCCTGCGCTGCAGGAGCTGTACGGTTTGTGGTGCGGCTGCTGCAATATGCAGTTGCATTGCCCCTGCAGCAGCTGCCAGGTACTCTGCTCCCCCCCCCCTTGTTTGCTGCCTCGGACCAAGGTATTGACCTTTACTGGCCAACTTTGTCCCGTTGAGTTCAGCCCGCCCGCTGTACTGCACAAGTATGGCCTGCTGTCACCGACACTGTTTTAGGTTAGTCATGCTGCTTGTCCCAATAGAATTCTACACTGCGTGTTGTGAGTCTGACGGTTCTGCCTGCAGAGCCACGTGTCATGTCTCGCGCACAGAGGCTTTCTCGGGGTGGGCCTCTTTTGGGTGACAGTCTGTTTTTCCGCTGAACTTCTAGCAGCTCTCTTTGTTTTCGGGTGTTCGTTGCGACGTAGTCGCCTGTGCACACCATGTAACCCCTCTTCTTCCTCTGTCCGGCGGGACACTGTTTTAGGTTAGTCATGCTGCTTGTCCCAATAGAATTCTACACTGCGTGTTGTGAGTCTGACGGTTCTGCCTGCAGAGCCACGTGTCATGTCTCGCGCACAGAGGCTTTCTCGGGGTGGGCCTCTTTTGGGTGACAGTCTGTTTTTCCGCTGAACTTCTAGCAGCTCTCTTTGTTTTCGGGTGTTCGTTGCGACGTAGTCGCCTGTGCACACCATGTAACCCCTCTTCTTCTCTGTCCGGCGGGACACTGTTTTAGGTTAGTCATGCTGCTTGTCCCAATAGAATTCTACACTGCGTGTTGTGAGTCTGACGGTTCTGCCTGCAGAGCCACGTGTCATGTCTCGCGCACAGAGGCTTTCTCGGGGTGGGCCTCTTTTGGGTGACAGTCTGTTTTTCCGCTGAACTTCTAGCAGCTCTCTTTGTTTTCGGGTGTTCGTTGCGACGTAGTCGCCTGTGCACACCATGTAACCCCTCTTCTTCTTCTTGTCCGGCGGGACGTTAAACACGTGGCTCAGTGGTTAGAGAGTCTGGCTCCTAATCTCGAGGTCTCGGGTTCGAACCTCTCCTGAGTCGAAAGCGCTCAAAAATACTTGAGCGGCTCATTGGTGCGGCCCACCCACGTTGTCGCCCAATCGAGTGGTAGGGGGGTTTCGGTGGTTTACCCCCTACCCGGAGAGGAGAGGAGTCTGGGTAGACCGTTCAAAAGGTCGTGTACTGCGCACTGCAGTGCTTGAAATCCCGGACCCGCACACCTTTCTTTCTTTGTACCCGGTCCGGCGGGACGTTAAACACGTGGCTCAGTGGTTAGAGAGTCTGACTCCTAATCTCGAGGTCTCGGGTTCGAACCTCACTGACGTCGAAAGCGCTCTAAAATACTCGAGCGGCTCATTGGTGCGGCCCACCCACGTTGTCGCCCAATCGAGTGGTAGGGGGGTTTCGGTGGTTTACCCCCTGCCCGGAGAGGAGAGGAGTCTGAGTAGACCATTTAAAAGGTCGTGTACTGCGCACTGCAGTGCTTGAAATCCCGGACCCGCACACCTTTCTTTCTTGTACAAGAAGAAGAAGAGGAGTCTGGGTAGACCATTTAAAGGTCGTGTATTGCGCACTGCAGTGCTTGAAATCCCGGACCCGCACACCTTTCTTCTTCTGTTTGTACCGGCGGGACGTTAAAACACGTGGCTCAGTGGTTAGAGAGTCTGGCTCCTAATCTCGAGGTCTCGGGTTCGAACCTCGCCTGAGTCGAAAGCGCTCAAAAATACTTGAGCGGCTCATTGGTGCGGCCCACCCACGTTGTCGCCCAATCGAGTGGTAGGGGGGTTTCGGTGGTTTACCCCCTACCCGGAGAGGAGAGGAGTCTGGGTAGACCATTCAAAAGGTCGTGTACTGCGCACTGCAGTGCTTTGATTGAGGAGAGTTACATGGGTGTGCACGTTGGAAACGGAACACTTCGAGGACTGCAGCGCGCAGGACACGAGAATAAACCACAAAAAGCCTCAGAGAAGCAATTTGCAGCTTCCTCACCCAAAATAACACAAACTATGCGCAGAGAAAAATCATCAGGACGGAACAAAAAGGTGTCAACGTCAGCGAAATAGGATTGGAACATGCAGACACGGCAACAACTAGCAGGTACTGGGCACCTCGGTGCTCCTGCTTCAGGTGTTGAAGACATTGTACAACATGATGATCAACATGATCATAACTCTCTGCTACTAGAACGCGCACAAAGCAACAGCATAACTCGCAGCGCCGTGGCACCACAGGCACCTGCCACCCTACTGATGTGTCTGGCAAGGCCACACCCCTGGCAATGGCACCTGCCCAACACACCTACTGGCTGACACAGGCTGCATGAGAGTACTAACAGCACAAGACATGCAACCACATGTAGCAAAACGGATCAAAGAGCAGAGGATGCAAGAAATAACCCCAATTCATGCTATGACGCAGAGGCCAAGTCCCTTCTTGGTGCTAGCTGCAGCCGGCCTTCAACCACGCGTAAAAAGGGGTGATCAGCTGGCACAATATCCAGCCAGGTCAAGGGTGCCGCCTTGATGACTATGAAGTCAACCAGCAGCTCCCAAAACCTAGCCACCGCCCCCTTCTTCTGCGTCTGCACCAGCTCATCAAGCTCCTGCTGTCGCCGCATTATTAAAGGCGTTTGCAGAAGCTTGAGGGCAACTGGCTGCCCCTGTTCGGAGAAAAGGCTGGTGTAGACCCTTTCAAGGACTTTTCCTCCCAAACGGCGCAATGAAACCCCATGTCCTCCCCACCTCAAACGATTTTTTTTTGCGATAATCTATAACCTCAGCGAGCGTCGACGGCATCAGGTGGCGCATGACGATGTCACCAAGAGTGAGGTTGGCAAAAGTTGTGTGAGAGTGTTATGCTCAGCATGTGCAGTATCAGACCGCAAAAGGTTCAATACCAACACATTTGAACACTATCAAGCGTTCTTAATAATCTTTCAAAACTCGCAAGCACCTGAGCTGGCAGCAGCATGCAGCCACGCGTTGTTGCATGGACCTTACGCCAGGAACACAACAGCAGCAACACAATGATCGACAACAACAGAGGCAATCCACCGATGAGGCGCGGTTCGATGCAGGTGACAACTGGTGTTAACAGAGCAACAGCTGGCAATCGGTCAGGTACAGCCTCTGATGGGGGGATCTTCGCGTGCTGCAGAATCTCTTTCGCCAGTTCCGGATTCAATCGGGGGCAGAGTTACCTCAGCAAAGGCAGCAGGAGCCGCAGCTTTCTTAACACTGCAGCAGCAGTTTGTGCAACGCATGCAGTCCCAACCACCACCAGACCCCTTGCTTGCAGCAGCTGCAGAACGGCGACGTGCTGATGCAGCCAGGGGTACCGGTTTGATGGGGATGCAGAACAGCGGGAGTACTTAGGTGCTGACAGCATTGCAGATGATGGGCAAGGGGGAATGTACCCAACTGAGTTTCTCAATAGCTTGAACTTCTCTGGGATGCCACCTCACAAGCTGGTGTTGCGTGTGGGGTGCCCAATAATTTTGTTGAGAAACTTGACAGGTGGCCTTGCCAACGGCACGCGGTTGATTGTCAAAACGGTTGGGGGATCGTGTGATTGAGGTTGAGGTGGCAACCGGCGGGGCCGATGGCGCTGATGCTATGGCTTGAATGGGTAATATGATGATGATGATGATGAGGCTGAGGTGGGCAATCGGTCCTGCAAAGGGCGAGGGTGTGTGCATACCTCGCCTTGCCATCACACCCTCAGACACAGGCATGCCGTTCACTTTGCGAAGGCTGTAGTTCCCTGTTAGGCCTGCTTTTGCTATGACCGTAAATAGGTCTCAAGGCCAGATCTTGAGGATGGTGGGGTTGTACTTGCCCAAGGCTGTGTTCAGCCGTGGGCAGTTGTATGTCGCACTGTCCCGTGTTGGCTGTAGGCAAGCGGAGCGTGTGTTGGTGGAAGGGGGTTGGGTGAACGAGGGGGAAATTGACGAAATGCCTGAAGGATTGTACACTGTCAATGTGATTTATCGTGAAGTTCTGTGAAGTAAGGCCCAACCGCGTGTGGGGATGCCTTTGGTGACAGTTAGATACATATCCTATTACATATGTTGTGGTTTGTTAGCAGTGCATGGGCCCAACCGCTGAAGTGGGGATGCCCTCCACCAATGTAACCTATCCGACACCAAAGGTGCCTGGGGGGCTAGGGGGTCCGTGGCATCATGCCACGGGTTTTACACTAGTACTTCCTAAGAGAAGGCGTTGTCCTACTGTTCTACTAGTATGCCTCCCTTGAGGAGTGTGCACAAGGCACCCCCTTATATAGCCTTCGCTGATACACCCTGTTAGTAGCAGGATGTTAGGAAATGTCTAGAATGACACTTCTAGATACTTCCTCCAACTATTAGAACCTTCGAGAACTTGCATCACTCCGGAATCTTCCAGACCCTTCCAGATCCTTCCGGATCATTCTAGAACTCCAAAGTCACTGCAGACGCTTGCGGACACTTCTAGAACCTTCTAGAACATTCCCCTCACATACTAGTGCTACAACTATCATATTCCTTACACTGTGGGCAACAGCAGAAGGTGACATCGCTGCCACACTGGCACCTGGCAAACACAAAGACCTGGACACGTTAGAAGTCATAAGCAACAACTCTGTGCATTTTCATCACTTGTGTTTACTTGGGCTTTCACGTTCCAATAATAACGTTTATGAATCTGCAGACTCTGAGAGACTGCAGAGGCCTATTTAATAAGGACGCAGCACTGCATGCATGCTAACTTGAAGGATTGCCCCACAGCCTGCCACCCTCCCGCCGGGAGGCTCCCGCATGCAAGTTCTGCTGCGTGAACAACACCCACTGTAGTTCCAATTTTTTCTAAATGGCGCATGACGCTGGAACGCACAGCACACACGTAGCAAGCACCAGATCCAAGCAAGGAGCTTCAGGGGCGCCAGCCCTTTTGCGACCAAGGAAGCACATAAGGTTGATGGTTACTGGCGCACGCATTTGACTTGCCCCGTTTATTACCTGAAATCAAGCAGAAGTTCAGGGGACAAGCGTAGTGTGAGGTGGGCTGGCCAGCCCACCAAGGTGCCAGCCACATGTGTACACCCCACGCTTAAGCGCAAGCTTGCTGCTGTTTTGTAGTCCACCTGAAGACGTTGCCGGTAGCAAGATCTCCAAGTGATAACCCATAGCAGGCCTACAACACGCACAGCAGAAAGGCAACAAACACACGCCAGCAGAAGAGAGCAACATGCAATGTCCGCACACATGCAAGCGTTGGACAGTACAACGACAGGCTGCAGTACACCCTGCCTGCTACCCCATGTTCACCAGCAGCAGAGCACCGGTGCTGGCGATGAAGCTTCCATTGAACATGTGCGCTCTATGTCATGTACTTGTGCAGGTGTCAAGTGCAGATCACTGCCAACTACACAGACTGCACAACAGTATGATGCAGAGCTGCTGGCTGGTCAACCAGCCAAGTGAGCTATATATATACAGCTCGCAAGCTGATGCACGAGGTCAAGGATGCCGCCCGCCCGGCCACATCAGCTGGGCAGCATGCCAAGAACCCGTCCACCGCACAGTGTACTACACTGCTGCCAGCAGCCGCATAGCACACTGCTTGCGCAGCACAGCTCTCCAGATCTGCAGAATCTGTTGCTTAACCTTGCGATCAAGTACTGCCACATCACTTCGACGCATAGTATGCCTTCTGTCAGAGCCGCAAACCGTTTGCACATGGGTGTAAGCGGTCTGCATGCCTGCCGTCAACAGACCAGGCCACAGTCAGTTCAGCAGCTTTGCGCAAGTGGGCAAACACACTGCTTAACAATCATAGCAAGTGTAGCCATCAAAAGCAATGCCTGTACAAGCCCAAAGGAATGGCCTGCGCGACAGGCAGCCATATGTAACAGTGCACGTACACGTGAGCGGGCAAGATGGGCAACCTGTGCCCCTGAGCCAAGCCGAAACAACATGTTTATAACCAATACACCGGCGCCTGCAACAAGTTGCCACTCATGCAGATTATCAGTGTGTACCAATGCCACATGAATTGTGATAACCTGCCAACCCTGTACATGTAGATTGCTTTCACATGTGACACGCAGGCGTGTGGGTGTGAACACAAGCCAGCACACTTTGATGGTTCTAATTTGAAACTTTCAAAATCATACCACTCAGGTACCAACTATAAAGTAGTGCGCAAGCATCATCAGCATCCCGCTGCTAGTCATCCTGTCGAAATCAAGGATTGATGCAACATCATAGCAAATTAATTGGACCTGTGTGCACAGATTTGCACGGACGCAACCCGTGCACAGATGAACCATACTACTGCCACATGTGCGTGTATACCTTTGGCACATGCGCCGCTCAACCAGGTGTACACCTCAACCATCAGGATTCTGACAGCAGGAGTCACTAAGCCGCACCGCCATCCCCAGGCTCACGCCGCCTGCGCCTCCTACTGCTGCCAGCAGCGCTGCCAGCAGCTGCGGCATGTGCTGCTGATGCTGCTGGTGCTGCTGGTGCAGCCGTGGGCTTCCAATGCACGCCCGCCTCTCCAAACTGCTTGACGAGGAAGTGCTCCACCAGCAGCCTGCCGCGCAGTGACTTCCAGGCATGCATGCCATTCAGTATCACGGTGCAGCTGGCGCGGTACTGCTTTGCGGCTGTCTTGCTGGTTCTGGCCTCGAACGCAGTCACGCTGGGCTTGCCCCTCGCTACAACATACATCTCGCCGGTCGGCAGGCCGTCGCCGTCCAGGGCAAAGGCCATGGCGTCAAAGTCGCGCGCGCCCGGGCTAGCCCGGGCTGAAGCACAACACAGCCCGCGCAGGGGTGCCTGGTGGTCCTGCGGGAGCAGCCGCACCTGCTGCCCAGACGCCGCACTCCACGAGCATTCACCAAGCTCTCTCCGGTCAGATCCCTGCAGCCTGCCAGCTTGGTGATCGCCGCCTTGCGCTGCTCAGGTGCCGTGCCGTGTGCAGCACACAGCAGCACCTCTTGCGCATATTCTTGGAAGGTGAAGGCCGGCAGCTCTTCCACAAGCCCTGGCCGGGAGCCGCTGGTCACAGCCCGCAGCTGGTGGTGGGCAAAGGAGTTGCGCCTGCCGGCAGTGCCGCAGCCTGCTGGGAAGCAGGGGGCTGCTGTTAGAATTGCTGCGGCTGTGGTTGCTGCGTTGCTGGGAGCTGGCCACGGTGACGTGGTGGCTGCAGCCTGGGATGCAGCAGTGGATAGTAAACGTCAGCATAGCCAACACATGTTTCATGCCGCTACGACGCAGAGCATGCACTTAACATGATGCCAGACAGTTCAGCCATGGTGGTGGGGGCCCCATCCAGCAATGTGAGTGCTGCATATGTGCATTGTCCTGTGTAGTTTGTGCTTCCCTTTGCAAACCTTCGCATGCACTGAACATGCCTAAAAAGACAGCTGAAGCTTGCCAGTCAGTGACTGAAGGCAGTTGCGGCTAGCCTGATGGAGCCCTTTGCATGCAGGTGCTGCAGGCCGTTACTGTCTGACCACAAAGCTGAGGGATCTGACAGATTTGCACTTGAACCTTGGTTGTGGCAGGTGCTTACCGTTGATTCGTCAGGCACATTGCTGAGGTTTGGCAGTAACCACGCGACGCGCACGTCACGATGCTTCTGGCTGCTGACAGCATTGTACTTTCCAGGGGTGTGAATACGAGCCCGTGCCTTGAAACACAGAACGCTTGTCCAAAAGCTGCGCCAATCACCGAGTGTAACGCAGAGCTGCAGCAACAAAGCAGCAGAACACATCAAGCATAATGAACGATTCAGGCAGTAGGTTCTTGTTTGTAGCACTGCCTGCGGAATACTACGAGGCACCATCAAACACCTCGGCAGTACAACCAATGTTGCAATAAAACTGCCTTGTAGCTTCTTGTAACTTGCAATGACTTACAGTGCTGAAAGCCTCAGCATGATGCTGAACAGTACCAATTCACTGCACAGAGCACTGGGTGACGTGAGGTGGCCTGCAAGCTTTGTACAAAAGAACTGCTGCACTAAATCCACCACCGGGTACCCAGCCCAGCTGCCAGGCCCTGGCAGGCTGCCAGTGGCTGCCGCCTGGTGTCACCTGCTACAGCTTGCAGTCCCTTAAAGAAGCCAATTTGACCAGCACTTGGGCCATACATTGAGCCGTTACTGGCCTTGTACAGGCTGTGCTAGTGAACTCTCACAATCTACATTCAGCCGGCATGTGGCGGCAAATGGAGTACTAGTGTGTTGTGCATGGGTGGCTGCACACAACATTCTCCTGGCTGCAGGCACGGCACGTAGGCATACCTCATCACCCTACTCGACCTCACCTGCTGGTGGTGGAGTCGGCACTTCACCAAGAAAACTCACGGGTTGCTGTCTTGTGGTGCTTCACACTTCTGAACGTCTGAGGGAACGGGTGCTGCAGCCAACAGCTAGCAGCTTGCGCTGCAGGACATGTGGCTTTGAGCACGAGTCCTGCGTCAGCCGGCCTGGTCAGAATCCTTGCTCAATCCTGGTCAATCCCTGCTCAATCCTAGCTCAATCCTGGTCACAGTCCTTGCTCAATTGGTGGGCTGCAGCTACTGCGCATAATGCAAGCAAGGGCGCAAATATAGTTCAGCCCAGTGCCCGGCCGGCACGGTTTGGTGTGTTTGGGCTGGTGAGCCCAGCTCCAGGTGTCCAAAGGAGCGGCGCACATCAAAGCGCAAGGTTGGAGGAAAGAAAGACATAAACATCAGGGTTCACACCACACTGTGATAATGTGCTGAGGAGCGAGCTGGGCATGGTGTCGTGCGCGGCTGCGGGTCGAGCCAATTGCAAGGCAGCTGTAGGCATCAGGTGATAGAGGTTGGCATGCGGAAGCGCTCGCAGGCTAGCCCTTATGCCAGCTATCTGCTTCTTCTGCGAGTGTGTGGTAAACATGCATATTCTGGTTGCTCACCTGTAATGTCAGCCAACGCGGCCTCCAAAGCACCGGTTTTTCCTACTGCACCACTGGTGCAGCTGCACACAGTGGTGTCACTCAGTTGCAGGAAGTTACCAATGCGCAATGCCCCAGCAGCACAAAATATGATGCATACAGTGTTCAAGTAGCGGAGTGCTAGCAGCAGGAAAGTCTTAGTGAGATTTCTTGGCAAGAGCAGACACAGGCTGAGCAGTCAGGTGCAAGCCATAGCAGAGAGGCTAAGCTCAGCGTCTCCTTAGAGTGTACCAGAATAATGACACACCAGTAAAGCCATAGTAAGCGCAATCATGCATCAAGGTGGGTGCTCTACATGTGCCTGGTCGGCCAATTACCTGTACCTGCCCTCGTCGACGCTTCCGAGGTAGGCATATGTCACTAGAGCCGATTATCTCCCCACTTCACACATTACACGCGCCATTTCTGAAAGCAGCGAAGCAACAAAAAACAGGGTGCCCGTCACAACCCCGGACAACACTGGTTGCACCACGCGAGTCACCAGAAGCGGTGAGTTGCTGCCTATAGACGGTACATGCTGGCAGCGTTGTACTGGGTGTTCAGCTGCATGCCTCGAACTCAGCAATCTGAACTGTCCAGGGCAGCAGCGAGTGAGCCTGAGGGCTGGCTCTTTGGCTGGCCTCCTTGCCTCAGACCCGTCGCTGATCACCGTGTTTGCTGCCTACAGACGTGTATCAGGCCTACGTTGGAGCTCAGACACCGCTCCTGCCGTCCGTGGGCGCTCCGAAGAGCAGCACTTACAGTCACTGGTAAGCCCGTGCTGGCAGCTCCGTGTGAGCGGCGCCTACGGTGAGGTAAGCACGGCTATAACAATTGTAGCATGTCAGGCGGACGCTCTTGTGGCCTGCTGGCCTGCTGAGTGGCTGCCCATGCGTAAGTAGCCATGCAGCAGCGGCACTGCTGGCACTACAGCAGCAGTGGGTGACTGCGAGTGAGAATGCAGTGCATGCAGAACTTTGGCCCATGATTCGCGGCCTACACCTCTCATCACGGCATGAAATAGTGTTGCTTATCAATTCGTTCATGCTATGCAGGCCAGGCATGCAAGACGACCTGGTTCCCAGCAGCAACCCCAAGCCGCTCAGAGGCCTTGCTTCATCCAGTCCTACAGCAGAAGGCGCACCCGCTGCTGCACTCTCCACTGAGACCCCCCCAAAGCTTAACCAGGACACAGAACAAGAGCAGCAGCACGAGCAGCAACTGCTGCTGCCCGCCCAACTCGACGCACAATCTCTAGCAGTTGGCATGCTGCTGCCTGTTGTAACAGCGCAAGCCGGCAGTGGCACAGCTGCTGCTGACGGCAACAGCAGCAACCCCATGCAATCACGCAGTGACCAGCCAATCGGCGCTCCTGCAGGTGGCATGGCTAGCCAGGGAACGCCTGGGCACATGCACCAGCACCAGCACCAGCAGCGGCAGCGGCAGCAGCAGCGCCTGCACCCACCCAGCCCTGCTGCCGACAACAGCAGTCCCAGCAACAGCACCTGGAGCACCAGCCACGTCAGCTGCCGCCACAGCTCAACTGGCAGAGCCAATCCCACAGCGGAGGCCGCCCTACCAACAGCGCTCATGGGTGAAGCCACCAACACAGGTCGGCTGCGGGAGAGCCCCTCCCTTTCACTAAACCAGCAGCAGCAGCAGCAGCAGCAGCAGGGGTGACAGAAGATGCTGACCCACCTGCCAGCCCTGCTGCTGGTGCAGCTGGGTGTCCAACGCCTGGTCCTGCTTCCCGCAAAGAACCAGAAGCAGGCCACACACGACCTGCAGCAGCAGAAGCAGCAGCAGCAGAAGAAGAAGAAGCAGCAGCAGAGGCAGCAGGAGTCGAGGCAGAGCCTGCAGCAGGGGACACACCAGTTGCAGCGGCGACAGACGCCGCAGCAGGTGCCAGCGCTGGCGCTGCAGGCGGGCGCATTGCTGCTGCTGCCCCCGCTGCAGCCGCTGCTGCCGGTGGGGCCGCGCGCAAGAAGGGCGGCGGCAAGAAGGCGCCCAAGGCACCGCCCGGCAAGAGCGCCCTCAAGTGAGTCGCTGGCTGCTGCTGCTGCTGCTGCTGCTGCTGCTGCTGCTGCTGCTGCTGCTGCTGCTGCTGCTGGCAACCATCCCCTTGATCCTGAGTTCCTGCAGCTGTGGTTGGGAGCATTGGAACGCTCTTGTCCTTTCTGAAAGCGTGTTGGCATGCATCAGCGCTGGCCGTGCATGGTTGCGCCCCACGTGCAGCTCAAAGCAGCTGGCGCACATCCAGGCTGCCGCCCGTCCTGTCCAGCCCTTGCTGCAGCCGCTTGTGCACTCACAAGCTCATGTGTCGTGGACAGTACAAAGTGTGGAAGGCCGCAGCATGTGCAGTTCATGCACACCACAGCACTGCGGGTTAGCACTGCTACGTAGTTGCAGGCAGGTGTGCGGCTGGTGTCCCACATGCCGTTTGCTTCCCTGCTAGGTTAGAGTGCTGCTACTTGTCACATGTCATTGCTACTCGCCAACGCAGACCCGTCAGACACAGCATCTGCCGCTGCTGGCATGCGGCTGCTGTCGTGCCCTCATCACTGGCAGACCACCCCAACGTGCCTGGCCGTCGCAACCGCAGGTTGTTTGCCGCCTCCCTGCAAGCGCTGCCTGCGCGCACTCATACTGTGTCATGCGCCGCCGCTGCTCACCCCGTCCATGTGTGCGCACATCCCGCCGTGTGCGCGTGCCTGCACGCACCGCTTGCAGGGGTGTGTTCTGGGACAGGAAGACGGGCCGCTGGCGCAGCCAGCTGGGCTACAACAACCGCAAGATCTTCATGGGCTACTTCAACACGCCCGAGGAGGCCGGCGCGGCGTACGACGCCAAGGCGGTGGAGATCCACGGCAGGCTGGGTGCGTGCGGCGCGGCGAGGCTGCCTCCTCAAGGAGGTGGCGGCTGGACGGACCTGTGTTTGTTGGGCGGCGAGGCCAGCGCTGGCACGGGAACCAGCAGAAGGATTCGGGCAGGGCCGTGCGTCGGCCTGCTGGCATGCGGCGGCGGTGCCGTGGGCGGCCAGCTGCTCCTGCCGACATGCTGCTGGCAGTGGTGCCGCTGAGTCTGGTGCCGCACAGTGGCTGGCTGCTGCTGTTGGTGCACTGCGCCCGCCCGTCTGTGTTGCAGCATTTGTTTTGCATGGTCCATTCCGTCAGGCCGTCCCAGCTGCTCTTGTCTGCAGCAGCCGTCCCAAAGTGCTTTGCTGCTGGCGCCTGCTGACATCCCCCTCTGTTCATCGTCACAGCCACGGGCAGCCTGCCCATCTTGTGCTTACTCCCCGTCAACTTGCTGCTGTTTGCTGTGCCTTTTCATTCATTCCTGGAGCTCTGTACTCCATCTCTGCAGCCATGGCCAGGTGCCTTGGCAGGCGCCTGTGCAAGATCCTTCCACAACCTGCTGCTGCTGCTGCTGCTGCTGCGCCCCTCCTCCGCTTCCTTTGCCTGCCCCTCGCCCTTTGCAGCCACAACAAACTCTCCCACCTGATGCCTGTGCTGAAACCGCCCTTGACCATGGTACTTGCTGCGCCTTCGCCCAGTCGCCCCCTCTCTCCTGCACCGCATCCCCGCAGGCAACACAACTGCCCTGGCTTACGTCCGCGCTATGCTTTTCTCCAATCGGCTGCTGCTGCTGCTTGCCGCTGCTGCTGCTGCTGGACCTTTTTGTTGCTGTTGCCTCCGCAGCCAAGACAAACTTCCCCATCTCACGCTACATACCTGGCGAGCCAGACGCCCCACCAGCAGCACCTGCAGCAGCAGCAGCAGGTACAGCAGCAGCCAAGGCGCCCGCAGCTCAAGCTGGTGAGGAGGCAGTGGCACCGACAGCAGCTACAAGAGCACCTCACCCACAGCAGCAGCAGCAGCAGCAGCAGCTGGTACAGAGCTGCAGGCCAAGGTGAGGCAGGCAGCAGCAGTGAAGGCGCGGCGGCAGACAACGCCTCTCCTGCAGCAAGGGCGAAGCCGCCTCTGCTGGCGGCGACGCGGCGGCAGGAGCTGCAGAGCCTGCTGCCAGGTCGGCAGCAGCGGCCGCGGCGGCTGTGGGGGCGGGGGCAAAGTCGCCTGGCGGCGTGCGGCGCAGTGTGAGTGGCGGCGGCAGCGAGGCGGAGCGGGACGGTGGCAGCGCGGGAGGCCCTGAAAAGAGCGCAAGAGGAGAAGCCGGCAGGGCAGGCGAGGTGGGTTTGTTGCTGCATGTTTGCACTGCAGTTTGTGGACCCGCGAGGGCCTGGCTGGGGTGTGCTGCGTATGGCCGTGGCTGTGCGATCAAGGTGATGCGTGGGGCGAGGGCAAGGCGTTGTGGAAACAGGCTCAGCCATGCCGACAGCTGCGTGGTTTGCTCATGTCTGGGAGCCTGCTTGGAAGGCGCGGCGGCCTCTTGGCGGTGCTGAGCCCGCTGTCTTTCCTCAGCCCAGCTCTGCGTCACCCTTGCTGATGCGTGCCGCTCGTCAACCACTGTGTGAGCGCTGCAGGGGCCTGTGGGCAACTCCACATCACGGCTTGCAGGACTTGCAGGGCACGCTTGCTGCTGTTGTGTTGGCCACCCACACTCCTGCTGCCCACCTGCCCCTTGTTTCGCGTGTGCGTGCAGGCCTGATGGGGCCGCCGCGGACTACAAACCGCCGGCCACATTTGCAGCAGCAGCGCAGGATGCAGCTGCAGCACCAGCAGCGCCCGCCGACAGCAGCAGCAAGGGCAGGCACTCACCCAGTGCTGCTGCTGCTGCTGCTGCTGCTGCAGCCGGGAGTGAAGATTCCATGCAGCTTGACGACGCGGCAGCGGCAGCAGCAGCAGAAGCGGATGCTGCAGCTGCGGCAGGTGATGAAGATGGCATGCAGCTTGATGAGCAGCAGCAGCAGCAGGAGGAGGAAGGAGAGGACGAGGAGGAGACCGAAGGTCACGATGATCAGCAGCAGCAGGAGCAGCACGAGGCAGACGAGGATGCAGAACAGGGAGACGAGGTTGCTGCAGCTGAGGCCGGCCAGCAGCAGCAGCAGCAGCGCGGCAGCAGCAGCGCAAGCGCCGGCAGCGCCTGGGCATGCTCGCCAGCATGGCCTCTGGCGACCTGTGCGCCGTGCAGGCGCTGCGTGCGATGGCAACGCAGCCGCAGGCCTAGCCGACGAGGACGGCGGCCGAGGCCTGGCAGCCGCCAGGGTTCAGGGAGGGTTTTGAGGGCGACGACGACGGGGAGGGTTTGGGTTTGGCGGCGCGGGGGATGAGGCTGGGGATGAGTACTACCAGGACGACGCGGAAGACGAGGACGAAGGCCTGGAGCAGCATGGCGGTTGGGGCGGCGTGGGGCGGCACGGGGAGCAGCGTGCAGGCAGGGGCAGCGGCAGTGCGCTGGGCCGCCAGCGCTGGGGTTACTACCAGGCGGCTGATGATGCAGATGAGGATGAGGACGGCTACGGCTACGAGGAGCAGCACAGCAGCAGCAGCAGCAGCAGCGGGCAAAGAGGAGGCACAGGGGTCAGCGCCAGCGCGGGTATGGCGGCGCCGGGTACGACTTTGAAGGACAGGAGTCGCAGCAGGAGGAGGGCGGGACGCGTTCGGGCAGCACCACGGCAGCAGCTACGGCGCCGCCCGGCGCGGCAGGGGCCGGGGCGGGGCAGCAGGGGCAGCCGGCAGGGCAAGGGTCACCCCGAGGGGCCGGCGTGGTGGCCCGGCAGCAGCAGGGCTGCCCGCAGCAGCGGCAGCGGCGGCAATGGAGGCGGCGGGGGCAGGGGCGGGCATGCCAGGGGCAGGCAGCTGGCCCGGGACTCACAGGGGAGGTTTGTGAGCAAGTCGTCTGCGGCACCGGCCGGGCCTGCAGCAGGGGCGGGCGGCGGCGGCGGCGGCGGCGACGGCGGCAGCGGCAACGCGTATGCGCTGCTGCAGCACGGGTCACACCCCCGCCCGCCGACATCCCTGCACACCCCGAGCAAGCAGCAGCAGCACCAGCAGGAGCAGGAGCAGCAGCAGTGGACGGATCAGTGGCGTGGTGAAGGCTACATGCCTCCCAGTGTGACGCCCTACGGCATGCCTGCAGGGCCGTCGATGCCAGCAGCAGCAGCAGCAGCAGCAGCAGGGACGCAGGGCAGCGGCATGCAGAGTGGCATGGCACAGCAGCAGCTGATCAGTCTGCTGGCAGCGACGGTGGGCAGGGGCGGCGGCAGCAGCAACACAGCCGGCCTTGCTGCTGTTGCCTCCCGGCTGCTGCAGCTGCCAGAACCACCCATGCAGCAGCAGCAGCAGCAGCAGCAGCAGGGTGAGTTGGCGTACAACAGCAGCAGCAGCAGCGGCACCCTCCCTGACAGCCTGAATGGCCTGCTGCAGCAGCTGCTGCAACAGCAGCAGCAGCAGCAGCACGGGGATGCTGGCTTTGGCTTGAACAGGCAGCTGCAGCTGCCAGCAGCAGGTTATGCTGCGGGCTTCAACCAGCCAGTGCCAAACATGACAGGGCTGACTAGCCCAGCAGCAGCAGCAGCAGCACCACCGGGCAGCAGTGGGTCCAGCTCCGACCTCTTTGCAGCGCTGGCCGCGATGCTGTCAGGTACCGCGCCAGCCATGCAGCCTGCCACAGCGCCTGCTGCTGGGCTTGCATACACCCCATACGCACAGCAGCATGCAGCTCCAGCGGCGGCAGCAGCACCGCCTGCAGGACCAGCCGAGCTGTTGGCAGCTCTGCTACAGGGCCCCCAGCAGCAGCAGCAGCAGCAGCAGCAGCAGCAGCCAGTATGAGGCGCCACCCACAGGGCAGCCGGCTCTGCAGCTGCTGAGGGCCGCCGCCAAGGCAGGGCCTGCAGGCATGACGACGCTGACGGCACTGCTGGATCAGGCTGGGCTGGAGATCAGCATCACACCCAAGGCGCCAGCTGCACAGCAGCAGCAGCAGCAGCCTAACGGCTTTCCAGGCTCCCACCACATCAGCAACGCCCTGCTGCCAAGCGGTGGTGGGGCGCTGCTTGCTGCGGCACCTGGGGAGTTTGCTACCCCTGCAGCAGCAGCAGCAGCAGCAGAGGCAGGTCCTGCAGGGCAGCACCTGTCATCATTGATGGTCATGCTGTCTGCAACTCCCACTGCTCACAGGCCATTAACACATCAACAACACCCTTCCCAACAGACGCAGCAGCAGCTTCAGCAGCAGCAGCAGCAGGTGGCTTCAACCACCGGTCAACCAGCAAGCCGTTGAGCAGCCGCAGCAGCGCCGGCTTTGGCAAGGCCCCACCAGAGCATGGGGCCTGGGACAACAAGTCAAACCTGGTCAATCCTGGTGGTTTGACTTTCCGCAAGGGAGGCAGCAGGGCCAGGAGGGGGTGGGTGCCTGCAGCGGGACACTCTGCAGCAGCAGGCAACCCAGCGGCAGCAGCCACGGATGCGGCGGGTGCAGTGCAGCCGCTGCTGGCAAAGCTGGAGACCATGATGGGTGGCGTCAACCGCCTGTCTGCTGCTGCGCTTGGCGTCGCAGGCGCAGCAGGCAGCCAGCAGGCCCAGCTGCCAGCAGGGCTGGGTCAGCAGCAGCTGCTGCAGCAGCAGTCGCTGCGGCTGCCGCAGCTGCTGCCGAAGCAGGAGCTGACACACCAGCAGCAGCAGCAGCAGCAGCAGGAGGGCGTGGAGGAGCAGGCGCATGGCAGCCAGAGCGAGCAGGTGCATGCGCTGGTTGCCAAGCTGCTGCAGGCGGTGCAGGGAGCAAGGGGCGGGGCAGGTGCACCAGATGCTGATGTGGCAGGACATGTTCAGCAGCAGCAGCAGCAGCAGCAGCAGCAGCAGCAGCAGCTTGGTTGGCAGGAGCATGCTGCAGCTGAGGACGAGGCTGCTGACGAGCCGCCCCCCAAGCGCCACCACCACGGCATGCACGGCCGCGACGCCGGCGCCAGCAGCTGCAACTGGAGCAGCAGCAGCAACACCAGCAGCGGCGGCCGCACGCGGCGGCAGCACACACCAGCAGCAGACGCCTCCCCTTCATGCCCGCTGCCGGTGCTGCCGCTGGCGCGGCTGGCGACCGTGGGCTGGGCGCATGTGGGGCTGCAGGGGAAGCACTGCCCGCGGAGGCCGATGCACTGATGCAGGATCACCCGAGCTTCAAGGAGTGGCACCCGGCGACATCAGCTGCGCCGGCACCAGCAGCTGCGCCCGTGCAGACGGTGCAGCAGGCGCTCGCAGCAGTGCTGGCAGCCAACCGCAGGGCAGCAGACGCCAGCGCTGGCAGCGCTGCAGCAGCGCGACCAGCGGCAGCAGCAGGGGCAGGGGCAGGGCAGCAGGCGCCCCGCGGTCAGGCAATGAACCCAGCCTGGACGTGGCGCTGCTGCAGCTGCTGCAGGGCCAGCAGGGCAGCCAGGCAGGCCCGCAGGCAGCTGCCGCAGGCCATGCCGGCGCTCCCGCTGCCGACGCAGCTGCTGGTGCTGCCGATGCTGACTGTGCAACCACGATGGAGTTTGACCGCCCAGCAGAGCCAGCTGTAGCTGCTGGACTGCCAGCTCAGCAGCTCCCTGCAGCAGCAGCAGCAGCAGCAGCAGCAGCAGCAGGCGCGGCTGCAGCCAGTGCCAGGCCACTCCCAGCCCTCGGCCGGGCACTGCAGCGGCTGCTGCTGCGGCGCGCTGGGCAGCAGGACAGCAGGGGCCAGGCGCAGGTGCTGCAGCAGCTGGTGGGGAGGTGCAGCAGGAGCTGCGGGAGCTTGCCTCATCACAGCAGCAGCAGCAGCAGCAGCAGCAGCAGCAGCAGCAGCAGCGGGGTGCCAAGCGCACGAGCAGCAGCCTGGAGGCCGCTGACGGGGCGCTGGAGGGGCTGCTGCTGCACTCCTCGGCAGGCCTGCAGCTGCTGCTGCTGCTGCTGACCTGGCGGCCGTTGCTGCTGGTGTTGGAGGTGGCTGGTTGGGTGGCAGCGGCGCAGTCAATGCGCGCACGATCACTACGGGCGCCGCCGGCCTGCTGTCTGAGGCCGAGGCGGTGCAGCTGCAGCGCATGGCTGGCAGCTGGGCTGCTGGGCGCACCATCACCTCAGACCCGGAGGGATGTGTTGTGCTGACGGCGTCGCCACGCGTAGCTGTAGCAACAGATCGCCAGCAGCAGCAGCAGCAGGCTCAAGTGGGTGTGCTGCCTGCTGATGTGCTGCCGGCAGCGCAAACTGAGGAAGTGGAGGGGACAGCGAGGGCGGCGGAGGCAGCTGCTGCTGCCGGTGCTGCCGGTGGCGGCGGAGCAGGGGTGACAGGTGGCGGGGCCCGGCAGGATGGTGCGCCAGCTGGCATGGAGGGTGCTGGCAGGGATGTGCAGGAGGAGGTGTAGTCAAGATCATAATTGAGCGTTCACAGTTTCGCCAATCATATGCTGTCGTGATGTCGCAGCAGCCTTGCACAGGCTTTCAAGCGCCTTGTGGTGGTTACAAGCACCCTTACAAGGTGTGGCATGATGGCAAGGAGGGGCGATGGGAGCGGTCAGCACAGCGGTGTGCCAGCTGGCAGGGAGGCATCTGCAACGAACGGCAGGAGCTGATATGTTTATATGCATCAACGGCTGGCTGGGCTGGATGTCAGTAAACTGACATCAAAGACACGGTGGTGGCATGTGAACGCCTAGGCGGGTACAGGTGGGAGCAACTTGCAGTGGTACAAGGGGCCAGCGCCTACGTCGATGCACAGCTGCCTACTTTGGATGGGTGCAGCCCTGGGTACGTACATGATGCAGCACGCGCTGTGGTGATTGTCGCTGGGAGGGTGGCAGTCCGGCGCAGCACCTCTGGTGTACGGCATTGTGGAGCGCACGTGTCGCGCGGGGATGAGCCAGCAGGGTGTGCGCAAGCAGCCCTCGCTGAAGCACACGCTGGGCCTACCAGCATGGCAGCTTGTGGTTGTCTACAAGGCATTTGTTTACTGACGAGTCAGGTGTCAGGCACCTGAGGAATGCCCGGCTGACTCTTGATTCTACCCAGTCCTTTGTCTGTCCTTGATTATGCGCCAGAGCAGCGCTGCAGAGTCTGTAGTGGGTTGCAGTTGGCCAGAGTGTTGCTGCTGTGCTGTTGCAGTTTCGAACAGCATCCAACTTGCACCGACCGCTGTTGTTCACGTTGTGCCAGTGTGTATGACGATGCTTCCTTTGCGGATGGTGACCATGGCTCCCATCAAGGGGGAGGATGCCTCCAATCGGAGACCCTCATGAGGGTCCTGCCAGCATGTTGACCACCATTGTGCGAACAAACCTGCGGCGATTCACTGTGCAGTTCAACTGCACCACCTGCCATGCCATGCTGTGTCACCCGTGCCTCAACATCCATCAGTGCCTCAGCCAGTAACACGCACGACACAGTGGACTGGTAGTGGGCCGTCTGTTAGCTGCCAGGGCTGCACATCTATGATAAGTGAATGGCTGAATATTCAGCTGGTCGATGCTGGCACATGGTTTGAAAGTCAAGCAGTGATGGTTTGCAGGCGTTGCCACAATCACACATTTTGGAATGCTAGTTAATTTTTTTTTGTCTTAGATTTGATGAAGTTTGACTGAAGTCCGTGTACTTTAAGTTCCATCTTGCAAGCACAGCTTTCCCCGGGATGCGTTGCAATTGTTGTGCCACTTCAAAGTGTGTTGGTTGGATATGCCCTCATGAAGACTTGCCACACGGAAGCATGGAGCTCAGGCATCATGTGCTGTGCTCAACGCAACATCAAGCAGCCGCCGCCATGGCGATGATGATGAGGTGGCCTGTCACGGTGGAAGACTTTGCGCGAGCACATGCATGGGCTGTTGTGCTAGCAGCGCTGTAACGCCTGTGCCAGCCTCTTCAAACTTGGTAGCGCTGCGCGGTTGACGGGGTGTCTAGCATGCAAGTTATTGCATGCTTTCAATGTATCGGCTACGCCCTGACACATTGCAAAGCACAAGGCAGCAACAGCTTATGCTGTGCTGTCAGCACCAGTGGTACCTCAAAAACCCCAAACACCTGGCTTGTGATTGTTAGTTCCGACATACTGCTGCCAGCTGCTGCAACAAGTGTTCCCTCTCTCACCTCCCGAAAGCCTTAAAGGATGTCCAAAAAACCCCGTTGGTCCGGCTATGCCATGAATGAGTTGCACATGCAGCCCTTCTACAGGCGCCAGGAGTGCACTCGTTGCTATACAACCCTTCCTCAGGCGCCTGTGCCGGCAGATATTTGCACGTGCAAGGCCTAGGCCAAGCACACTACATTGCCAGGTACTGGCCTGGACTGTAACGTACTGATCGCTGCTCAATGCACACCAACCACCCACGGCTCCAATGCTGCGGCCTAATTGGGTACCATGATGATGACGAACCACAGCCAGCTGCTGCGCAGGCATGCTGGTCAGTGCGCAAACCTGCAAGCCCTGCCACCGGCAGGCTGGCACAGTGCCTGCATGTTGTGCAGCCATGATGACTCCTGGGCCCGGCAATTGACAGCACAGCATCCAGCACAAACAGACGCCAGCCGTACTATGGCAGATTGTGCACGGAAGCAACGCACTGGCCACCCATGCAGCGCAACAAACACACTCCATCCACACAACAAAAAACCCCGCTCAGCGCGGCTAGTCTTCGCCCATGTCTTCTGCCTGCTCCTCTTCGGCTTCCTCGCCGCCCGCCCCTGCCTCACCCGCCTCCCCATCCCCGGAACCCTCTTCCCCGACTGCAGCCTCCGCACCACCATCTTGTCGTGCTGCTGCTGCTGCTGCTGCTGCTGCTGCTGCTGCTGATCCTCCCCCACGTCTGCCGCAGCCCCTGCTGCTGTCGCAGCAGCATCCCCGTTGCCCCCCCTGCTGGGTCTGGGTCTGCAGCCGGGCCCGCTTCCGCCTCGCCGCCTGCTGCTGCTCCCAGTCGTCCTCCTCCTCCTGCTCAGCGCCCCTGCCCCGCAGCCTCGGGTTGAACGCGACGGGTCCCGCTCCGCCTCCTGCGCCTCCCGCTGCTGGTCCGGCTCCGGCCCGTCCTGCTGCCGCTGCGCCGCCCCTGCCGCTGCTTGGCGCCGCGCTGCTGCTGGCCGAAGAAGACGGCTGCGCCCGGCGCGCCGAGCAGCGCGGCGGCGCCCATGCCCGCACCCGCCTGCACCTCCTGCCACATGGCGATCTGCGACGAGGCGATCTGCTGCGCCACCACGCGCCCGTAGCCGCCGCGCTCCGCGTCAAAGTCGGTGCGGAACTCGTCGCGCACCTGCGGGGCGTCGTTCACGACGCAGCGCGCAGCGTCGGGACGGCAGCGACGAGGGCCCGTGCGGTGAACAACGTTTACAAATAGACATGCACGCGCAGCACTGCACTACATGCAGGAACGCCCTCCACTGAGGCACAGCAGGCGCCGCTGCCGGGTCGGCATTCCAACCACCACCAGCCACAAGAACGCACAGGCACAGTGGCAGTGGTAGCAACAGGAGCAGGGCACATCTGCCAGCGCCGCATATCAGCAGCGCTGCAGCACCACCCCCCTCCAGGATGCATCCCCAGCCGCCGCCGCAGATGCATGCAGCGAGCTGTCGGGCAGCAGCATGCTGCAAGGGCACGCCGCGGCAGCAGCCACTGCGAGGCAGCTTTGCGGCTTTACCCTACAAAAGATATGTGCCACAAAATCTCTGCTGCTGCTGCTGCTGCTGGTGTGCGCACCTGTCCGCCGCTGCGTCCCCGCCCAAACTGGCGCCCCTCCTCAAAGCCGTAGTCGATGTCCACACGCAGCTGCCTGCGGGCGGCAGCAGCGCGATCAACAGCAACCCAGCTCCTTCCAGCAGGACCGGCAGGCGCGCGGGGCCGACAGCAGCTTGAGGCATGCGGCAAGGCAGCAGCAGAAACACAGGGCAGACCACGCCTTGTGTGCCAAGGGCATTTTCCTCAGCCACTCATGGGCGTACTGTTGTCAAGCTGTTGGTCGCATCTGTGGCAGCCTGTCATCCAGCAAACGAGACCCGCTCAGCACAGGTGAGTCACACACGAGGCCGCCAGTTGCGGCGCTGACCTGTTGTCCAGCTTGGTGCCGTTGAGGTACTTGACGGCCGCCTGGGCCCCGGCGCGCGTGTGGTACATGACGAAGCAGAAGCCGCAGGGCGTCTTTGTGTTGCGGTCCAGGCCCATGATCACGCGCTGCACCACGCCAACCTTGGAGAACAGCTCGTAGATCTGCAGCAGTGCAGCCAGCGCAGCAGCGCGCCAAAGCAGTTGTGTTGGCACCCAACTAGCAGCCTGCTTGAACTCCGTCCTTATCCTGTTACTTGGTCATGCTCGGTTACGACGCACAAGACTGGACTGGTGGGCAGGTGCCACAGAAGGAAGCACAAGTGCTTGATGGGGGTGAGAAGTGCTGGTGGTGTGAGCATGGTCAGCAGGTGCAACTCTCAGCAGCACCGCACATCTCCACGCCGCTGCGTTGCACACTGGCGACGACAGGGCCGCCACTTGCTGCTGCTGGTGCACGCGCCGCAGACAGTGCCTGCGTACATACGCCAAATCATGGCTGCTGCTCCTGCTGCTGCGGCTGCTGCTGCTGCTGCCACTGCTGTAACAAGCTTTGTTCTTGCTGGGCACGCAGCCAACTCTGCCCACCTGGTCTTCACTGGTGTAGAAGGAGAGGTTGCCTATGTACAGCGTGCTGGACTTGTCCAGCTGCTCAAAGTACTCATCCTGCAGCAGATGCAAGGCACAACCCCGGTTGAAGCTGGCAGTCCTGAGGTGCAGCGGAGTCAGCCCATGCCGGGCATGTGTACTAGAACACACAACAAAAAACTCTCTGGACGTGGTAGATGAAGCTCAGCGATGAAAGAGGGTGTACAGGACTGCTTAACGGCCTCATTGCTGAGCTTGAGAGATGGCGTGAAGTGCAGGCGCAGTAAAGTTGCTGAAAGCAGGGCTTGCCAGCTGACCTTTGTGCCATCAAAGCGCCGATCCACGTACTCTGACTGCAGTGGCTGCAGCATCTGCAGGCAGCAGGGATGGCGTCAGCAAGGTGGGCTGTGAGCAGTTACTTCCAATCTCCATTAATGCTGTTGCTGCTACCGGCCCTGCAGCTGCTGCACAATTATAGCACTACCACACCAGCATCCTGCAAACATATGCTTGGTGCTGTCCACCAATCAATCGCACTGCACATGTTGGGACAGCTGCTGTGCCTGCCTCCGTTGCAATGCTGCAGTTACTAGCTTGCTGTGCCTGCTGCCTGCATGACCTAGCACCCAGATTTACCAGTACTGTTTTAGCCGAATCACCAGTAACGTAACGACTGTTGCTCTGCTGCACCTGCACTGCTGCCACTGCTGACAGGTGCTGCTGTGCTGCTGCTGCTGCTGCTGCTGCTCCTACCTTCATGAGTTTTGCCATGGCTGCAGCTGGCCGAGGCCACGGCTGCGAGACGCGAGCTAAAGAACAAAGCTACCGGCTACCGTGAAGATACTGCATTGATCAGCCACGTTTGTAGGGAGCACGGGCAGTAAACTGCCTAGGGCTTCATCGCACTACAACTGAGGCAAAACACGTTTATGCACATTTCACACCCGTCAGCCAAAGTGCCATCGGCATAATTCGACAGCAAACCAGCAGGCAGCAGGCGGTGTCACCAGCACCGAAACTGACTGTTACCTGCAGGTCACCTGTGACTGTATAGTGCTGTTCAAATGTTCAACCAGGTGTTTTCAATCCGCGCATGTGTTGCCATTCTCTCCCTGATGACAATACAGATGTGACCATCACCGCATCACACCATCAACAAAGTCTGTACATCTTCTGAACCACGCTGCCGCCGCTGCCATCGGTGTTGTACACAGTATAGCAGCACATCTGGGTACATTTGCACCATCTTATTGAGTAATCCAGCAGAATCCCAGCTGCCATGGCTGATGCAGCATTCCTGGAGTGGTGTCAGCAGCATGGGTCACAACACACAGCGTGCAGCCAGGCTTTGTGGCAGAGGGCTGGAGGGGCATTCTCGCCGCGCATCACATACAGGCAGGCGCGGAAGTCATGTCGGTGCCGCAGCAGCTGCTGATGAGCGTGATGAGCGCAAGAAGAGACATGCAGCTGTCGCTGCTGCTTCAGCACCACCAGCTCAACAGCAACCAGGTTTGTGTGTGTTGCGACCAGTTGCGACAGAAACATAGTCGAAGTGCTGTGTGCTGCGCCCGCTGCAGTGCACTGCTTCTTACATGGAATCAGCCGGAAAGCATGCACATGTATGACGAGCTGACGCCCGTAGCGTCCACAGCAACATAGTGCTGGCACCTTGCCAGGCAGCAGCAGCGGCTCCCTGCAGAGCTCACCCTCTGTTCTGCGCCTCCTTCCTACCTTAATGCCGATGCTGCTTCCGTATCCGCACAACAGCCTCTCAACTGTGAACTCAACTCGACTGCACTCCAGTGCAGGTCTACTCCTCGGCCCTGCACTTCCCTGAGGGCAAGCAGCGCCGAAGCAGACCAACTTTGCAGCCCTCCTGCAAGCAACAGCCGCAGCCAGAGGTGCAGCCGCTCCATGCATGCCTTGCCGCCAGCTGCAGCCACCCACACCGGCTGACGAGATGACACCGCACCTCTCCCTGCACTGCCCTGCCGCCTCTCCTGCAAGCGCAGGTCCTGGTGACCCACCTGCTGCATGAAGCGTCCAAGGCCGCGGCCTCCTTCTGGCAGCCCTACCTGCAGCAGCTGCCGCGCCATTTCACCACGCTCATGGCGTGGCCCCGGCAGGCCCTGCAGCAGCTGCAGCTGCCGCACGCGCAACAGGCAGCAGCTGCTGCGGCTGAAAAGGCACGCGGCGAGTGGCTGGGCGCCAGGGCAGCGCTGCAGGAGCTTGGTGAGCCGGCTGCCTTGCTGTGCGTGCATGCTCAGATTCTGTACATGTTGGCACCAGCATGTGTTGAGTGCTGGCTGTGCGCCCACACTACAGTACAGCTAGGCCCATATTTTGCAGTCAGCAATAGCTGGTGAGCAGCAGACTGGGTTGAGGAATCATCAAGGGTAGAGCCAGCATACGAAGGCAGCACCGCACCCTACGGCGGATACACAGCTGCTGCTGCAGTGCCGGCTGTGCATTTGGCTGTGAGCAAGTGCAACGGCGGCCCCTGTCGCTGACGCCGGCAGCAGCCACACCTGTGTTCACCACTGCTGGCTGCCCATCACCAAACGTAGGCAACCGCTGACTGCGATTGTAGCTCTGGCTAGAGTGGTGACATGTTGATGCTGATGTGCGTCAAACTTTGACTGTTGGTTGTTACTCGTCGCAGCTGAGGGATGCCTGCTGCCGTCACTGCGCTGCTGGCGGGCTGCTATCATTGTCTCAGGTCTTGCTAAGAAGTGGTGCAGCTGGAGCGCCTGGTGTTGGGCTGCGTCCTGTGTGCTGTCCCGCACAATGTACCATCCAGATGACCCCCCCTGCGGCTGCCTTACTCCCTTGGGTGACCTGCACAACTATGCACCGCCCCCGGCCCCTTATACACCAGATGTGGTTGAAGCTGCAAGGCAGCTGGCAGCACAGCAGCTGCAGCGGCAACGGCGTCCTCAGCAGCAGCAGCCGCAGCAGGCAGGGATGCAGCATCTAGGGCAGCAGCATGGCAGTCCAGGTTTGGCTGATGGTGCTGCAGCTGCCGGGGCGGGCGGCTTGCAGGAGGTGGGTGCCCTGCTGAAGGCGGTGGCAGTGTGTGACGGAAGAGCGCAACGTGACGACGGGGATGCGGTAGCACAGCTAGGCTCAGCGAATGCAGGTCATCAGGAGGAGCGACAAGAGACACAGCCGCAAGACAAGCGGCAAGAAACGCAGCCGCATCAGTTGCGGCGGCCTGGTGTGCAACATCGGCAGGGAGATCAGCAGCAGCATGGGTGCAACAGTGCCTGCTGCAACTGCCATGCTCATGGTGGCAACTGCAGCAGCGTGGCTGCGGGTCAGACAGCTGCGGGTGGGGCTGCCGCTGCCATGGAGGAGGCATGCAGCAGTGAGGCGGCTGCGGTTGGTGGAGACGTTGCTGCAGTGCATGGAGGCGGTGCTCCAAGGGCAGCAGCTGCTGCTGAAGCTGAGGCGGCGCGTGCTGCTGCTGCCGCTGCTGCAGCTGGCACAACCTGTGCAGGTCGTGCGAGTGGTGCAGCTGATGCAGGCGACACAACGGCGGCAGCTGATGCGGCAGGCGTCACTGCAGGTGGTGCAACTGACATGCACGCCGCAGCTGACGCCAGCGAAGTGGCAGATGCCGCAGGTGCTGCTCTGTGCGGTGATGGTTATTACGATGCAGCAGCGGGCGCGTACAAGATCGTGGCACGACGCAGGTGAGGCAGCAACCTGACGATCCCTTGCTTGCATTCGCCATGGCGACGAGCAGCGCTGTGCGAAGCAGCGCATCAGCTGACGGCGGCAGTTGGGGGCCGACCGTGCCGCAGCACCTGCACGTTCACTGCCGGATGCCCCGCATGTTGCTGCCGGTGCTCTGCTACACACAAGATAGCCGGCAACTGGCCTGGCGCTCGCCTGTTGCTGAAGCGCACTTCTGCCGCCGCCTCCGGCGCTGCTACTGATGCTGCTGCTGCCTCCGCTGTGGTTGCTGCCACTCGCCTGATGTGGTCGTGCAGCTATGCCCCAGGCGAGCAGCTGTTCCTGTGCTATGGCCGGCACCCCAACCTCGACCTGCTGGAGCTGTACGGCTTCCTGCTGCATGACAACCCCCACGAGACAGCGCTGCTGCCAGTGCATCTGCTGCAGCAGGCCCTGCAGCAAGTGCAGCAGCAGGCGCAGCAGCAGCTGCAGGGCGAGCGGCAGTGGCGCAGGCAGCGGCAGCAGCAGCAGCAGCCACGGCAGGGGCATGCGGTTGCGTTGGATGTGTTGGCTGCCGACTGCTATGTGTATGGCTCCGGGCAGCCCTCATGGCAGCTGCTGCAGGCGCTCAGGTGAGGCCCCCCCCGCATCGGCAACCTTCACGGCCTGTGTTCCTCTGCTGCTGTCAAGCCTGTCTGCCCTCGCTGCTCCCTCAGGCGGGGCGCATCTGCTGTGCTGCTGGATGCATGTTCATTGGTGTGAGTCCTGTCAGGCACTGCAGCTGAGCTGGCGCAGCGAGGCGCTTGCTCTGCATGCATCTGAATGACACACTCGCAGCGGCTGTGCTTGCAGCAGTGATCTTAACAGCGGTGTAGGCTGCCCTCACTACTTGCGCTTCACCCTTTGCAAGCGGCCTGGGATTCCGATCTGAATTAATGTGTGGCTGCCAGCTTTGCAGGCTTGCTGCTGCTGCCCGAGCTGAGTCGAAGGCGTGCTCACACCTGGCTTTCTGTGGGGAGCCATTGTCGCCCAGCAGCGAACGCCTGGCGCTGCGCGCCTTGCAGGCTGCCTGCCAAACCCAACTAGCGGGTCTGGCAACAACCCTGGCTGAAGATGAGGCTCTGCTAGCCAGCCCAACCACTGGTAGCCCTGCAACGGCAGCTGGATCGTCTGCGGATGGCTGCGGCAGTACGTCCAGTGTGCTGGCGGCGGAGGCAGCAGCAGCAGCACCTGCTGCAGATC
Source organism: Scenedesmus sp. NREL 46B-D3 (assembly GCA_014080715.1). Classification (NCBI taxonomy): domain Eukaryota; kingdom Viridiplantae; phylum Chlorophyta; class Chlorophyceae; order Sphaeropleales; family Scenedesmaceae; genus Scenedesmus; species Scenedesmus sp. NREL 46B-D3. The sequence goes on along the minus strand of JACERP010000160.1, from coordinate 192,382 downwards.
AGCGGCCAGTACAGCAGGCGGCAGCAACTGGGGATCGGCAGCAGCAGGAGGCTGAGTGTGTTGAGCTAGCGGTTGCGTGGCGTGTGTGCTACAAGCGCGCTCTCAGCAGGTGCATTCAGCTGTGCGAGAGTGCGTTGTCGCTCCTAGCTGTGTGCGACGCTGAAAGGGTGGCGCAGCACACTGCGGCTGTAACAACTTGAAGTTCTAAGCATATTGTGTTGGCTCCCTTCGTCTACGCCCGTTTGCCCTGCAGCCTCGTAGCTGCAGCTACAGCTGTAGCCGGCATTTTGCTGCGGGGCTCATGCACTGCAGCCGCAACACTGCTTACTGTTTTGCTTCACTACATGTGCTGCCCCCAAGGATGCCAGCAACACCCACACATTCCGCATTTGAGAAGTAACATGGGTAACACCCACCAGGCTCAAGCGGTGTCAGCCTCTGTTAGGCCGCTTTGTGTGGCGCCATACTGGCCTTCACCACGTCTGCTTCGCTGCAACGTGAGCACTTGAAAACTGCATTAACATTGTGATTATTTTCACGTAGGCTGCATTCATACATGCCTGCCTGCCTGAAGAATTACACAAATGGTACCACCTGGCTCTTGGGACCAGGTAAATGCACAGCTGCATCATGTATGAATGATACCGTGCGTACCCAAAGCAGTGCTGGACCAGGGGACCCCCGCCCAAGATGTAACGTAAAGGTGCAGCACAAAAGCAGCATGGCATGCCCTGAGTGCACAGCCCTCCCCGATCCAGCTGCGCTGCTCTGTGCATGCAAGCACTGCTGCACACCCACGGTTGTGAAACGCTGGCATCGCTGATGACACGTATGTATGTATGTTACATCTGTACATCCCCGTGACCCCACGATTCCCAAGGCGCATGACCATCGTTGTGAAACACACACCTTCCTGTATCCACACCACACACACATGCAGCTCACTCACTATGTCCCGTTCACTCCTTTATGTGACCGTCAAAGGCCACCAACTGCCGAACTCATCACCACACAACGGCGTTCCTCATCAAGACAAGACTACTACCAGCTATCAAGACTACACCTGTAAGTGAAATATGGACACAATGCGGCTTACACGTACACCTATTCACTGCTCAAAACCTTAGCGCTACTGTGAAGTGGCAATGGGGAACAATTGACAGCACACGCCTGCGGTCGGCTGCACATCAGCTGCTGTTCCATGTATCAGTGCTGCTGAATAGTAGGTTGGCAAAGAGATGCGTGTGTCACTGCAGCTGTACAGTCCAGCCCTGCAGGTCCTAGCAGCGACCCTGTTGATGCACAGCACGCCAAGACTCAGCCTCCTGCAGCTGGTCATTCGGCTACTGCCTGCCCTCACCAAAAAATGCCAGTGCAGCCAAAGCACCGAATGCTGCATGCAGGGTGACACACAAATGCATGCACGCGTCATCTGGTTGTGTTCCTGAACTTGCTCTAGCAGGACGCAGCACCCTACAACATGGCCAGAAACGGTAGACTAGCGACAACCAAGCGCCTTGACATGCTGAATTGCAGCAGCGCACATCTATGCAGCCTTGCAGCAGGTAGCGTTGGCCGAATAATGCTGAACTGTAGCACAACACACCCTCGAACATAAACCTGCGGCAGTTGCCTTGGCAACTGACAGCACCTCAGACAGAACAGCTGACAGCAAGCAACAAGCAAAGCCGATGCCTGGACCCCCGTCGTGCCAAGTGCACAGGCGCAGAAGCCACATCATTTTGAATGGCCCAAGGCGGCTGCCGACTGCAAGGTTGAACCAGCCTTGCTGGTGATACATGGCAGTGGCAGTGCCCTGCTGGCACGTGTATGCAGTCAGCCGCAGTAAAATACTGAACATCGCAGCTGAACGACACAACACGCACCTCATGGATGCGCGTAGACTGCAAAGAGTAACGTATGTGCATGTGTGCGATACTCCAAGGAAGTTCAGTGCAGCGTCAGCCCTGTGCATTCGTCTGCACTGTTTGACAAAGGGGCGGCAGCTGTGCAGTGCTTCCTTGGTCAACACCGCATCAACAGCGGAAGCTGCTGCAATGTTTGCAACCTGCTGCATTTCTGGTGTGCAAAGCACCACCAAAAAATCATTGGCGCGCGCATGTACACCCATACGGACCGTTTTGTGTAAAAGACATACTGCACAAGCAATAAAAGCAAAGGTGACTCTGCTGGCTGCATGACGACGCCGCACCCACAGATTGAGGGCATGATGTGATGCCCAATACCCTGCGGAGCATTCACAGACCCCGATTTAAGCCAAAAGGAAATCAGTTTATGGACACAACTTCACTGCCATAGACCGAACATCACCCCTTGCAGCTGGAATGCAGCAGCTGCACGTGTGCGGCTGCTTAGGCCACTCTCCCTGGCACCAGGAGCTACCTGGGTGTGATCGACATAAATCCGGCGCTTTTTGCCGCCGTGCAGACAGCACGCCGCCGTGCAGACAGCACTGTCACGGGACACGAGCTCAACGGCCGACCTTCACAGCCGCTACGCTGCAGCGGCAGCGCCGCACAGCCGCCCCACCCTGGGGCTGCCGACGCCATCCGTAGGGCTGCACTGCTCGGATAGCCGTCGATGGAGCTACACAGACGCGGCGCCGCGCAGCCTCCTGCCCTGTGCTGCTGGCTCGCTGTACGCGTTGTACGGCCGCCTGTCAAAGCTGGCCCTCCAGCCGCGGGGCGCGGACCGCTCGCCCGTGCTGCGCCTGTTGAAGGGGTTCTTTGCGCGCTTGACTGGGCGGTAGCTGCACGGCACGTCCCGCCACTCGATGGCGATGACGCCGTAGCGTGTGTCGGCCAGCTTCTCAAACGACCACAGGCTCAGGTCCCTGCGTTGTGCAGGGGCAGGTGCCAAGCGTACGCACAAACAGGAGTCAGCGAGTTGTGCTGCCATAATCAAACAGGAGGGGGGCCTGAGGCACCTGAGGCTGTTGGTACAGGGCATGGGCACACAGCACGACACACACTGCTGCTTTCCCTGCATTGGCCCCAGCTGCTAGCAACCCATGGCTAGCGCTGCTGCTGTTTGCATTGGGCCCAGCAGCTAGCAACCCATGGCTTAGCGGTGCTGCCGCCGGCAGTGGCTGCTGTGCCCTTCTGCAGACGAGCACAGCAAATGCAGGCACCAACATTGCTGCTGCAACTGTTGCTGCGCTGCTGCCCGGTGTTCACAGCCGGTGCCGTTTCCCTGCTGGTGCAGTTCAAAGCAGCACCTGCGGCTCCTGCTGCTGCTGCTGCTTGCTGCTGCTGTCGTTCTGCGGCTGCTGCTCCTGGCTGCGCCTCCAGCCACGGACAGGTGGAGCATGTGACTGCGGCAGCTGCAATCCCGCTGCTTTGGCTTTTGCTGCCACTGGCTGTCCATCCCCAGTCATTCACAGTAGGCTTGAAAGTGCAGCAGCTGCCGCTGCTGCTGCCGCTGTGGCTGCCGCTGCTGCTGCCGCTGTGGCTGCCGCTGCTGTCGCTGCTGATGCATGCAGCTGTCACACGCCGTACGGTGCCGGTCACTCACAGGTGGTACATGTCGCCGCAGCACCAGCGCTTGTTGCTGTAGTAGTTGCCCGGGTAGATGCATGGGCAGGTGTCTGTGATTGTGACGACCAGCGACGCTGCCGGGTCGTAGCAGATCGTCTCGCGCTCCAGCTTCTGCCCGTAGCCGTCCTTGAACCACATCTCCTTGCAGCGCACCTCCTTGCAAGTCCTGCAAGCATGCGCACACGCACACGGCAGCAGTTCCATGTGGCAGGCTGTCAGACGCTGCTGGCAGGCTTGCGCTTGTGAGGTGCCCGTGTGCAGCTTTGTGCCAGCGCGGAGAGCTCAGACGACATCGCCGCAGCCAGCACACATGGTGAAAACCCATAGACTGATGTTTCTGCTGAGCGCGTGTTGGTATGGGGACAGGTGCGTCACACAGCACCTCCAGTGGTGACGCTGCAGCGCAGGTGTCGTGCTGGGTGTGGGACGGGCTCCTGCAGCTGCCTGCGTGTCTGGGTCGTGGCGCGGGTGGCTTTGCCAGTGCATGTTGTGTGCCGTGGACATTTGCATCTCTGTTCCGTGTGTGTTTTTTACTGTGCTGCATTCGCGCACAAGACGCAACCCTTCAGGGCTTTGGCAGCACACGGCAAGTCTTGACTGGCTCAACGCCGCAAATGCTGAGTAACTTTTTGGCTGGCAAGCTGGCATGCACCAAAATTCCTGGGTGAGCTCTGAGGTCACATATGGTAGAAACCCCGGCTGGCAAACAGTGGATGTGCTATGTATGACAGTTGATGCCAGTGCTGCTGCTGTCCTCACCCGCAAGAGTCCTTCCAGTCTTTGTTGGAGTCAGAGGCAGCTGCGACGTCCCAGCCTGCACAGCAACACGCCATCCCAGAACACAGTCAGTGTTGTTTTCCTGCAGGAACACAAGGACATGCGGAATGACTTGCATGCTGATGCTGCAACTGTGCTTAATGAGTCATTGAGATTGGCGCTACCAGCTGCAGTGTTCAGCCAGCAGAGCTGCAGGCAGCAACCCTTACCAGTGCCAGCATTTTCATCCATGTACCCATATCCGCAGGATCCTGTGTGAATGGACCTGCACAGGAAACAGGGCATGATGAGTTCTGACAAAGACAAGGCCCGGGTGATACTGGCGGTGAGGCAGGTACTGTTCACGATCAGGCGAGTATTGCAACGAGCAGTATGTTCTGCAGCGTGCGTGAGATGCACACGCCTTACATTGCTGCGCACGCCCACATTCCTTGGTTTGCTCACCACCCGTCTTTGCCGTAAAACGTAGCACGCCCCAGCTTCCACGGCTCCTCTTTCGATCTCTGTGCTCCAGTTAATTCGCACGCCCAAAGCGCCAGCAGCCCCACTAGCAAAACAGGTGCTTTGGAGGCACGGGACATTTGAGCTGACTGCTTTCACCAGCGCTCAAGTACGCTACCAGAACCTCAATTATGAGAAGTTAATCCACTGCGCGTGCTGCACAAGGAAGCTGCACACACAAGTATGATCCGGGGGGTGTAACCTGCGTGCGCAGCAACCCAGGCTATTGGCTATAGCACTGGAACAAGTGGCTTATGAGTACGTCAAGTAGGATCAGGACCTGCAATGGCTGCTGGGCTTGGACACTTCCGTATGAGGGGCCGTCATCTGTAATTCCTCTAACATTGCTGCTGCCTTGTTCCAGTGACGAAGCGGATAGCCTCGCGTTTGCACCTTATTAATGTACTAATATCTCATAGCGGACGCCGCTTGACCCTGTCGTACCCTCCTCTTGGACCTGTGCTTGGTGTGTTGTACAGGTCGCTCACTGTGAAGGCCTCGAATGGGACGCAACACAAGAAGCTAAATTAATTGAAAACTGTTATTATTGCTAGCTGTGCTGGGGCTGCTTGTTTTGGCATGGCGGAGGCAGGTGCCCAACGGCGGGTGCCTGACTCGCCAAGGCTGGTCCATAACAGACTCTGGAAGGTGGCCACACCCCCACCCTGGCAACCAGCACCGCTGCAGCAGAAATGCGCCTTGTCTGGTTCAGTCAAAAACCTAAATAAGTACGAGCTGTGCTGCAAGATCTTACATCACGTCATGTTTTGCTTTCCAGCGCCTGTGGCCACCATGGTGGCACACTGAACCCAGCAAGTGCCATTCACATTGGTGCAGTCTGCATTTGCTTTAGGCAATTGAGCAGGAAGGTCGAGAATAGGGCAGCCCTCTTTCCTTCCTGTATGCAGAAGGGTTGGTGCCCCCAAAGTAACTACAAGGGGGCTCTGACTCCCCTTAGATCCTGTCACACCCCTTGTAGCAGAGGGGTAGATGATGGAAGTTAGTGAATGTAAAACGACAGAAATGTTTCTACATGCCTCAGAGGGATGTCTATGTGCTAAGCTTCCACTGACTTCCAACATATTGCAAAAAGGGTGGGAAATCAGCGGAAGTTGGGAGTTAAATTTCAGTGGGCAGGGTTGACACCGGGGAAGTTGGGAGCTAGTGGGATTTAGTGGTAAGGCATCATCATCATCATCATATTACCCATTCAAGCCATAGCATCAGCGCCATCGGCCCCGCGTCCCACCGGGGCGGAAAACCGCGCCCCACCGGGGCGGATTTAGTGGTAAGGCAAAAGCAGGAAGTTGGTGCAAACAGCGACGGACTTGGGGAGTTAGCTGCTCAAGACATGGATTGGGCACCTGTAACTGCCAGAGGTCCCCTGAGCCCCTCCTTGGGGTGTCTGCATGGTGTAATGTGGCAACTGGGCTTAAAAGCAAGCTCATCATGCGCCTGTGCCATGAGTCACCTGCAGCGTGAGTGAGACACAAAGGGCTGGGCCCCGGGCATGCAAGCTATATGCAATCACCAGTTTGCTTGCTGGCAACTGTTTGCAAGCTTCCTACAAATGATGCAGTTCCTCTGTCGATTTGCACAGATGTAACTGATGTGAATACGACGATTGGAGCGTGTGTGCAAAAATCAAGTTGCCAGGCTTTCGACGATGTGTTTGTGTATCAATTGGGTGGGCGGCGCTGGATTGGTGTGTGCTGCAATTTGCAGCAAGCTTGGAAGTTGGTGCATCTTGTGTTCGCATATGTTGTAACATGTACATGCTGATGGCTACAACTGGATTGGTAAAATGATGATGATGATGACGGTGGTGATGGACATGTCCATCTTCAAGTATAGCCAATTGACATTATATTCAGCAGCAATGTCTTCACGGTGCCACTGCGTCGCATGCTTTGCGGCGCAAAGTTTGCGCATGGGCACTTGCCGTCAATTAAGCCGGTGGTGAGAGTAGCCTGTGCCCTGGAAATGATGTCAGATAACACTAGTGGCTTGGCAACTACTAACTTCCTGGCTTGTGTCACTAACTTTCCCTAGATTTCTGAAATGAGGCTTTCAGCAGGAAGTCAGGAGGTAAAATCTACTGGGAGAGCCCAGAATTTTGGAAGTTGGGAGTTAGCAGAAGTTTATTTATCCACTATGTTGATTTGGCCCCTTTAGACCACGTACAACACAGCTGTGCAAGCAGAATCACTCACTTCCACCGTTTACCCCTCCGCTACAAGGGGTGTGACAGGAGTTAAAGGGAGTCAACAGGCCCTTGCAACTAATCTGGACGTCCAAGTCGACTGAAATGCTTGCTACGCGATCATCAGTACAACCAGCTGCGCAGTACAGTGGGGGGAGCCAGCTTTGCTTACATGCGCAGACTTGCATTCAGGGGTACATGCGCAGCCTTGCTTGCTTGCCTTTTGCTGCTGCGTTAGAGTGCTGCTATTCTTGACATCCGTGCAGTCACTGCACATCGATATCGGTGCAAGGTAACTTGCTTGAATGTAACTTCCAAAATGTGAAAATGTGAAATGTGAATGCTGCACTACACTGCACATGCTTATCGTCGTCATGTTACCGTTATTAGCCATAGCATCAACACTATTGACCCCACGCCCCACAGGAGCGCCATTGACCCCACGACCTACCACTGCACATGCTCATCATCATCATCATCATCATCATCATCATCATCATCATCATCATCATCATCATCATCATCATCATCATCATCATCATCATCATCATCATCATCATCATCATGCTCATCATCATCATCATCATATTATATACATCATCATCATCATGCTCATCATCATCATATTATATACACAGTTGCTTACTGGTACGTAGCGATCCAGAGTTGGCACATATGTTGCTTCCCAGTGATGGCATTACTAGTAGTGCTTCTGAAGTTGCTGATTTTCTGAGTTCTGAGCTCTCTGAGCTTGTTGAGGTTGCGGTTTCTTCCGGTTGATGGTCTTCTTTTGAGTTTTGTGGACCCCATGAGCCTTGTTTGGCTCCTTTGCGGGTGGGCCAGTGGCCCTACTTTGGTACTTCGGTAAATCGGTAATTCATATCACCCATTCAAGCCATAGCATCAGCGCCACTGTACATGCTGTCACAGCCACAGCACCTGCTGGATACACCAGTTTCTTCTTGACACCAGCAATTCAAAAATTCTCCCCACTGTTTGTCAGCTGCCTTAACTCCTGCAGCATCTTGCATACAGCATCACTCAATGAACACCCGCTAACTGGCCAGAATGCGAGCCTGCATGGCAGCCCCCTTCATGCTTGGAGCACTACAAGAACTTGGGCAGCTAACTCCACTTCAGGAAGTCCTTGTTGTGGTGCAGAAGTTGAGTCTTTGTCACACTTCATGTTTGATTGCCCTGCTACTTCTGCTCAGAGGGATGATATGTTTGCTGAGATCAGATCCCTGCCTGGTTGCGCTGAAAAGTTGCGCAGCGTTTTGTCCATGGCTGATTCGTCAATCAAGGTGTTGCGTTTTGTATCTGATGATATTTGGGGCAGTTCTGGAAGATGTCTGATGGTGTCACCGTGTATTGCTGCTTTTCTTGTCAAGTCTTGGGATGTGCGCAATGCATGCAAACATTCTGGAGCAGTGCTCCCTCCTCTTTCCGCCCCGGTGGGGCGCGGGGCCGATGGCGCTGATGCTATGGCTTGAATGGGTAATATGATGATGATGATGAAGAACTTGGGCAGGGGTCACCTGGTCCAGCTTTGCTGGAGATATGCAGCTGTGCATTTGCCCGCAGCCCAGGAGAGGTTCCATATCAGTATCTCACAACAGAAACCCGCTTGCAAAAGCTTCAGCACCTGTTCATGTGCTATGGCCGTTCTGGACGTCTGGCGCTGCCACTGGGTTTGGCCAGGAGTATCAAGCTGTACGGCAAGGACGGAGGCACACTTTGCGAGCCATGCAGCACAACAAGCCCCATGACCCGGCTTACAGCACGCCAATATCACCCTGCGGCAGGAATACATGCTGCTGCTGCTGCTGCTTCTGCTTCTGCCGCAGCTGGCTGAGTCATCTCCCGCACATTCACCTTCGCTTGAGGTAGGTTTAAACATTCAGAGTTCTTGCTGCCTGAATACATGGCATACCACTCGGAGCACCAGGCAAACTTGGGCGGGGGGCTCCTCGTCCAGCATTGCTTGAGGTACGCAGCTGTGCATTCACCTGGAGCCCAGCAGCCCTTGAAACTCACATTTTGAGACCCACTCGGATATCACTAGCGACTGCAAGCCAGACACCCACAACAGCGGCATCGCCGGCCTCCAGCCTGGCGCCAGTGCTGCGGCTGCTGCCAGACAAGCTGTCACACACTCGACTCGGAGGCTTCCATTGCTTCCAACTCCTGCTCGTCCTGCTGTGCGGCCTGCTCCTGCTCCAGCTCAGCAAGCTCAGCAGGGTCTGGCGACACTGCGGGCAGGTTGTCAGCCTTGATGCCATCCTGCTGCTGCTCCTGCTGCTGCTGTGATGCTGGCACAGCTGATGGTGAAAAGGCTGCAGACTGCTGCCGCTGCTGTGCGGCATCCGCTTTTGTTGCTGCCACGCGATCCTGCAACTCTTGCTGCTGCTGCTGTGACGGCCTGCCGGTGCCGTGCTGCATGTGGTACTCTTCAGCGAGCTGCAACGTGTCAGTGATGTGTGTTTCACCTTCGCCGGCCAGCTTCTTGTACTTCTGCACGTCCTCTGCAGCCCACACAATGCGCCTGCAGGCAGGCAGCACAGCAGCGCCCTTTGCGTCGCCGGGCTGCAAGGTGGCGGCGCCGTGCCGCCATGCATGCAGCCTTGGAGACGACTGTAATGTAAAGGTCTTGTGGAAGATTTGTCCAAAAGAATCTTGCTGCTGGCGTATGATGTGCTAGTGCAAGGTGGCAGCACACCAAGGAGTAGCTTGGCACGTAGTGTTGCAATGCAGCTTGCAAGCAGGCGTCTTGGTGTGCTGCGCGCAATGAGCAACAAGATGTCACCCAATCCGCAAGGTATGCCCCCTTCATCTCGGGACGCCCATCGTCAACCGCCGGGGCAGTTCTGCCTTGTGCAGGCTCTGAATCACTCACATCACAGGCCACTGGCATGTTTCACCATGTGTGACCCAGCCCAGAAACATTGAACAGCTTTGACCCACCTGAGCACGTACTCCAGCGCAGCAGGCTCAATCCGCGTATGCCTGTCCCTGGGGTGGCAGCAGCCGCTGTTTGCAGCCTCCCATTTGCCAGGCTTTGAGTTGCTGGCATTGACCGTGTCGATGCCAAACCAGAATATGCCGTCGCCGTTGTCCGCGTACTTTTCATCGCTGGCCAAGGGCTGCTTGAAGTATGTGTCCGGCCAGCCCTGCAGCAAGCAGCAGCGCAGCACCAGCAGCAGCGGCAGCACTGTGTCAGCAAGCAGCAGGAGCATTGGGTTCCTGCATGTGGAAGGACGTGCCACTGACATTCAGAACACTGTGATTGCCCCAGGCCCAACACCCTCCTGCACGCAAGCATGGCTGCCGCAATGCAAGCACCACAGGCACTCAGTGGGCAGCAACGCTGGCACCGCTGTTGACAAGCAGGAGGCAGCAAATCCAGTCGCAAGTAGCTAGAGGCCATGGCCGCGCTCCCACCAGGCAAGCACTGACAAGCGCACGGTGAGCTGATGCTGCAGTTCCTGTGGCACTACTTGTCATAATGTGCCGGGGCATTCTGCGTCCTCAGTCAGCACACACTCTACTGGTTTGTGTGTACCAGGCTCACTTTCACTGGTGCCACAGTCAGAAATAACAACAAACCCAGCAACACTGCAGCTGAGACGCGGAACGAGCACAGCAGTGCTACGACCTGCTGCAGCCGCAGCTGGCAGCGCTCACCCCAGCGAACTGGTGCGGCCTCACTTCCACCAGCGCCTTGTGCGCCGGCATGTACAGCGCGTTGAACAGCTGCCCGCCATGCAGCCCCACCAGCACATCTGTCTCGTCGAGCAGCGCCACGTCTGCGAGCAGGGTCCTGGGATCAAGCTCAGGGTCGGGCGGCAGCTCTGGGGCTGCACCAGCTAGGTGCCTTGCTGGCTGCTGCTGCTGCTGCTCTGAGGCTCTAGCGAAGGAGGGGTCATCCGGCAATCTTTGCTGTTGCGTCTGTTGTTGGAAATGATTGTCATTAGCAGCCCGAGCTGCTGCTGCTGCAGCAGCGTGGGCTGTGTCCATCCTGCGGGTTGGCATGCTGAGGAGGTTACGTGTGCCGGAATGGCGCCATAGGAAGCCCATGACTGCCCCGCTGGCCTCCAAAAGTGCCTCTTGCATGCGGCCGAGTCGTCCAATGTTGTGTGCACTGCCGCTGCTGCTGTTGAAGCTGCTGCTGCTGCTGCTGCTGCTGCTGCCGCTAAGGGCCTGAAGAGCTGCAGCGGAAGCGCTTGGTGGGATTGACCCTTGCACTGCTGCTGCTGCTGCTGCTGCTGTTCCTGCAATGTTGGTTAGAGACGCAGTTTTTGCCATTGCATCATTTGCCACTGCAGCTGCCTGGTTTCCGTCCGGCTGCTTGTGCAGATTGCCACGCTGCCCAAACTGGTGTGCAATGCACACTGTGCGTGTGTGCTTGGGGCTGGTCTGCCCACCAAGAGTTTGAGGCTGCCAGGCATTGCACCAGTCCAGCAGCTCCTGACAACAGCACACACATGCCAGCAGCATCCCCGTCACCAGCACAAAACAGCCAGAAATGAGACAGACTGTGCACAAAACAGGTCAGCAGTGTAGTCTTTCCAGCTCCCACACATAGTAATGGCAGCCATGGTAGGGCAAATCAGGAGCTCGGCAGCTGCCTGCTTTTCTGGACCATTTCAACATGCATGTGAGCAGAACAGCAGAGCTCGCAACAGACAGCGTAACAAGCCAGCAATCCTGCTCTGTGTGGCTGGCAGGCAGAACAATGCATGGCCTTGTCACATGCCCCTGCTCACTTGTAGGTTCAGTATGCTGCGCACGTCTGCGCTGCCCCGCACTGCAAACACGACCCGCAGCGCCCCAGCCAGCCTCATCCCCTGGTGCTGCGGCAGCAGCTGCTTGTGCTGTGCCCCGTACTGCTGCTCCCAGAACTGCCGCACATGCTGCGCGCCGCTCCAAACTGGCCTGGCAATGCTGTCAGGGAAGCCACGGGGGTCCTGCAGCTTGCAAACAGTCATCGACTCGAAGCATCGGCCGTACACGGTGATGGGTGGCTGAGCTGTCAGCTTGTGATGCTGCGCCGCATGCTGCTGTAACCTGAGCTGCCGCCGCATCTGCTGCTGAGTGCTCCATGCGGTGGCCGAGTTATTGTTGCTGCTGCTGATGTAGCTATGGTTGATGTAATGCCTGCTGCCTGCCAAACCTGCCCGCCCCCCTTGCAGTCGCCTGGCACCTGTGCTGCTTGTGCTGTGCTGTTCCTTATCCTGTTCGTAGTCGCTTTGTGACAATCCGTCTGCTTGCAGGTATGCCAGTGCCCTGTTTGACGCTGCTGACAGCGTCATGATGGGGTGCTTGCTGAATGGCTGCAGCAGCTGCTTCTGCCATGCCTGCGAGGGTACATAGCACGGTTGCAGCACACACTGTGAATACTGGCCTCTTTAATACATGTGTGAGTCAGGCACAGCGTTCACAAGCTTCAGCTCGCAGCTGCCTCTGGCGTGCAACGCTACAGTGCAGCTGTCACATGTTGACAGCATCACAGCAACAACTGCAGCAACACTGCTGCTGCACCGCAGTACAAACTCAGAGTGCGATGTTTTTGTTAGTCACATCTCAAATCACCTGCAGCCTCTGCCCGCCAGTCGCCACCACAATGGTGTTATCTGTGTCCCAAGCTTGGTTGGGCGAATGCAGCGCATTCATCAGCGAGGGCATGGTTCGAACCCAGAAGTCCCCAAACATGAAAATGTGGTTGAGGTACAACACGACCGGCCGCGCACAGTTGCTGAAGCCGACAGGGCTGTGCAAATCTGGTGACTCCTCATGGCTGTTGCCTGGCCTGAAGATGATCTCAGGGTACTGCAAAGTGTTGGATGACACATGTTGCAAGTCTCGTGCTGGGTTGAGCGTCAGATTGGCTGCTTACAGATGTGGTGACTCAGCTATGGCAGCTATCGCGGCATATGGGCTGGAGAGACAGTTGTGGATAGCAAGCTGCATGTGTTTATGATGGAGAGCTGCTGCTGCTGCTGCTGCTGCTGCTGCTGCTGCAACTGTCAAGCGCATTTTGCAGCTGTCACCAGCAACTGCAGGTGTTATACCAGCACTCACTGCCATCACTGCTTGCGTGCCATCACACATATGACAGTCAATGCGAGTGTTGTGACAGTACGGCTGTCTGTCAACATCTGCGTGGCTTGCCAGACCTCATGCAATGTTGCCAACATCACCACTGTTGAGCGTGTGCAGACAGCCACCCGAGGCACTGCAAGCTGTCACCATGTAGCTGACCTGAAGGTCGCACATGACCATTGTTGTGCCGTTTGCTCCATGACCCACGCCTCACCTGCATGATGCCAGCAACATCACCAAACTCGCGCAAATCCAGGTGATTGTTACCCAGCTGCAGCGCTTTCAGTGGCGACTTCCCACCGTGCTGCGGGTGGTGGGCGCTGCCAAACACTACAAATGTGCCCTGGTCGTAGCAGGCTTGCCTGAACGGCACACAGCTGCACTTACATGCGAAACAGTAATGTGCACAGTGCAAGGGTGGCAATTTCAGCAGCAGGTGCTGGGGTAAGGAGGGGAGTGGGCGGGGAAGGGCGGGGGGTAAACAGGCATGCAAACAGCATGTGTATCTGACTAGCAGGTGCTGATATGGCCTGTGTCAGCGCCGCTGCTGTGGTGGCTGGTGTTCGACATTGTGATGCTTGGCCAATGCCTTGTAGCTCTGCTGTACGACAAAGGATAAGGTTGAAGGCTTGTGCGCATGCACCAAACAAACAGCAGCATTGTGGTCCGTGTGCTATACGTGGGGTGTCAGGCTGCTGCACACCCACCTGTGCCCCCACGTCTGTGCAAACCTTTGCTGCACCTCGGCTGCAGATGGCTGTGCAGCAGCATCGCATGTTGCATGACTGACATTACCAGTACGTTTGATAGTTTGCTGGCTGCGTAGCCACGTGCTTTGGCTGCTGCTGCTAGGCTGGGTATGCTTGCCATGTAGCAGCAGCAGGCACAAGACGAACAACCAGAGGCCCAGCGCCCCCACCAGCCAGGGTCTGTGGCTCCACCATGCGCGTAATGAGTTGGTAGTGGAAGACCTATGGCCTGCTATCTTCCGCCCTCCCCCCATCAATCCAGTCGGCAGAGATACGAGCCGGACCTTCTGCTACATCTTTGTTGATGTGGCATATGGCTACTACAGCTGCCGTTGTTCGTACTACAGTTCATAAAGAACGGTTCTTTTGCGGTGATCAGTGTGCACCACCAGTGTAAGCAGCGAGTGTCCGAGTGAGGTGACACCATGACAATGGCTATCAGAGCAGCCTGGGCATCTAAGTAAGCAGTAAATGCGCCAGAACACCATACGTTATGGTGTGAGACGTACCACTCAACCCTGCGGTGGCCACAGCAGTATCGTGGCTGTGACCAATTGGGTCACTGTCCAGTGCTGCTGTACGACGTTCCTGGGCTCCGCAACCACTACGCAGGTCAGGGCCCAAAGCCTATGATGGTTGAAATGTTTACCACCACCTGCGGGATACTTGTGTATGCCTACAAGGAGCCTACAGGGTATGCAGACAGGTGCAGCAGGAAGGCCTGCTAGCCAGTGGGCGCTGTCATCCCTTGCGCCAACTGTATCACACATGCAGATTTGTGCCAAGCTTGTCTTTCATGGGTAGAAAGCGCTGCGAAGTACTAAACTAGGCGATGTCTGGCACACTCGTGTCCCACTGGTGCTATCCACTGAGCCTGATGCTCACATGCTTACCGTCCACGGTCTGCTGCTACTCACTTTCCCTACCCACCGCCTATCCGTTTGTCATGAAACGTACATGTAGCTGGGATCGGTTGGGTAATCACGCGGCCTGTTACTCAACAAGGGTTTCGTGAAAGTTTTGCTTTGCCTTCTGCGAGTCTGGATCCAATGCACAACAATTGCTGTGAACTAAGTCACTCAATGCAATGCATGAACAACAAGCAGAAATAGCCACATTGCTGCTGCCAGCCTGAGCTCACTCACCTCCCCACCATCAGATACGGCAGACTTGATCGGAACAGCTTATTATGTAGTAGTGTGGGTTTTACGTGGTAGCTGCGCCTCTGGCTGCTGTGGCAGCGCTCCTAATCGAAGGGCTTCCGGGGAGGCAGCAGCAGGAGCGCAAGGACCTTGGTGGAGCTGCAGTGAGTGCTGTGAGGCACCCAGTGCACATTAGGCTATGCTGGTGTCGCACTATCTACTGCTTGACTGCGCTGTTGCCTTGCCTGCGCTGCTTCGCTGATGTGCATGACACAGCAGCAGCGCTGCAGCACAGCCAACTGGTCCAGGCACTCATGCCGCGTTTCTGGCCACCACCAGCGTTGAACCATATCCTTGGATCCCAAGTGCAGGAGCCTGCTCGAATTAGTGTGATTGTGGGTTGTCATGTTGGTTTTGTGGGAGGTGCTTTCCGTCACACCTTCTCTCGACTGGTGTATCACTCACAGCGTGTGTCTGTTTGTGTGTCGACTGTGCCCTCTGCTGCAGTGCCGCGGGTGGACATCTGGGATGTGCCAGATGCGGAGCAGGCACAGCAGCCGCTGTGGTGCGGCTACAGGCGGGGCCTCACGGACAAGTACGACCTCGACAGGTGCGCGGCAGCAGCAGCAGCAGCAGCAGCAGCAGCGGCAGCGGCAGCGGCAGCGGCAGCGGCAGCGGCAGCAGCAGCGGCAGCAGCAGCAGCAGCAGCAGCATGTCCCTGCTTGGCAGGAGATGAGCAGTGCTGGCACTTGGACCGAAGCTTCTCAGCAGGCAGCAGGCGGCACAGACTTGCGGGCGCTGACCTGCAACTGCTGCACGAACCCGCAACAGCATGTGCGGGTGCGACCGCTCCACCTGCGCATGCTCAGCCACTGCCTGCTGTACTGCAGCGTTGTTGCGCACGTGTTGGCGCCTCGCCTGCCTGTTCCGCTACCTTTTGCCGTCCACATGCACAGCCATGCCATCTCACGCGACCCACAAACTTGTCACTTTTATGTTCGTGTTATATGTCAACCGTGCCAAACAACAGGCAGCTGGGCGAGGGGGGCTTTGGCAGCGTGCGCGTGGTGCGCAGCAAAACCTCTGGCGCTGAGTCAGCATGCAAGAGCATCTGCAAGCGCCTGGATGTCCCCAACCTCCCGCCCATCAAGCAGCAGCAGCACCTTGAGAACATCCAGCGCGAGGTGTTCATACTGCGCAAGCTGCGCGGCACGCTCAACGTGGTCCACCTAGAGGTGAGCTGGCGAGGGGCTGCGGCATTTGGTCTTCTCTGCCAACAGCCAACCCACAAGCTGCAGCTGCAAGCTGGACACAGACAATGCCATGAGGTTCCAAACTCAAAAGCATCATGTGGCACGCAGGATCACCTGGTGGAATGCCAGGCGTACACTAACCCCCTCGCTGAGGCTGTGTGCGAGGATGAAGGCTGTGTGCGCAATGTGTTGGTTAGAAGAACTGATGTGTTGTGGTGTTGCTGTGCTGTGGCAGTTGCTGTGCCGCTGCTGCAGGCTGTGTGTGGTTACATAAGTCTTGTGCATAGCACCAGGCATTCGGCACACTGCCTCACCACAGCAGTCAACAAATGTTGAGTCGAGGCAAAGGATCAGTCAGATACACGGTGGCTAAGCAAGAGGCGGCAGTGGCAGCAAGAGGCTGCAGTTGCACAGGAAGGCACTCTTGACACAGCTGCAGCGGGGACCTGGCCAGCAGGTCAGGCGGCCTGCAAGCAAGGGCCAGATAGTGGCTGAAGCGTGAGCACAACAGCAGCTGCAGGCCAGTACTCAAGGCAGTTTTTGCCTGCTGCTGTTTGAATGTGGGGGGTGGGGTGCAGGCTGTGTGTGCGTATGACACCAGACGCAGAACCACAACCCTCTCCGGGGAATTGCTGATGATCTGGCAGGTGCTGCTGCCGCTGCTGCAGGCCGTGCATGAGGCTGCACGCCATGTGCGCTCACCTCAGAGCAACCAGAAGATTTGTTGCTTTTGCTGGTGAGTATGTTGTGCTGCTGCTGCTGCTGCTGCTGCTGCTGCAGGCTGTGTATGAGGATGAGAGCCATGTGCACATCGTCATGGAGTACTGCAGGGGAGGGGAGCTCTTCCACCGCATGGGCAGGCGGCACTACAGCGAGCGCACCGTGAGCATGCCCCCTGCTGCTGCTCTGCTGCTGCTGCTGCGCTGACCAGCGCACTGTGAGCACGCCCCCCTGCTGCTGCTGCGCTGACCAGCGCAAGCGCTTCCAGGCAGGGAGCAGCTGAAGCTGCAGCGGCTGCACACAGAGCTGCGCCCTGCATGCTGTGTGTTGTGTTGCGTGGGGTGCTGTAGTTCGCGGCTTGCCAGCTGCTCAGTGAGTGGCCTCCCAGCTGGCTGTGTTGTTGCAGCACATGCCGCAGGCAGGACTTCCAGGGGGTGGCCAACGCACGCGCGGCGCGACAGGCTGAAGGTGGCGGCAGGCGGCAGGGGACGGGCGCTTGCAGGAACGCTGCCGCCGTGCTCCTCGGCCTCCACCTTGTTATGTCTAACACTTGCGGCGACAGCAGTGCAGGCTGCAGGTAACCCAGGGAAGGCGGCTTGTTGCGCTGCTGTGGGCACAGGTCGCCAGCTACATGCGCGCGGTGCTGCGCACGCTGGCGCAGTGCCACCACCACCGCATCCTGCACAGGGACGTCAAGCCGGGCAACTTCATGCTGCTGACAGAGGCAGAAGAGGCCCCGCTCAAAGCCATCGGTGAGCGCGCTGTAGCAGCCGCAGCAGCTTGCAGGAGCAGCAGTGGTATGTGACGCAAAGCAGGCCTTGGACCTTGGTCGGACGGAGAGCAGCATGGACTCGCTGCGGCGTGTCGGCGGCCGCCTGCGAGTTTCATATCTGCCTGGAATCACATACACACACGCGCCCACACACAGACACAGCAGCCCCCAAGCAGCCCTGCACCCCTAGCTGTGTGCATGCGCGTGCCGGCTGTCTCCGCAGCTGCTGCTGAACTGCCATAGCCAGGCCGGTTGCGTCGCCGCCTGCCGCTGCCTGCCCTGCAGACTTTGGGCTGGCGGTGTTCTACGACCCCGCCCAGCTGCCGCTGACCGACCTGGGCCTGGAGGGCACTCCCTGGTACATGTCGCCCGAGGTGCGGACGGCTGCTGGTCGAGCTGCTGTGCTGGCATGTGATCCATCGGTTTAAAAAATAGCATCGTTTCTGAAACAAACTGTTTCTTCCGCCTGGAGCTCAAAGTTTGTAGCTGCTGTGCTGGTGTATGGTCCATGCGTGCGATGCCAGCTCAGCATCTGAAGGGCCTCGACTTGAGCGGCTGTAGTTCATTCCAAACATGGTTCCTTGAGTGTACGTGCTTGCAAGCAGTCCTGCAAGAAGCCACGACACAGATAGCGGCGGTCCAAATGTACAGCACACAGCGCAGACATGCAGCTGCAGGCCCAGCTTGATTTTTGTCATTACGGCCGCACGTGAGCGTGAGCTGCTGAGTTTTTGCACAGCAGTGGCTGTTGTAGCAGGACTGGCGCTGCTGTTTCTGAAGGTATAATTTCAACCTGTGCAGGGTTCTGCGGTTCTGCGGTGACGCCTGACAGTGATGCGCATGGACCAACCCTGCCCTCTGCAACAAGCACTGCTGTGCCTGCCGCCGCCGCTGTGTGCTTGGGTGCATGCGCAGGTGCTGTCGTCTGCGGTGGAGCCTGCCAGCGACGTGTGGGCGGCGGGCGTGATGGCGTACCAGCTGCTGTCGGGCCGCTTCCCCTTTGACGACTGGCAGCACCCTGAAGCACCCGCGCTGTCACTGGTGCGTGCTGCGCATGGCCCCGTGTATGCTTGGATTGACAAAATATCAAAGTTCATCTTTTGTGGTTCTATGGAGAAACATTTAAAAATCTTTTATAATATATATTTTTTCTATATATTTTTTCTTCTTTTATTGTATTTTCTTGATGTTCCGCGAGCGCTGCGCCCACGCTGTGTTGCTGGTGCTCAGCAGCCGCCTGTGAGGTCGTCAGTCGTGGACCGCCCACCCCAACACAGCGTCGGTGTGCAGCTGCCGTGCCATTTCACCCACCAGTCGGCTTTCCTCAGTACCCAGCGTCATACCTGCCGACTTGCAGGACAGGTATGTTGTACTCCCCGATCTGTTTGCAGACAGGCCAGCAAGCTGCGCCGCGCCTGCCGCCCGCCTGACCCGCCGTCCGCATGTGTGCTGGCTGTGCCTCCTGCCCCGCCTGCCTGCCTGCCCGCCTTGTCACTCCGCACATCCCAACGCCGCACCGTGCCGGACCGCACCGTGCCATGTTTGGAGTTGCCAACCTCTCGATCCTGCCTGCCTGCCAGCCTGCTTCGCTTGCCTGACCACAACCAGCAGCACCGTGCACTCGCCGCGCCCTGCCCTCGTCTGAGCTGCCTGCCGGTCTGCCCTGCCCTGCCTGGCTGCTTGCTGGACCCGCTGTGTCTGCCTCGTGCTGCCGGGGCAGGTGTGGCGCAGCATCATCAGCGAGCAGCCCAGCTTCAGCAGGGGCGGCTGGCAGGACATCACAGACTCGGCCAAGGACTTCTGCAGGAGCCTGCTCAACAAGTGAGCCGGCCAGCAGCCAGCTCCGCAGCCCCCCAGCCGGCTGGTCAGCACACAGACTGCTGGCCAGCTGCGCTGCTAGCAGCTGAGGCAGCGCCTGGGACCAGCAGCTAGTCGGGCAATCCGGCAGCCAAGCATTAGCTGGCAGCCAGCCAGCCAAGCTGTCATTTTTAGCCAGCTGACCAGGTGCTGACGCATTTGGATCGCTAACAGCCTCTTGGACGAGCGCTCGATCAGCCAGGTAGCTAGGCAGTCGGACAAGCGGCCAAGCCGGCAGCCAGCCAGCTAGCTAGCCAAGCAGGTATCCAGGAACCCTGCCAGCCAGCTGTTGAGCCATTTGTCCCACCAGTCAGTCAGTCAGCTTGTACACAGCTGGTCAGTTGGCCACGCCCTTTCAGTCAGCCGTCCGCGCAGCCAGCCAGGCAGTGAGCCAAGCACTTAGCTGGCCGCTGGCAAGAGCATGGGCTGGGGCATGGCTCTTCGCAGTGTTACCAGCGCACGGTCCGTCTCACTCCGCACCTTCTGGCTGAGCCACCATGAGCCGTGTGACTGATGCACCGTGAGATCTGCCGCCATCAACTTGAGGAGTGGCTGGTGACATGGCAGATGCCAGCACGTGCCACTGGCAGGTCCCTGTCCCTGTTTCCCCCTGCACGATGCAATTCGCCTGAGTATGTAGGGATCACCCTGCTGCTGCTGCTGCTGCTGCCGCTGCTGCTGCTGCTGCAGGGATCCTCGTCAGCGGCCGTCTGCGCGTGAGGCGCTGCAGCACCCTTGGCTGCGCAAGGGCAACGCACGGCAGCGCGTCCAGGGCGCCCAGCTCACACAGGTGCGGCTGGGAGGGGGAGCAGCAGCAGCAGCAGCAGCAGCAGGTGCTTGAAGGACTGTACTAATAACGCACGCATAGCAGCAGCAGCGCAGGGCGCCCAGCTCACACAGGTGCGGGCGGGGCAGCAGCAGCAAGCAACTCTAGAAGTTGCTGACTGCCACAGCCACGGCAGCAGCAGTGCCGGGCGCAGCACTCATGTGGATGCGGATCAAGTGACAGCAGCAGCCCCTCTAGCAGCCAAGGTGGCAGCAGCCGCGACGCATGGAGTGTTGAAGTCTGCTGTTTCGGTTCCTTGCAGAGCGGTTGCTGCTGCTGCTGCTGCTTCCGATCCTGCCGCATGCGCGCCTGCACTGTGCACTTGCCGGCCACCTCACACCCTGTTTCGCGGCTGTGCGTCTCCGCGTTGAACCCTTGCACTGCTGGCGCCGCCTCCGCTGCGTGTCTCCTGCTGCCGCTGGTGCATCGCCGCTGCAGGTGGTGCAGCGGCTGCAGCGGCACAGCCAGCAGAACGTGTTCAAGAAGACCGTGCTCGACATGATGGCGAACGAGCTGCTGTCGCGGCACATGGCGCGCATGAGGGAGGCCGAGGCGGCGGCGGCAGCAGCGGCAGGACCCGAGCAGCAGCACGCCGCAGGCGCAGCAAACACCACAGCAGCAGCAGCAGGAGCTGCCAGCCCCGTCGAAGCAGCAGCGCCAAGCAACGGCGGGCCGGGCTCGCCGCAGCCGCCGCCTGCAGCTGCTGCGGGGTCGCCGGCTGCTGCCGGATGCCGGCCGCCGCCCGCGCGCGCACACACCTCCCCTCGCGCCTCGTTCGACGCGGAGCGGCGTCCGTCGGGGCCGCTGCCCGCGGCGCCTGCGGCGTTGCCGCGCGCGGCGTCCTGCGGGCCCCAGCAGCAGCAGCAGCAGCAGGGCGAGGCCGTGCCCGTGCCGCACTACTGCGAGGGCAGCGTGCACCGGCAGCAGCAGCTGCTGCGGCTGGTGCCGCCGCCGAAGCGCAGCCGCAGCTCCCTGGACCTGAGGGCGCGCGAGCCGCTCGCGCTCAAAGCGGCGCGGCTGCAGGACCTGGCGCCCGGCCGGCAGCAGCGGTCCCCGGCAGCAGGGCCGGGCGACGCTGCGGCCGGCGCGTCGCGGCCCCCGGCAGCAGGCCCGTGCCATGTTCCTTCCAGCCTGGCCGGCGCGTCGCGGCCCGCAGGGCCTGACACGCAGCCCGCTGCTGCTGCGGCCGGCAGCAGGCTGCTCGCGGCGGCGGCGGCGGCCAGGCTGGAAGGGACGTGGCACGGGCCCGCGCCTGCTGGGATGGAGCGGGGCCTCTCCGGCAGCGCTCCTGGGGCGGCCGAAGGCGGGGTTCAGGGTGCAGAGGGCAGCTTCCATGGGCCCGCGGGCCCGCTCGAAGGCAGCGTGCACCGGCGCGGCCTGGGCAGCTTGCGCGGGGCGGTGTCGGCGCTGGAGGCGCTGCGCCGGGCCCGGGAGCGGAGGAGCCACGCCGACCTAGCCGCGCTGGCAGGCGGCGGCAGCGAGGCAGGTGACGCCGCCGCAGACGCAGCACAGCAGCAGCAGCAGCACCCGGCGCCCGCAGCAGCTGGTCAAACCGACGGCCAAGCTGCCGCTGACGCAGCAGAATCTGGACGGAGTGCTGCAGCCGTGGCCATCCCGCAGCCGCGGCGCAGGAGCTCTTTCGATGCTGCCGCTGCTGCCGCCGCCGCTGCTGAGGGCAGCTACAGGGGCCCCATCAAGGACCCTTCGTCGGCCAGCCTGTGGGACCTGCAGTTCATGGCCAACAGGATGGCCATGGAGGGTTCGGCGCACGGCAATGCCTACGCGCACAAGTGAGCCGCGGGCGGCTTGTGGGTCAGCAGCAAGCAGCGCAGCGGCGCAGTTAGGGCGAGCTGTCTGTGCTGGACATGCTGCGGTTGTGGAGCAGAGCCGCTCGACGTGCTGCTGTGCGCCTTTTGTCCATGGTGGCTGGCAAGGCGCGTGGGATGAGATGGCATGCGGATGTGCATGTTTGTGCATGGTGGCTGGCCAGGCTTGTGAAGTTACATGCCTGGGTGCTGCACATGAAAGCTCTTTGCGCGCGAGTGCGTCCTGCCTCCCCGTGCTGGCACTCGCCCTCTGTTGCCGTGTTGCTGTGATGCAAGTGCCGTCACTGTGCTGTGCTGTGCTGGTGTCATTGCCTCGCAGGCTGCTGCGTGCTGCTGCCAGCAGTCAAGCAGGCCGCAGCACTGGCCCCGCTGCTTCATTCCAGGCCGCCGCAGCACATGGGCAGCCGCAGCAGCAGCCACCCGCCTCACCCATGCAGGAGGACCACCAGCAGCAGCAGCAGCAGCAGCGGCAGTCCCCTGCTGCTGCAGACCATGACGTACAACCCTCAGCAGCAGCAAGGGCGCCTGCCGCTCCTGGCTCCGCCGCCACCTCGGAGCAGGAGCTCCAGCAGCAGCACTGCCACCGGCTGGAGGGCACCTGGCACGGCCCGGGCGGCGCCGCCGTCGCGGCGGACGCGTTCATGGAGCGCATCGCAGCGCTCGACAAGTCCTGGCACGGCCCCGACAGCGCCGCGCAGGCGCCCGGCGGCGCGCTGGCCGCGTCCGTCGCCAGCCGCATCGCGTCGCTGGACCGCTCCTGGCACGGCAACACCCGCCAGCTGGTCAGCAAGTCGGCCGCCGCGGCGGCGGGCGCGGCGCGGGGCGCGGCGGCGGCCGCGGAGCGCGAGGAGTTTCTGCGCTTCCTCGAGGCGGCGAAGCGGGCTCGGCAGGAGCAGCGCAAGGTGGCGCGGCTTGTGCTGGAGGGTTCGGCGCATGGCGGCTGGCTGGGGGTGCGGCCGGCGGGGGTGAGACTGATCGACTACGCAGCGGCGGCGGCGGCAGCGGCTGGCGGGGGTGATGCTGACGTGGCGGACATGAGCACAGACGGAGACGAGGAGGAGGACGCCGCCGGCAGCAGGGGTGGCAGCTTGCATGGCACTGCGGAGTCCGCGGACTCTGGCAGCAAGGGCAGCACGCCCGGCAACAGCGGCAGGGGCGGCGATGCCGCCGCTGCTGCTGCTGCTGACGCGTCGAGCAGCGGCAGCGGCAGCGGCAGGCGTCGTGTGAACCTCCTGGGGAAGTTCCAGAAGGGTGTGAGGAGCTTGCTGTCACCCGGCAGCAGCAAGGGTGCAGCGGTGAGTGGCAGCGCCGCGAGTGGGCCGGCAGGAGCAGGCGGGCGCAGCAAGTCTGGCGGCGCAGCAGCAGCGGGGCTGAAGCACGTCAGCAGCCTGGACAGGCTTGCCAGGGTCAGCTGCATGCCTGCTGCGCCTGACGATGCCGGGGAAGAGGGCGCTGGGCAGGCTCAGGAGCCTGCTCCAGCAGCAGCAGCAGCAGCAGCGCGAGGCGCTGGCTCTGGGAGTGCAGCGAACGCAGGGCAGCCCGGCGCAGCAGCAGCAGCAGCAGCAGCAGAGGAGCAGGGCGGCGGCACGAACCAAAACCTGGCAGAGCAGATCCTTGAGCTGCAGAGTCCAGGCTGGCAGGCCAGCTTGGAGAGCCGCAGGAGGGGCCAGGGGGCGTATGCGGCCCTCATGGCAGCAACCAGCATGGCAACGGACGGGCCTGCTGCTGCTGAGTTTGACGGCGCTGCTGCTGCTGCTGCTGCACCCGGGGCGGATGATGCGGCAGCGGCCGCGCCTGTGCAGCAGCAGGGTGACGGTGCTGTTGCGGCTGCAGGCGGCGGGGGTGGCGCTGCAGCAGCGCCTGCTGTGCCTGGGGCTGCAGCGGTCAGTTCGGTGAAGCCGCTGTGGGCAGCACAGCAGGAGCAGCAGGAGAAACAGCAACAGCAGCAGCAGCAGCAGCCAGGAGTGATGCAGCAGCAGCAGACAGCCACCCCGCTGGCATTGCCAGATGCGTCAACAGTTGATCAGCAACAGGCAGAGCAGTCGCCTGCCATTTCGCAGCCGACACAGCAGCAGCAGCAGCAGCAACAGCAGCTGCCGCAGCCAACAGCTTCTTTGCTACCATTGCCAGGTGCTGTTCTGCCTAAGCCAGTTCACAGCAAGCCATCAGTGCTGCCGCAGCCCGCTCCCGCTCAGCAGCAGCAGCAGCAGCAGCAGCCGTGGCAGCGGCCGGCCTGGCAGCGGCAGCAGCAGCAGCAGCTGGCCCCGAAGCAGCAGTGGACGCCGCCGCAGCACCATCACCACTTCCTGGTGCAGCCTAAGCCCCAGCTGCCCCAAGTCCCGGAGGAACCAGATCAGCAGCAGCAGCAGCAGCAGCAGCTGGCTGCTGTCCCCAGCTGGCGCCAGCAGCAGCCGCAAAGCATGCTGCCGCAGCCCGGAGGGTCGTCATTCCGGCCGCCGTCTGCTGCAGACCTGCTGCCAAAGCCTGCTGGCGCTTCATCCAGGCCCGGCACTGCCAGCGCTGCCCAACAGCCGGGGGGTGCCGGCCTGTACCCTACACGCGAGGCGGCCGCAACCAAGCCATCGGTTTCTTGGGCGCAGCTTTCGCCTGCTGCAACTTCAGCGGCTGCTGCTGTGCCGGCGCCTAAGCCAGCAGCGGGTGGCAGCAGCGGTGCTGGTGTCAGTGCGTTTGCAGCTGCAGCAGCAAGCCCAGAGCCTGCAGCAGCCAGCGATCCTGCAGCACAGCAGCAGCAGCAGCAGCCAGGCACACCTGCAGCTTCGCCGGCCGCACCTGACATGGCAGTGGCTGTTGCTGCTGCCGATGCTGCCGTTGCTGCTGCCGGCTGGGAGCCGGGCCTCCCCCTGCCGATGCTGGAGGAGGTCGAGCAGCTGCTGGATCTGCTCGAGTGTGACGGCGGCAGCGAGCTGCTGACGGTGGAGCAGCTGCAGCACGGGCTCGCCAGCCTGGGCTATGCGCTCGAGCCGAGCGAGGTGGTAGAGCTGGCCAAGGGTTTAGGGTATGGGGTGGAGGGGCTGGAGGGCGTGCCCGTCAGCCAGTTTGCTGCCAGCCAGCTGGACTGGGAGGAGCTGCAGGTGTGGACGGGAGCGTGTCGTGGGTGTGGGTGTTGTTGCAATCCGTGCTCTTTGGTGGGTTGAACTACCCAGCTTGGGCAATGCCTGCTGCAACAACATCCAGTATTGGGCTGTGTGCATGTGCTGGTTGTGTTGGGTGTGTGCGGGGGGTGCGAGGGGCGGAGGCTGCGGCGCCCTGTTGCAAACAGTTTCGAGCGTCGTGCCGGTGAGAGCACCCCCAACCCTCTGCTCTGCTCTGGAGGCACGCCCACTCATCTGCATCTGCATCTGACGTGGCTGTTGCTAACAGCAGCTTCCAGGTCGCAGCGCCTGTGCAGGTCGTCCGGCGACTGGCATTTCCCTAAGGCAGGAATAGTGGGCCCGGCCCACCCGCTGTCTGCGTGTGCTGCGCCTCATGGGGCCCAGGCAGCGTGATGTCACATGCGCGTGTTTTCATCGCGGGCAAGCGCCAGCCACCTCGCCCCTCCATGCGTGCTTTCGACAGCTGTGCAGGTGCTGTGTGCGGTGCATCATGCTGCCGAGCGGCTGCCCCTCCCTGCTGCCTGCTGCTCCACAGCCCCCGCATCCAGCTGTGCGCGTGCCGTGTGCAGGCGAACCACGTCGACGAGTGGCTGCACCACGCTGACGAGTGGCTGCCCTGCCTGCACACGCACTCCCGAGCCGCTGCGCATGCAAGCATGCTGACGGCAGCAGCTGCGCGCGTGCCGTGTGCAGGCGAACCACGTCGACGAGTGGCTGTCGTGCCTGCGCGCCACGTTTGAGGCCATGGACGCAGACGGCGACGGGCGCCTGAAGCCCGCGGAGATCCTGGAGGCGCTCAAGGCCAAGCTGCCGGAAGCAGAGGTGGGACCTGGCCGTTGCGTGTTCAGGGTTTCAGAGTTTAAGGTTTAAGGTTTAAGGGCCTTATTACCCACATGAGATACAACTTCGCCTCGCACGGCGGGTCGGCCACAACCCGCGGGGCGCTCGTGCGATGCCTCCTGCAATTTAAATCGGTGCAGCACCAGATGCTCGTTGATTCGGACACATTGCATTCCGTGGGCAGCCGCTGATCGGAGTTCTTCATCCCCACCTGGTCCTCGTCCCACTGGGATAGGCACCCCATCCTCTTGCATCGCAGCAGCATTGCAGGTCACTGCTGCCATTGCTGCTTTGCTGCTGAAAGCGCCAGAGAAATTTCAGGCAACCCGCAATGGGAGGATCGACTGCGTCGCTGCGCCCCGCCTTCTAGTGTGTGACACGCCGCGACGCGCCCGCTGCCGCTGCCCACCCCTGCAGGTCAACGCCGCCATCGAGGACGTGCTGCTGGAGGCGGCGGCGGACGAGGACGAGGGCCTCGACTTTGCCGCCTTCAAGATGCTGGCATCCGCGCTGCCCGCCAGCGACAGCCGGCCGTCCCTGGACCACTTTGACGCGCGCCTGGCGGCCGCAGGAGGGCACGGCGACATGGCAGCATGCGCAGCGGAGACTCCGCACTAGCTGCGCTGGCGCCGGCGTCCGGGGGCTAGCCAGCGAGCTAGCCAGCTGGTCAGCAGGGTGCTGCAGGAGGCAGCGTGTCAGCGCATTGTGATGCTTGCCTGGTGCCGGCAGCAGCATGGTGCAGCGGGAATTCCGCTCAAGCTGCGCTGGCGTCGGCGTCTGAGCGCCAGCCAGCGAGCCAGCCAGCTGGTCAGCAGAGCGCTGCAGGAGGCAGCGTGTCGATGCACTGCGCTGCTTGCCTGGTGCCGGCGACAGCATGCGCAGCGGAGACTCCGCACTAGCTGCGCTGGCGTTGGCGTTTGGGCGGCAGCCAGCGAGCCAGTCAGCTGGTCAGCAGAGCGCTGCAGGAGGCAGCGTGTCGATGCACTGCGCTGCTTGCCTGGTGGCCGCGGCAGCGCGTGCAGCGGAGACTCCGCGCTAGCTGCGCTGGCACCAGTGCCGGAAAGCAGTTGGCTGGCAGCGTTGCTGTTGCGGGATCGTGCGTGCTGCTGCAGTGCTGCCTGTGTGGCTCAGCTGTAGCTGGGCACAGCATTGACAAGGGGAATTCCCTTCGAAGGGTGATCGCTGTGACGGTTGGGTTTAAGTTGCTGTACCATATAAACATTGTTGCATGCTGTGTTTGAGTGGTTGCCAGCTGGGCGTTTATTGGGCCACAGGCCCACCCCGTAAGGAGCCATACGTTGGCTCATGGGGTCCAACAATCAATCAATCAATTACACGTTTTTCTAGCAAGAGTGACAACCCAAAAGAAAGGGGCCGCTCCCAAACCACCTTCAGTGGTTCCTAACCGGTGGGCGCAGGCCCACAAGCTAGGGCCAGATACGGCCAAAACCTTGAACGCAAGAGCGCTTGCTTGACAGATCTCTCATGCAATGATCATACCCAAACCCTAATCACTGATGGCCCTGAGCTGGACCACAGCGTCAGTGCACTCCCGCGTGGGATGAATCCTCCCACAAGGGCACTGCCAGCCCACACCAGCAATCATAAACGGCTCACTAGAAACCTGATACATCTGCTGTAGGCGTTGCTGTCTCATGAGTGACTGCTGCTGCCTGTAGTGGGAGGAGGAACGGGAGAACCGCAGGGGAGCCCCTACGGCCTCAGGGTGTGTAACCCTGTAGACCATAGACCGCCATGCGCCCCTCATAAGACAGTAACCACGCAGGTCATCCATCTGATGAGGGAGTCCCAGCCGCTGCAAGTCGCTGTGTACACAATCCTGCCACCGAACTGGAGGCCGGCCCCTAGGCCGCTTCGTAACTCCATGCAATGAAGAAAACAAAGCAACTTGGGGGATCCTGCCCTCATCCATGCGCACAACATGCCCCAGCCACCTCAGGCGAGCCGCCCCAAGGTGTTCTGCAAGGCTAACTGTGCCACACTGCTTCCTGATATTCACCAGACGGTGTCTATCAGAGAGCCGCACGTGTAACAGCTGCCGCAAGCAGCTAGAATGTACACACTCCAGGCGCTCCGTCTGTTGCTTAGTCAAAGCCCATGTCTCACTGGCAAACATGACAACAGGCAAAACATACGCATTGTAGCATCGCATCTTCACACTCACAGACATGTTCTTCATCCCCCAGAGTCTCTGCATCTGAGCAAACCTGCCTTTGGCCTTGCTTATGCGGGCACATACTTCTGCATCACAAGTGGCAGTTGTATCAACAATGCCACCGAGATACTTGAAGCTAGACACATAATTTGCCACCCCTCCTGACAGCTGCACACCTTGCGGCGGAGGACCAGTAGAAGAGGGTGCCAGAGCTAACAACTCTGTTTTGCTGGCATTGATACGCATGCCCATTTTGTTGCAAATGTCATCCACAATCCTGAGCATGCATTCAAGCTCCTCCTGACAGCAACTCATGAGCACCATATCATCTGCATACAACAAAGTGGAAAGGGTAAACAAGCAGGAACCAGCACCGGTTGACCGTTGAAACAGCTCACCATTTGCATGGTAAGACAGCTGCACACCACAGCCCTCTGGCATTGCTGCCTGCGCCTGCCTAACTACACAATCAAAGAACACGTTAAACAGCAAAGGAGCAATCACGCACCCCTGCCGCACTCCAGTGCTGATATCAAACCACTCTCGTACTCTACCTGCCAGTTTGATTGCTGCTTGAGTGCCTGTGTGCAGATCAATGAGCAACTGTACTAGTTTGTCATGAACTCCATATGCTCGTAGCACACACCACAGTGCATGCCTTGGTATGGAGTCATATGCTTTTGTCAGGTCAACAAAAGCCATGTACAACGGCTGCTTGTGCTCGCGACACTTAGACATAAGCGTTCGCAAGGTGAATGCAGCATCTGACAGACCTCTGTTTCTCCTAAAAGCACTCTGGCAATCCAGCAACTGTGACTCAATCTGGGCATTCACCCTGCTGAGCAGCAGCAATTCATACACCTTGCCAGGAATGCTAAGTAAACTGATTGGCATGTGATTGCCTGTTAGCTTAGCACTGCCCTTGCCCTTGTAGAGCGGCACAAGTAAAGCACGCTTCCAATCAACCGGGGCCTTGCCAGACACCCACACTGCACAAATCACTCTATGCAACCACTCTGCCATCAGCGGCCCAGCTTTTAGCAAAGGCGCAGTGATGCAATCAACACCGCCTGCTGCACCATTCCTAAGAGCTGCAATCGCCTCAGCCACCTCTTCAGGTGACGGCGGGGATGCTGCTGCCCTCAGGTCATTTCCACTGCTGCTGCTGTCGCTGCTGCTACTGGAAACATGCGCCGCTTCAGGGGTAATCGTATCACCTTCGCTGCTGCTGTGACTGACTCTGCCCTTGAGGGAGGCTTCCACACCGGCAATGAGCTGCTCCATGAGGTGCTCCTGCTCAGCAGATACGCTATCGCTGCTGAAGACCTCCTGGAAATGCTCCTGGAATCTGCTTAGCTGCTCCTGCGCACTGCGTAGTGTGGTGCTCCCATCTTTGCTGAGAAGGCCTGCTGAACCAACTGCTGCCTGCTTCTCCTTGAACATGCCTTGCACAAACTTGTGGAAACCTGACATCCGCCCTGTCTTCCACAGGTGCTCCGCATGCGCTGCCTGCGCAGCAAGCTGCCGATGTTGGTCACGCTCCACCCTGCGTGTGACGGCCCTGTTCAATGTGTTGTAGGCACGTTTAGCTGTAGCAGCAGCAGCGGCTGCAACGGCATGCTGCCGCTGCCACTCCCTCTGCTGCTGACTCCCTTCCCACTGGCCACTGCTGGCTGCTTGCTGCATGTCAAGCTGCTGCTGCGTCAGACGCTGCAGCAGCTGTTGCCGCTGCTGCCAAGCTGCAAAAGCAACTTGTTTGTGGTGAACCACGCTCAAGGTGTCTTCTGACAGATAAGATCGACGCTGCTGCTTGCGCTGCTGCTGGCCCAAGCTGCTGGTAGCTGTCTGCTGTACTGCAGTTGCAAAGGACTGCCATTCTACTTCTGCCTCATCTGGCATATCAGCTAGCACTGAGAACCTGTTCTGCAAGCTGTTCAAGAACTGCTGACGACAAGCCTCCTGCTGTAGGTCTGACACTTGAAACTTCAAGGCTGCAGGGCTGCGGACTTGCTGCTGCCTTTGCTGCCCCCTGCTGCTGCTGAAACGCAGCTTCAGAGTCATCGCAACTAAGCGATGGTCTGAATCAAGGTCAACCCCTCTGAACACCCTGCAATCCCTGATGCTGGACCCAAAGCGCTTACTGAACAAGATGTAGTCCAGCACTCGCTCCAAACCCTGCTGTCCTGGGGCTGCCGGGGCCGCATGTGTGTACATGTGGATACGCTTGTGGGGGAAGAGCGTATTAGCAATCACCAAGTTGTGGGCCAGAGCCGTATCCAGCAGCCGACTGCCATTGCTGTTAGCTGCTGCTGGCTGCACTGAATGTGGCCCCCTAACCTGGCTGTGTGTGCTGCAGTCTGACTTAATCTGAGCATTGAAGTCACCTAAGAGGATGACTACATCCCTGCTGGGAATGGCTGCAAGCGCACTATGCAGCTGCAAATCAAAGGCCTGCTGTTCCAACACATCAAGAAAAAGTCAGCACAGCTGAACGGATGAAGGGAGGCAGAGCAAGCACAACACAAGCAGCAAAATTCATACTGGACCATTGATATCCTGCAATAACAAACTGGGACGTTGCGGCAGCCCAGGTGGCAAGACCAACACCGCTATAAGCAAAGGTGAGGGCCCAAGGTCAGCGCACGCATCAAACGCTTTCGCAAGAACAAGGCAAGACGACGGCTGTGACAGCAATCCTATGCCATCACACATATGATTCACTTGCTATGGCTTGAATGGGTAATATGATGATGATGATGATGACATATGATTCACGCTTCCTAGGGCCACAACAAGCGCCAACGCAAAACTACTACTCAGCCCGTCTGAGAACAGTCACCAGCGACGTGTTTTGGGCTCATCCACCTTCATCAGGCTCAAAAGTACTGCGCACCAACAAGCACTTGCCGTCAGGCACACACACGACAGCAGGGTGGGGTAACTGATGCAACACCAAGCCAGCCAGCAGCCACATCCAAAGCCAAGGCCAGCAAGCACCACACACTACTGGCCAAACAGTCCATCAGGGCCGCGCATGCGCTGCGGCGGTCAACTCAGCAAAGCTCACCAGGCCCTTCTAGAACTTCCAGCGATGTTCCTTCTCTTCAACCCGTAACCAGTGTGCGTCTTTACGCACACTCATACAATGTATAAATCAAACAACTTCATTACGAGCAATGTGAGCCTCGAACGTGCCCCAACACAGCAGTCAAGGGTTACATGCTACAGCCAGCTGACTGACTACACAATATTTCTTCACACACCGTTACAAACTCAATTCACTACTATTATACTATCACAAACTCAACGCACTACTACTGCAAACCTATCAACACATCGCTCGGCTTTGGCAGTGTGCCAGAGGGACTTTCCTGCAGAGCAGATGGTGTGGAAGTGCTGTTAGTGTGTGCAGGCAGGTGCTGCACACACTGGCACTTAGTAGTAACGCTGCTACATGAAAGCGTCACGAGTACACAAGGAACCGTGACAATCTATTTATAGATGGCACAGGTATAGCAGTGCACTGCTTCCGGCTGGCCTCTTCCCTTGAATGATGATCTAGCCAGGCTCTTGCTATAGGCTTAACATCTATAGCCAAGCGGCGGAAGCAGTGACACATCCCATCTTGTGGGGCTGACTGAGGCCGTCTACCTCAGCCAGTTGAAACCTCCCCAGTGGTCGGGCGACCACATGGTGGAGGGGTAGGGGGTGTGGCGCCGGAGACGGCAGGCCTGCCCTCGAGCTCGTTCCTTAAGTTACGCGAGCATCTGCATTCTTGGACACCGAGGATGCACCGCAGCGGTAACGCTGCAGCTATGCGTAGTCTCTCTCTCTCTCTCTCTCTCTCTCTCTCTCTCTCTCTCTCTCTCTCTCTCTCTCTCTAACATCTATAGATGGCACAGGTATAGCAGTGCACTGCTTCCGGCTTGTCCCTTCCCTTGATTGATGATCTAGCTGACTCTTGGTACATGTACTATATATATTCTGTTGCCAGGAGGCCCTTCGGTTGGCTGTTGTGCTCCGCGTGTGGTGCCCCAGCCACCAAGCTGTACTTTACGGCACGTTTCTGCCATGGACCTAGATGATATAGGCTACACCCGTAGAGAACTAAAAAGAGCGTAGCTCTGTTCTCGAACGGATTGGTCGATCCCCGGAGGATGGAAAGTGTGATGTGACAACTTTTGAACAGGTGTAATGACAACTTTTCTGGGACCGTCATGACATCCGCTGGGGGCGGCCCCCAACGAAACCATTGAAAAGCCCATTGCTGAATGAATGGAAATCTCATGATTGGGAGTTACCACAATTGCGGGAGGGGGGCGGGATGTCCATGGTGAGCCCATCTTGGTTATCTTACAGCGATAAAACTTACAGCTGCCCCCCCCCCCATTGCTGAGCGGAAAGCCTATGGGAAAGCCTACTGATAAATAGAAAGCTTATGATCGGGAGTTACCACAATCGCGGGAGGGGATTCTGCTCAGAGGGATAGTATGTTTGCTGAGATCAGATCCTTGCCTGGTTGCGCTGAAAAGTTGCGCAGCGTTTTGTCCATGGCTGATTCGTCAATCAAGGTGTTGCGTTTTGTATCTGATGATATTTGGGGCAGTTCTGGGAGGTGTCGGATGGTGTCACCGTGCATTGCTGCTTTTCTTGTCACGTCTTGGGATGTGCGCAATGCATGCAAACATATGTATGTATAGAATGAATTCTGGAGCAGTGCTCCCTCCTCTTTCCGCCCCGGTGGGGCGCGGGGCCGATGGCGCTGATGCTATGGCTTGAATGGGTAATATGATTATGATGAATCGCGGGAGGGGGGCGGGATGTCCGTGGCGAGCCCATCGTGGTTGTCATGATGCTGCTGATCTAATATATATCAGATATGCAAATGTGTGAGGCACAGGCAGTGCCACCCTGTGGCCGATTCATTTAAACTGTCGGCACCAGTGGTCATTATGCTCAGTATTTTTTTTGTTGCTTGTTGTATCGTAGCA
The DNA here is from genome assembly GCA_014080715.1 of Scenedesmus sp. NREL 46B-D3. Classification (NCBI taxonomy): domain Eukaryota; kingdom Viridiplantae; phylum Chlorophyta; class Chlorophyceae; order Sphaeropleales; family Scenedesmaceae; genus Scenedesmus; species Scenedesmus sp. NREL 46B-D3. The sequence continues at coordinate 158,977 of JACERP010000160.1, read as the reverse complement.
TGACGAGCCCTATGTTGATTCAAATTGCCATATATGCTTGCTGTCATAAAAGACATGCACAGCTGCAGCGGCATGGCATGCAGCATGGCATGTCATTCAATGTTATTCGATAGCATCGCCCCCCCCCCCCCTCCTGCCATTAAATTGCTGGCGCACCTGCGACCAGCATCACAGATCTGTTGTGGAACCAGGCCAAAGACAGGACTCAAGCACTTGGCACACGATAATCCAGTTCTCTGCGGGTATACTGCGCATCAAGCGCCCTGATTTCAAAATATCAAGATCAAACCTAAACTACTTCACTCTTACACTTAACTAGGGTTTGACTGCATTGAACATGTTAGCGACCAAACACCACGTTGCGCGTACAGCTGCGTTGGGCACTTTTGTATGGATCATAATAAAACTGAAGGAGATTGCTGAGTATTACCGGTTTGACATTCGGCGTGACCAGATGCCAGACTTTCAGCCAATTGCGGCTGACGCCTGCGTCTTGGCTCCAGAAGCAGTATCTAGCAAACATAACAAAATATTCAGGGCTTCTTTTTGCAGCATGGCGCCCTGCTGTGCTGCGGCACAACAGCAGCAGTACATGAGCCATTAGCTGCGACATGCACTGATACTTCAGAAAAAACGCAGCATGCCAGCAACGGTGGCAGGAATTGCAATGTCTGCTGCAGCAGGCTCGCAGCGAGGCTCCTTGTCCGGCGCGCAGCCTGCGCCAGGCAGCAGCAGCGGTCAGCAGCCAGGTCAAGCTGCAGGAGCATGGAGCCTGCTTGGCAAGATGTATGGCAGCCAGATGCTGGACTATATGGTTGCTATACATGATGCTAAAGCAATCATGGACCGCTTGCGTCACATGAAGCCAGGTGTGCGGCTCCAGTAGTGCTATGAAGCTGCAGTAGCTGTGTCACCGTGAGCATACAGCTGCATACGTCCACACGTAACTTTGTATGTCTATTACCTTAAGACCTGTATTTCCCGAGCAACCGCTTGTTGGCACCAATCTACCAGTATATTTGTAGCTTGCCGGCAAGCACTGTCCGTCGCTCGTTGCTAGCAGGCATGATGTAACACATCACTGTCACATCATGTGTAAACATGTCTGGCCACAGGCACAGCAAGCGCAACAGTGACATCTTTACTCGTCTGTTCCTGCCGTGCGTGTGTGGCTGCCTGCTGCTAGGGCCCTCGCTGCATTTGCCACTGGAGGTTGCAGGAATGAACATTTGGCAGGTCTTGCAAGGCAGTCTGCAGTTGCCGCTGGGCAGTGCTGCAGGACGGCAGCAGCAGCAGCAGCAGCAGCAGCAGCAGCAGGATATGCTCCAGCAGCAAGCGGCAGCCAGGGCACCGGCAGCACTGCACGCAGCAGACATGAGGCCACGCAATGGCACAGCAGCACTAGAGCAGCATCAGGGCAGCGCTGCTTTGAGGCTGCGGTCACCTCAGGCAGCTGCACCTAGAGCGCTGCACAGCAATGGTGGAGTGCCGCTGCACGCTGTGGCAGCCACCCCTGCAGCAGAAGCAGCAGCGGCACGGGCGGCAACGCTTGCCGACCCGCAGCCTGCCGCAGTGCCGCCCGCATCGGTCGCAGCAACAGTAATGCTTCCACCAACTGACACCGCAGTGGATGCAGCAGCAGCTGGTTCTGATGAAGGGGCGGTGGAAGGACTCACTGCTGCTGCAGTTGTAGCAGCACACACGCTTGATGCAGCGCTGGCATCTTGTGACAGCGATGGCAGCAGCGTCAGCAGCGGCAACGTTGTGTCTGTGCAGTTGATCGTGACGCATGGAGGCCAAGTGCAGATGCTGTTGGTCGTGCCATCTACCAGGGCAGCAGCTGATGACACAGCAGCAGCACCAAAGCAGCAGCTCGCTGTGAGTGCAGACTCGGCAGCAAGGGGAGACAAGCCAAGTGTCGGTTCTCCAACAGAAGTCGTGTCTCAGGCCGGTCCTAAGTGCCAGCCAGCAGCGGCAAGCCAGCCCACCCACTACACGCCAACAGCAGGTAAGGGACTCGCGCAGCTGACTGCTCAGCAGCTGGAGCAAAGTGTATGACAGCGTACGCTGCATGCAACAGCAGCATCATGGGCAGCGATCACAAACCACATTCGTGTTCTGTTGCACAGACACCTGCACAGCTTACATGCACGGGTTAGCTGTGGTCGATTACACACACATATGGACCATCTCCAACTGCCGGTTTCGCCTTGAATTGCATGCCACCATCTGTGTACTCGTGCCTGCTGCACTGCTGGTTGCTGGCGCAGGTGAGGTCAGGGGTGCGGTGCTCGCAGTCCTGCAAGCATACATCCGCACATACCTCTCGCGCTTCAGCTTGCAGGCATTCCTGCAGCAGCAGCAGCAGCAGCAGCAGCAGCAGGCAGCGCAGTGCCAGTCGGTGGTGGGTGGTGCAGCAGACGATGCAGAGTGCGAGGGCAGCATAGCAGCAAGCGGCGTCACCAGGAAAAGCCGCTTCCAGGCCCCAAAATCGATCGTCGGGGTGGCGGTTGGCGCCAGCCCTGTGTCGCATGCAATGAGCAGCACTAGCAGGACAATCAAGGCAGCGCTGGCAGCGAGAACAGCTTCTGCAGGGCCGGAAGCGAGCGCAGCAGCAGCAGCAGCAGCAGCAGCAGGGCTAGGCAAGGAGCCTGACGCGGCAGCACTCGCGGGCATGGCGGACGGGCTGCCATCAGCAACAGCTGACTCAGCACAGAGGCACGACCCTGCCGCAGGCTTGTTGTGTGCTGCAGCTGGTTCACCTGGCGTCGATGCGGTGACTGGTGTGCCTGCTGCGGCCAAGCCCTGCAACAGCAGCAGCGGCGCATCCGTCGCAGCAGCATCCATGCGCGGCGCAGCGAATGGCGCCGGCTGTGCCGCTGCAGCATCGGCAGGGTCGACTAACGCCTGTGCAGCATCAGTTAATAACGGGGGGTGTGCGCGGACCGTCGTAAATGGCGGTTATGCGGCGTCAGTATGGGGTGGCGCCAGCTCCGCCTGGTGGGGGCCTGGGCAGGGTGTGGCTCTGCAGGCTGTCCTGCAGGTCCCGAGGAGCTGGTGCTGCACGGCGTGCTGCTGCTGTGCCGCGAGATCGGGCTCATCGACAACATAACGGAGCACCAGGATGTGATGCGCTGCTTTGAGTTGGTGCTGCACCGCAAGCGGGGGCGGCTGGGGCCGGCCGGTGGCAAGGCAGCAGGCGCTGTGGAGGGCGGGGCAGGCGGCGATGTGACCGCTGCGGTTGGTGCTGCCGGTGGTGGGAGTGCCGAAAGACCGGGGAGTGGATCAGGTGTGCCGTGCGAGCAGCAGCAGCGGCGGCCGCCAGATAAGTTAGACACCGCTGCGGTGGGCGCCAGCTGTTCAGACATCCAAACCGACAGTGGCAGCAGCAGTACGATCCGGGTCGTGCATGTCATACGGCCGGGAGTGCCAGCAGCAGCAGCAGCAGCAGCAGCAGCAGCAGCAGCAGCAGCAGCAGCAGCAGCAGCAGCAGCAGCAGCTGCGCCTGCTGCCGCCGCAGAGGCGGGCAGGTGCAACAACAGGTACGGCAGCGGCAGGTTTGCAGCAGGCGTGCCGCCCTGCAGTGCAGCCGGCAGGGTGCTGAATGTGGATTCCCTGGAAGCCGCGGAAGTGCTGGAGCTGCTGCTGCTGGTGAGCGGTTGTGTTGAGGCAGCCGCGAGCCTTGGCAACCGGTAAGCATCCGCATCCTATGCAAACCTGTGGACGCCAAACATCGCAGCTGGAACTTGACGCCTTGATCAGCGTCACAGTATGTGAGATACAGGAATAGCTGGCGTCAGGCGATGGTGTTATTGATTCAACTCACTCAGCAAAGATGTAGTACCCGGCAACAACTGACAGCAATCTCTGACAGCTTGTTGAAAATCTGAGGGCAGGAGACCGGCTCGGCCGGTGTTGCGGCGCAGGTGGGTACGTGCGCATGCGCACGAGCTCTCCTTGCGGCATGGCAGTCCCCTTCTGCGCACCACCGCCTGATCCTCTGTGCCTGCTGCTGTGGGGCACCGCTGCTCAGGTCATGAAGGAGAGGCACCCCTGCTACCGCAGGCAGCCGGAGCTGCTGCTGCGCTTCCTGGCTGCGTGGCATGTCGCAGTGCTGCAGGTGCGAGCGTGTCGCTTGCACGTCTGGCAAGCAGAGGGCTTGCAGATGCCAAATGCATGTACAGCTACTGAATGGCAATTTGGACAACCGTCTCGCGCCTGCGTAGGCATCCGCAGCATACCGCATGCAATTTGCTATGCTGTCAGTATCGGCATATGGCCGTGCCTGCCCGAGGCTGCTGCACGCACATGTGCTGCTGCTGCTGCTGCTGCTGCCTGCAGTTCCGCAAGTCGGACAAAGGCCCGCCCTGGCTGCTGCGGCAGGTCCTGCAGCCGCAGCTGCTGCAGGCGCTCGAGTGCCCTGCGACGAGCCAGATGCTGCACGGCATCTACGTGCACCTGGCCGGCAGCAGCGGCAACCCGCAAGACCTCAGCATGAACCTCGGAGACATCAGGCTGGGCTTGAAACACGCCGCGGGGTTCAGGTCCCAGCAGGATGTGCAGCAGCAGCTCGGCCCCGGCAGCCGAGCTGGGCAGCTGCAGCAGGGGATCGGCAGTCCGAGCTCCCGCAGCCACGGGAACCAGGCAAGCACGCACAGCAGCAGGGTGAGGAGCAACGGTCAGGCGATGCCCAGCGCTGGACTCACCCCGCTCGAAATCCCTGGCACCAGCAGCAGCAGTGGCACCTCCGACAGCAGCAGCAGCAGCAGCAGCAGCAGTGGTGCTACGAGCTGCAGCAGCCGGCCGATCCACCTGCCGCTGTGCAAGGTTGCGGCGTTCCTCCGCGCGGCGAAGCTGCTGCCGCGGCTGTTTAAGAAGTACATCACGCAGCAGCAGCATGCAGGGGAGGAGCAGTGCGTGAAGCTGAGCAGCAGGGGCCTGCCGGTGATGCCCAGCCTGCGCGCGAACCTGGCTTCTGGTCATGGCAGGGATGCCGGCAGGCTGCCAGGCGCTGGCGGGATGAGGCACAGGTGAGGAGGGGTCATGAACAGGCACAGCAGTCCGCTACGGGGGCAGCAGCTCGCCAAAGCGGCAGATGGGCAGAGGTGGTGTACACGTGAGGCACAGGTGGGGAGGGATCACGGGGAGGCTCAGCAGTCCGCTGTGGGGGCAGCCAAGCGGCAAAAAAGGCAGAGGTGGTATGCGCAAACGCAGCGCTGGGCGTGCCGTGCTGACGCCCGCAAACCCCGAGCACCCCGCCGTCTGGCGAGACGCCAGTGCTCTGCAACGCTCCTTTGCAACCGCTCAGATGCCGGCTGGCTGCAGAGTGTGCAGCGTGCTGGCCAACAGTAAACATCAAGGTGCAGGTGTGCCAGATAATTTGTTCTGCTGCGCTGCTGCAGGGGGGCTCTGCGGGGCAGCATGGCAGGCCACATCAGCCGGCTAGCCACCTTGCAGGAAAGCAGCAGCACAGCCTCCTCACTAGACGGCTGCAGCCTGCCCCAGCTGCCGCAGCAGCAGCTGCGGCAGCTGAGGCAGAGTCAGCAGGCGTCTCTGGATGGATGCTCCGATGACCAGCAGAGCTGCGCATCTCTTGCGCTCAACACTACCAGCAACATAACAGCAGCAGCAGCAGCAGCAGCAGCAGCAGCAGGAGCTGCGTCCAACAGGGTGTTTCTCAGGCCAGCGAGTGGCAGGCTGGGCAGCCCGTCAGCCAGAAGCCTGCCTCAGCTGCAAACGCAAGGCAGCATGGACGCTGCTGCTGACGTTGCCGGTGGCAGCACCGGCAGCGTTGCCAGGAGCATGCGCAGCGTGTGGCAAGGGGAGCAGGCAGGCCCAGCAGCCAGCGCCAGTCCAAGCGGTGCCGCAGCATCAGCAGCAGCGGTGGCTGCATCCGGATCAGGTGGTTGGGCGCCTGGCATGGGCGGCATGCGTCATCACAGCGCAGCTTTGCTGGGTGCGCAGGACAGGGACCTGTCAAGCGAGCACGTTACGACGCCGAGTCCCGGTGATGCGCCTGCGGGTCGGTCAGGTGCTGCCAGGGCTGTAAACTTCCAGAGGGTGCTGTCGCGCAGCAGCAGCCAGATGACGGCTGGGGGCGCCTCCGGCAGCAGCGGCGCAGCGGCAGGCAGGCCGCACGCAGCCGAGGCGGTCACGTGGGTGCTTCAACCCGCGGTTCATCAGCTGTTAGCTTGAGCTTGAGCTACTGGTGGTGGATGTGCAAACAGCTGCCCTGCATTGCGCCTGACACATCTGCTTGTGGAACTTCCTGATGCTTGTGGGCCGGCTGCTTTGGTGAACAGGCATGCCAGAGGTGTCGCCGCCGCTGCAGTATCGTGCTGCGATGAGCAACCATGTGTGCAGCGCAGTCCGTTCCTACCCTACTGCTGCTGCTGCTGCTGCTGCTGCTGCTGCTGCTGCTGCTGCTGCTGCTGCTGCTGCTGCTGCTGCAGGGCTGAAGGAGGCCTGATTGATGCTGCTGTGCTGGATTCTGCTGAGCTTGTGTCAGTTCGAGCCAAGGCACCCAGCATTGTCATCGACAGCGACACGCATGAGCTCGGCAACGCAGCAGCCAGGCACCACAGGGGCGGCGGGACCACCAAGCTGTCACTGCAGCTGCCATCCCCGCACGCCCACATTTTGCGCAAGGCAGGGGCAGCTGGCGGCAGTGTTGTGGCTGCTGCTGGTGCGGCGCATCAGCACGGGGATGGTGCTTGGCAGGAGCTGCTGAAACACCAGCAGCAGCAGCAGCAGCAGCAGCAGGGCAAGCAGCAGGGAGGCAAGGTGAGCAAGCACGGTGATCCTGGTCAGGTACTGGAATATGCTGCGCCTCCAATGGCTGCTTCTAGTAAGCGAGTAGGCTTGCTGAATTGCTTTGGGTCGTTGTGCTTGGCCTGAAGAGTGACTGCAGGTTGGCCGCCGCCCTTGACCGCTGCATGCTTGGGTTTGGTGCCCAAGCAAATGAGAGACAGAGAGACACATAGAGAGAGAGGGGCACAGGAATGAGAGAGAGAGAGAGAGAGTAGTCGGATGTCTTTGTTCTCACTAAGCAAAGCTGAGTCACCTTACACCACTGCAGCTGCCTCGACCCTGCAGCGCAGCTGAGCTGGAGTCTGCTGTGCTGCGCGCAGGTGACCTACCAGCAGCAGCAGGAGCTGCTGAAGGCGCAGCAGCAGGCCGCAGCAGCAGACGCATGCATGGCCGAGCAGATGGACCAGGCCATGCAGGCGAGTGCACGGCGGGCCGTGCTGCAGCTGTGATGGTGTGCTGGTCACATGTGATGCGTGGGCTGATGCAGGCTACGTTGTGTGCGCTGCCCGCCCGTGTGCTGTTTTGCACGTCCATGAAATCTTGCTGACCTGATGTGGGTTGTGCATTTCTCCACCCTACTGCTCAGGCATACGCTTAGCCGCACCAGCCTTCTTACTCTTGTCCGTCATGCTGATGCGCCGTGACGCACACACACACACACACACACACACACGCACGCACGCACGCACGCACGCACGCACGCACGCACGCACACACACACACACACACACACACACACACACACACACACACACACATTAGCTTGCAGTGCAACTTGTGGCACATTGTCTTAGGGATGGAAACGTCTGAACCTGTGTGCAGGACACCTGGGCAGTTTTCGTGCTGGTGGAGGTACTAGGCAGCCACCTCGTCACGCCTAGCTGGTGCAGCCCAGTGCAACTGCCAGACAACAGCAGCAGCAGCAGCAGCAGCAGCAGCAGCAGCGGCGGCAACTGCAGCAATGGTGCTGATGCGTGTCTGAGCGCCTACAACCCCGACACCCAGAGGGCTCCCACCAGCCCGCTTCCTGGCGGTGCTGCAGCCGCCGCTGCTGTCGCCCTTGCTCCTGCCGGCAGCAGCTCCTTCTGCAGCTGGCGCAGCGGCTACGTATACAGCAGCAGCGGCAGCAGCAGCAGCGACGCAGGCACCAGCACAGGCAGCAGCACTGCGGCCGCGTCCGTCAAGCTCTCCGCAGCATCTCTCAGCATGGCGCTGCACATGGGGCTCGGCCAGCAGGGCGGCACTGCTGCTGCTGCAGCAGCAGGCGCTGCAGCCGCCGCGTCAGCTGCGGCTGGCGGCTGCGTGGGGCCTGGCGGGCGCAGCAGGGCGGGCGTGCCTGTGGATATTCTGAGCCACGGCATCAGCTACCCGCAGTTTGTGGAGGTGCTGCTGTGCATGATGGCCGGCAGGGCGACCGCGCTGCTGGAGCCGGAGGGGAAGCAGCTGGGCGCCCTCACGATGGACGACGAGATGCAGGTGCGCTGCTCGCAGGACGCTGATCTGCTGAACAATCCAGAACCAGATGCTTTTTGCTGTTTGGAGGGAGTGGTTACATGTGGATGCAGTCACCAGCGTGCATGGCAGGAGCCACCTCAGAAGCAGGATGCGCGCTCTGCCAGTGCATGACAGTCATGTTGGTTTGCAGTGAGGCACGTGGTATGGCCTCTGTCGCGCGGTGGCTTGCCGACACTGTGCTTCAGGGCAACTATGCAGCGTCCACGTTCCCCCAAGGCATCCTGCATGTGCGTGGCTGCAGCAACGGCGGATGCAACGTCAAGCTGCTGTGCCCCTGATGCTGCTGTCTGCCTGCCTGTTTGGTTTTGGTGCACTAGGACCATGCCAACGTCATCCTGGTGCGCATCAAGAAGTGGAGGGCCACGCAGCTCACGCCCTGGAAAGCCAAGGCAGCCGCCGCCACAGCAGCGGGAGCAGGAGCAGGAGCCGGCCCTGCAGCGGCCAGCAGCAGCCAACCGAGCAACGGCAAGGACCCCGCGCAGAGCAGCAGGGTGGAGGGTGCGGTGGCGCGTGTGTACAGCGTGTACTGCAGCATGGCGATCGGCAGCTCCTGCCTGGGCCTGCACTGGGAGGGTTCCTGCAGCTGCTGACGGACTCGCGCATCATAGGCGACAGGTGAGGCTGGTGATGTAACCGTGCAAGGGGTGGTGGCTGATAACATGAGGCAGCATGCGTGTGAGTGCAGCAAGCAGCTGCTGACGAACTCGCGCATCATAGGCGACAGGTAAGGCTGGTGATGCAACCATGCAAGGGGTGGTGTTGGGTACCATGAGGCAGCATGCGTGTGAGTGCAGCAAGCAGCTGCTGACGGACTCGCGCATCATAGGCGACAGGTGAGGCTGGTGATGCAACCATGCAAGGGGTGGTGTTGGGTACCATGCGGCAGCATGTGTGTGAGTGCAGCAGTAGCTGCCATGGGACGTGTGCGTCACCGATGGCAGGTGAGGCTGCTGAACAAGTTTTGACTAGATTACGAGATGCAGCTGCTGCAACCTCTCGAGCGTGAAGATCAGTGCCGTGTCATATGTGCCAGCGCATGCATTGGTGGGGTTTGATGCAGCTGCCATTCTGCAAGGCCAGCAGGTCAACGCTGGCTGTACAGTGGGCAGTAGTACAGATGCAAGCAGCAAGCAAGCAGCAACAAAACAGCAGCAACAAGCGTTGTGTCTGTAGTGCGGCAGCTGAACACTCCCAACTGTGCATTCTCATGTCTCTGCCGTCTTGCGCTGCAGTGAGGTGACACCAGCTGATGCTGCTGCCCTCTTCCAAGGCGTGTTGGACGGCAGCTTGACCGCCGCAGACGCCAAAAGCAGCAGGCAGCAGGGAACAGCCAAGCCTGCAGCAGGGGCAGCAGCAGCTGGTCAGCATACGGCTGCTGGTTCTTCAACAGGTGCAGCACAAGGTGCTGCTGCTGCTGCTGCTGCTGCTGCTGCAGGCAGGGCTCCCATAGATCCTGAGCAGCGGCAGTCAACATTCATGCGCTGTGTAACCCACACCCTGCTGGAGCGGCTTGGCGCATCAACTCCCACATCAACCAATGAAGCAGCAACATCAGCGGCAGCACCGGCAGCAGGTGCTCCCAGCAACATGTGCGTGGAGGCTGGTCTGCCCACGTCAAGCACCAAGCAGCAGCACCAGCAGGACCCCCTGACGTCGTTTGAGGAGCGCCTTGAATTGCTGCAGGGCCAGCATGCAGCAGCCCAGGCAGGCAGCTCATGTGCTGCAGTTGGTGATGGTGCCGCATGCAGCAGGCCTGGCACAAGTGGCACCTCCCACAGCGCCTCATCTGTAACGACGGACAAGCAGCTGACAGCACGCAGCATGGCACACGGCGCAGAGGCTGCCGCACTGCAGCGGTGGCAGCAGCAGCAGCAGCGGCAGGAGCAGGGGGCATACCCGGCAGCTGCAGGTGCTGCAGACCGGGACGACTCAGCAGCAGCCGGTACACCCTCGAGCAGCAGTCAGGCGGATGGCTGCGCCAGTAAAGTGGTCGCATCAAGCGGCAGCGGCAGCAGCAGCAGCACTGAGCTCGCGTCTTCATCCAGCTGTAGTGCCACAGCAGCAGCAGCAGCAGCAGCAGCAGCAGCAGCAGCAGGGTGCTGCACTGATGTGCTGGCGCTGCAGCAGTTCCAGGCTGCCCTGGTGCTGCTTAGCCGACCGTGCTTCCCGCGCATTGCGAATGCTGCGCGGGCCTGGAGGCTGCTACTGGAGCGGCACATCCAGCCCCTCGCGGACCGCAAGCGCAGCAGGTGAGCGGCTGCAACTGGCGGGCCTGCGCACGCAACCATGCACATGCAGCGCCGCCTAATTTTGAGAGAGCGTAGCTGCACGTGGGTCCAGCCACCATTTGAAATAGAAATGCATCCACACGGCATCGCTGGTGCAGCTGCTGCGTTGAGTGGAGCAGACAGCGCAACGGCAGCCTGGTGCTGCGGCTGTTTGCCTGTCAACCGCACCAGCGCGCCAAGCGTCCGCATGCCTCGCCCTCGCCCTGCCCGCCGCGCTGCCCACACAGGTACGACGCCTACCACGGCAGCCTGGCAACGCCCGGCGTCGCGGCGCTGCTGGCGGCGTGGCAGCCGCAGCTGCAGCAGCTCTTCGACGCCGCCGTCACCAGCCAGCACGCCGGGCAGCGCGCGCCGTCGCCAGCCCCGCAGCAACGCCCCAACCAGCAGCAGGGTGCGGCGCTGCGCCTGGCGGGATTCCTGGAGTTTTTGCAGTCCCGGGGCGCCATCCCGCAGCTGCTGGAGCCGGCCGACGTGCAGGAGGCGCTGCGGCGGCTGATCGCGAGCCAGCCCGACCAGGTGAGGGCCGCGGGGCCGCTGCCAATCAGTGCGGCGGGCCGCAGTCCGTGAGCAGGTGTGATGTGTGCAGCGGAATGCACGCATGCACGCACAGGTGATAGTGTGCCGGAGTATAAAAGGAATTGGTTGCCTCATCTGGTGTTTTCCGTGCGTGCGTCCCCTTCTCCTGTATGTCTGTCTGCCAGCCTGCCTGCCTGCTTCGGTTGCTGTGTCACCCGTGTGTGGTCGCGCGTGCCTGCCGGGCTGACGCGAGCTGCGGACGTCTGGACCGCCTGCAGGCGCTGGTGTTCTCTGCCCTCAGCAGCGGCGACTTCACGCAGGCCCTGGCCATGTGTGGCCTGGCTGCCTTTGCGGCGCGCCGGCTGCAGGCCAGCCCCTTGAGGCAGCCGGAGCAGCAGGTGGCGGCGTTCCTGAGCCACCTGGGCCTGCCCCCTCTCCCCGGGCAGCAGCAGCTGCTGGCAGGAGCGGGTGACGCCGGCGGCGCGGCTGGCCCAGCGGCAGGCGGCACAGCTGCCTGCAAGGCTGGTCGCTTCAAGCGTGAGTGCAGGGCGGTGTACTAGGCCAGCGATATCTGCAGGATGTGCAGGGAGGGCGGGTGTACGGAGATGCACCTGTAAGTACACGTGTACGCAATCAGGACGGCTTATGCATGGCGAGGATATGTCAGCACAAGGGTGCTGCCGATGCACTGCTGTGCATGACCGAGGATGCAACAAGGCCCGGCAGTGCACAAGCAGCAGGAGCTGCTGGCATCTTGCGGCCGCGCAAGCACTGCATGCAGTGCTGGCGATATCGCGTGCGATCCCCTGCTGCTGCTGCCACTCCTGCAGAGCGAATGCTGCAGCAGCTGTCGGGCGACCCGTACAAGGAGTGGTGGTCGCTGGAGTTCGACCCAGCTGCAGAGAGCCAGGCGCACGATCACCTCTCATCGCTCACCTACATGCCGGTCATGCTGCAGGTAGGCGACCTGCAGGGGTCGGCCAAAGGGCAGCTCCACTTGCTGTGCATGCATGCCCAGCTGCAGGCTGCTAGAGCTTGATGTAGCAACACCCAGGCGTTTGCGAGTGATGCTTGTGGCATAGGGACACGCCACTTCACAGCCGTACGCACACGGCAAGAGTCATGGCCACGACAGCTATCTCCCTGCTGCGTGCGTGTCATGCCCACCCCGCCTGCCACTGCTGCTGCTGCCGCTGCTGCTGCTGCCGCCGCTGCTGCTGCTGCTGCTGCTGCTGCAGGAGGCTGTGCTGCCGCCGGCCTGCTGTCCCTGCGAGGTGCGGCCGCTGCTGGCCGCTGCCCAGTCAGCACACCAGGCACGCCAGGTGGACGACGCGGTGGCCCTGTACGGCCTGGCTGAGGAGGCGTGGAGGTACCGGCTGCAGCAGCAGCAGCAGCAGCAGCAGCAGCAGCAGCAGCGGCAGCAGCAGCAAGACAGCTGGGAGCAAGCAGAGGATGCTGGTAAGTGGCAGACCATGGGCGCCCGCAGGGGCCTGCCAGCATGTGTGTTTACACGCACTTGCATCACGCAGCTGCGGCGTGCAGGAAAGCAGTTGCTTGTTCAGGCGGTTGGCGCTGCGCATCCTGCTGCGACCCATGCGGCACCAGACACCCACTGCACGGCAGCTGCCGGAAGAACTCGTGCACCCTGCATGTCGTCTGCTAGGATGCCGCCCGCCGTCCTGCTAGCTGCAGCCGCACGCATCTGCTAGGATGACAACCAACCAACGCCTGCCGCTGCAACCTGGGTTCGAGTGTCATGTGCGCGGGCCTGCTGCTGCCTGCTGCTGCAATTGAATGCATCTGCTGAAACAATATCCACCACCCACTGCTACCTGTGTTTGTATGTCCTTTGTGCAGGCCTGCTGCCGCCCGTTGCTGTAGCCGTGTGCATCTGCTAAATTGAAGCCGCCACCCACTGCTGCAACCTGCGCTCTTATCTCCGTTGTGTGCAGGCTCGCTGCCGCCTGCTGCCACGCTGTACCTGTCAGCCGCTGTCAGCAGCTGCCTGCTGACCGGCGGCCGGGACGGCCAGGCGTGGGCGGTGCTCGAGAGCTGCCGGGGCGTGCTGGGGGAGCTGCACGAGGCTGGCGCTGACGCTGCACTGTGGCATGCCGCGGCGGGCGTGGCGCTGTACCACTGCGAGAGCCTGCAGGTGACCGACCCCCGCGTGACCCCTCGCTTCTTGTACACGGCACGCTGCTGCTGGGGGCTTGGAGGGCTGTCAGGGGGTCTCGAGGGGCTTGAGGGGGGTTGAGTGTGGCAGCGCGTGACGCCCGGCTTGAAGGGCTTGAGGGGGTTTGGGGTTGAGTATGGCAGTGCGTGATGCCCGCTGTGCTGGCATGCACGGGCAGGTGACAGGCGGAGGGTGCTGGTGGGGTGCTGGGCGTGCTGGCTCTGGTTGGGCTCTGGCTTGCTTGCTTGCCCTTGCCAGGGAGCACCACCCACCCGTGCTGCGGCGCTGAGCCCGTCGGCATCAGGACGTGCTGCAACTTGCTGCATGATCAGCAACTCGAGTCATCCTCACAGGAAGCTGCGCGTGCGCATGCCTGTGCATGTGTTTGTGTGTGCCATTGCGCCTGCAGGCTGCATTTGAGCATTGCGTGCGCGCGTACGTCATCCGGTGCGAGTGCGCGCCGCTGGGCCCCGCCCACCCTGACACGGCGGCAGCCGGCCACAACCTGGGCGTGGTGCTGGACTGCCTGGGGAAGAGCAGCAGGGGCCTGCAGCTGGCGCAGCAAGCGCAACAGGTGGGCTCGCCTGCGGCACTCGCATGCGTGTGAAATGAGCCTCTCGTTGGCTCTGAATGGGGTTCCCACTCCTTGTTGGGTGGAGCATGTAATGTAATGTAATGTAATGTGACACACATTGTGTGTGATGGGCGCAACGTAGCTGGGCTGGGTGTGCTGCTGGCTGTGGTTGCAACAAATTGGCAGTGCGTGAAGCTGGCAATCTGGCCGCTCCAGCCAACTGTGCATAACAGCATTGCAGCTGCTGCTGTGCCATTTGGGTTTGGCTCCATGACAGAAGATGCGGGGCTGCATGGAGGGGGAACCTGATGGTGGGACCACCCGCAGCGTGCACGTGGGTGCTGGGGATGTCGCGGCGCTTTACATTTTGCTGCTGCTGCTGCTGCTGCAGGTGTTCTCTGCTGCTCTTGGCCCCAGCCACCCCCGCACCCTTGTGGCCGCGCGCAATGTGCAGCACATCAAGCACAAGCTCATCAAGCTGCCTGCTGAGCCGCAGGAGCTGCTGCAGCACTGCAGCAGCACAGCAGCAGCAGAGCCGAATAGCCTGGGCCGTGTGGCTGCAGCAGGCAGCAGACAGCGAGCCTCTGCAGCAACCACAGCACGCAAGGCAGCACAGCCAGCAGGCAGCAAGGCACACAGAGGGGCGTCAGTTGCTGGCAGCGGCAGCAGGAAAGGCGGCAGCAGGGCGAAGCGCGGTGCTGCTGTTGGAAATTTTGACGGCACGGCAATCAGCAGCAGCGGCCTGGCAGCTGGCACGAGCAGCGATGACAGCAGCAGCAGCAGCAGCAGCGGCCGCTACAGGACCAGGGGCAAGCGTAAAGGTACTGCTGGTGCAGCTGCCAAGGCAGGGCAGGCAGGAAGCAGTGATGCAGGAGGTGCCCACAGCAGCATGCGCAGCGTGCAGCGCAGCGGCAGCATGCGGGAGCGGCTCCAGGCAGTCGTGACGAGCCGGAAGCAGCAACCCAGCAGCGACGGTTCAACTGCAGGTGCTGCACAGGCGTGTGCTCTTGGTCCCGTGGCTGAACGAGGCAGTGGAGGACAGCGGTCACAACACAAGCAGCAGGAGCAGCAGCAGCCCCTAGACTGGCGTGAATACACACACCTGGATCACCTGGGGGCCGGCGTGTTCAGGGCTAGTCAGCAGCAGCGGGCGCTGTACGAGTGCATCAAGCCTGATATCAAGGCACATGCCAGGGCAGGAAGCTGCCTTGCCGCCAAAGGCAGCAGCGGTGCTGGGGCCTGGCCAGTTGGCAGTGGCGGCTGGTCAGGTGGTGGCGGTAGCAGCAGTGCAGTGGTGGAAATGCAGGTGCTGCTGCCACCTGTACTGCCACCCAGGTCGGCTGGAGCATCACCCACACCCTTGAGCAGTCAACAACAACAACAACAACAACAACAACAACAACAACAACAACAACAACAACAACAACAACAACAACAACAACAACAGCAGCAGCAGCAGCAGCAGCAGGCGCTGCACGGAGTGCAAGGGCTTGAAGCTGCCGGCAGTGTCCGTCCTGGGTCACCCGAGGCAGCGGGAGCAGCAGCAGCAGCAACAGCAGTGCCAGCTGGACAGTTGATGCGGCGTGGCCCGCTGCTTGACGCGACAATAGCTGCAGTGAAGAAGCCGCTGACAGTTGAGCAGGCGCGCAAGCTGCGGCGGCAGCAGCAGCAGCAGGCAGCTGCGACTGACAGGCAGAGAGGAGCTGGCAGCTTGCTGGACATGCTGTACTAAGGTTTGCAGCAATGTTCAAGTCCTCAAAGTGGGGCTGTTAGATGTTGTCTGATTGTCGCGGTGCTTAGAACGGCGTATACGTGCCAAGACTGCATCATGTGCAGGCAGACAGAGGCGATGCGCCGTGCGCGCATGTTGCTGCACATCGTGTGCGTGGCGGCACAACGTTCAACGTCAGGCAGAGCCGTGGATGGAACCAGCGCAACGGTGTTGCTGCATCTAGTGGCCTGCAAGTATCAGGGACCGGAGCTCTTGGTGTCAGAATGACACACTGCACCAACATTACACCGTGAATGATGAATTCTGGCTACTGCTGACTACGTGACTCGGCAATGCCAGTGGCCAAGGCGTGCATGGTTGGCTGCTGCAACTAGGGTTGTTGTTGTTGTTGGTGTTGTTGTTGTTGTTGTTGTTGTTGTTGTTGTTGTTGTTGTTGTTGTTGTTGTTGTTGTTGTTGCTGAATTCCTACCGCCTGGAACTGACTGTCAGCAGCGCAGTCGGGTGATGACCAAGTGCAGCCAATCAATTGAAAGGAGTTAATCGACATATAAAGCCATGAGCTGGCAGTCAACCGTACATGCGTCACACTAACACTGCTGGTTCCACGCTTCACACGCCTGCCAGAATGGCAGCGAGTGGGGCTTAGTCACTGAGTGGGTTGATAGCCTAAATCAGCAAAAAAACCTTGTTGCAGGGTTGCAGGAACTGCACACTGCACCCCCATCAGCACCAGCAAACATGCAGCACAACGCCAAGTGCAACTCAGCAGGCGCCTGAATGCCTGTGCTGCAATGGCTACGGTTCGCAAATCAACGGCGCTGCGCACACTCTCACGTGTACAGCATGGCAGCAAGGCAACCGCCTCTGCTGACCATCCACAAGTCACGCTAAGCCGAATGGGAACACCAAAGTGGTGGCTGCAATGAGAGGACATCAGCACTGAGGGTGCTGGTCAACCCTGCTACAATGCACAGACATCCAGCCGGGATGCGGCTGTGACACACCACCACCTAATGCTGTGACCAGTATTACACTGCACCTGCACCGGTGCAGAGGCCGCCGGCTGCCCACACGCTGTTGAGAAGCCCTCACAAGCCTATAGCCCTGCCAATCCCCAGTGCAAACAGGCCCGCAGACACGCCTATCAGGGTGAACCTGTGCGCGCCAACAGGCTTGGGGTGCTCAAACAGTCGTGACGACGCGTAACCTCCTCCCCCAAGGCCCAGCATCAAGCCAGTCAGCCGGCAGCCCAGGCAGTCGTCTGACGCGACCTGCTGCTGCTGTTGTGCGCCTGCAGCTGCTGCTGCCGCGTCCGCTGCTGGCATTGCAGGACTCGGTGCTGGCTCGTGCTGCGTCACGCTGGGCTGCTGCTGCTGCTGGTGTGCCGGCGGCGCAGCTGCCTGAAGGATGCGCTGGAGCATGCTGCACGCCCAGCAATCCTGCTGCTGCTTTTGCTGCTGCTGCTGCTGCTGGGCCTCCTCACTTCTTTCCCGACTTTTTGAGTCCTGCGCCTCCGACGGAGCCAGTTTTGGCCTTCTCCTTGAGGGCCTTCAGCGCCTTCTCCTCCTGCGGCAGGCACAGCGGCACACACAACAGCAAACACAGCAAGCACAGCGCAAGCTGTTTGTGATGGGTTGTGGCAGCAGTATCTGTCAACCTCCCTGGTGGTGCGCCAACAGGTTGCCAGGAGCTGCGCAAGGGCAGCTGTTTGTTGAAGACGATTGCTGGCAGATACTACTGATGCCAGCAGGCTGGGTGCACACAGGCATTGCCTGCAAGTCACAGCTACACAGCAGCATTTTTGCTGCCGCAAATGCAAAACCATGCAAGGCAAAAGCTGAAACACGCTCTGCGGCGCACAAAGGCAGCAGACACCAGCCATGACACAAAGCTTCAGGGCCCTGAAGCTGCTGCTGCACCATCATGACGCCGCACCTCCTTCTTTTTGGCCAAAAAAGCAACGTCTTCCTCGTCGTACTGCAGTACAGAAGATGACCACAGTTCAACGGAGATGCACTGCTGCAGCTGTTGCTGAATCACTGCTCAGACCAACCTAGCCCAAACTCTTGATTGTGTGTACAGACATCACTTGCTGGCTGGTTTGAAATTATTGCTTTTACATCATACAGCAGCTTTATGAATCAAGTGCTTCCATGCATCACGGCAGTCAGATTGAAGCAGCCACAGTGCTGCTGCTGTGTTGATGCCAGCCCACCTCCTTGGGGCCCTTCTTTGGCGCCTTCAGGGGCTTCGCCTTGCCAGCCTGTGTTCACAAGCAACGCAACGATATGTCAGCCAACGTCTGCTAGTGCTTTAGCTGCAAAGCCTGTTGCGGGAAGCGGACCTCTTTGCCGACCATGGTTGCTGGACTGCCTGCAAAGTGATGCTAACAGCGATGGCTGGTACCAGCGGTTGCTCCTGTTATGTACGACAGGCGGAAGCCACCACGCCAGAAAGCACAGCATCATGCATGGTATGTCAAAAATGTTCAAGTGACCTGCGTGACAACTTCGATCCCGCTCTGACCGGCGTCGAAATTCTCCTTGCCATCGTTGTTGTTGCAACTGCTGTAAGAGACGTGGAAAAGGCGTTGCCTCTGCTGCTCGCCACATTGTCACCTATCCCAGCCTCATGCTGTTCTGAACAGTGAGCTGTCCCGTTGGTCTGAAATCCTGCTGAACCTGACTGGCTACATAGGACTCAGCAATATGGGACAACGGGAAGCAGCAGACACGCTGGAGAAGCAGCAGCTAGGCCGGGTTGGCTTCAGCAGCACGCCCCAGATACAGGCGCTGCTGCTGGAGGCGGTACGGCACCCGCAGGCTACGCAGGTGAGGCCAGAGAGCTTGCAGGCAACTTTGCAAGGATGTGTGCCTGACATTCTGTTATGCAGGCTTGCTTAGCAGCTGTCCTGCAAGCGTGTGTGCAACCCCTGGTTGAGGAGGACCACTGCTGTGATATGCCTGCAGGAAGTCCAAGCCCTGTGCCAGCAACATCTCGACGCAGACAGTGTGCCCTGGAAACTAGTCGAGCGAGTTTGCACCGAGCTGAGGTGCGGTAATGGAAGCTCTTCAGACAGGGTATGCTGCTGCTAGGGCATGAATGCAGCCAAGCTTCATGCTTACAGCAGCTCAGCATCAGCACGCTGCTGCAGGGGCTTCGGCAGGGTCAGGACAGCAGCACAGCAGCAGGAGGTTGCATGCTTCAATGCTGAACAGCTGACATAAGCTACCACTTTCACACGCATGCACGTGACAGTGTCAAGTATAACAACAAGAAGGCACGTGAGCAACCGTCATACACTGCAAGCTACCTGCACATATGGTATGCTGTGGTGGATGACAGCTCATGCGTCCCAGACATGCACACCCACACACACACGCTTTTGCCGCTGCACTCCTGCCAGGCAGCACACCTCGGATCAGGACAGCAGCAGCAGCGTGGCCCGTCAGCCAGCCCAAGTCACCTGCCAGGGTGCCAGCCTGGTGCTGCCCAGCCCGCCAACGCGGCAGCGCAGCAAGCAGCTGGAGGAGCACCTGTCAAAGCTGCAGGACAAGGTGCAGCTGCAACATTCAAACCTGACGCGACAACGGATGCACGCATGTTTGCAATCACCCCTGGTAGCTGCACAGGCACCACTGGTTGCAGTAGCACAACACAGCGGTCGAATGTATGTCGCGCTGGTCGCTCCATGCTCAGCAACAGCAGCAGCAGCAGCAGCCAGCCGACATTATCCATGCCCGCAGTTGCCACAGCGTCATTGATCTTGCGGTGCCATACATGTCTTGCTGTTTGACTCTATCAATTTGCACACATCAGCTGTAGCTGCGCAGCTGGTGAGCAGTTGTGTTTGCTGCACTGCCTGCACAGGGTTTGTGGTAGGGCGGTTGGCAACGTTCTTGCCTCCATGCTGCTGCTGCTGCTGTCTTGTTGCCGGCTGTGTGCACTGCAGGTTGACCAGCAGCGCTATGCAGCTATGGTGGCAGATGTAGCACAGCAGGAGCAGCAGGCAGCAGCAGCAGCGCAGGATCCTTTCTTCCCTACAACCAAGCTGCAGATGTCATATGGGCTGCATGTGCTCGCCACCATGGGCGCCTTCAGCGTGCTGGGGTACTACGCGGGGCGGTTGCTGCTGAACAGCAACGCCTGGGTGAGTGGTTGTGGACAGCGCTGCTACCAGGGCACTTTCTGTAATATAGCTGCTGCCACTTTGCACAGCATCGTGGTCTGGTTTTGTGCACACAGGACACATACATGCTGTTGGTCCTGACAGTGGGAGTGCGTGCATGTCAGTCAGCGTCCTGCAGGCTGCTGCACGCTGCAGGGTAGCCGTGCATGGCAGCATGCTGGCACTCGTCACCGGCTGCATCACTGCACCGCCAGAGGCGACCTAGACAGCATTGCTGTGCAGCATGATGTGCAGGCTGGCTGCAGCAAAGCTACTGCTGCCTGCGCTGCTGCTGCTGCTGCTGCTGCTGCTGCAGGCTGCTGTGCTTGGTGCGCTGGGCCTCGCCGCTGGCCTGTTGCTGGAGACGTCGCTGCTAATCATCCGCACCAACATGCCTGTGCCGCTGGACCAGAAGTACGCACACCTGCTGGACAAGCGCTGGGACAAACGGCAAGACCCTGGCAGGCGGGGTGCTGCTGGAGGCAGCAGGGCAGAAAAGCTTGATGACACCCAGCTTGCCAGAAAAGTGTCAGGTGGCGTCAGCAGGCCCACAGCCGGCCATGTCAAGTTTGACTGAATGGTGGTTAAGGCACGTGTGGCAACGCCAGGAGCTGAGGCTTCCTTTTCGCCTGTCCAGCGTCTCTTGCGGTGGCACATAGACAGGGCCGGGAGGTTAAAAATAACAGCACCACTGCCCAAAGCAGAAGGGCATAGGATTTGGGAGGATGTCATGGGGCCTCGTTTGCAACTCGCCGGCTGGGTGACCATATATATTCTAGTAGGTTGCTAGTAGCTGTGCAACAAAGCATGAGATGAAGGCAGGTTCACTGTGGGGACTACTAAGCAGCGTGCTGCCAGCTGAGCTCAAGGCACTACCAATACAATGCCATACCGGGTGATGCATCTCAGCGAGTGACGCGGCCCAGTCGTGAAGGATGCTGCTTGTGCAGGTCAATGACCGGAAGAGTATTGTTGCCCCCAGCTGCCTGTGGTTTGAGTGTCTTGTTGTTCTCTGGTGCCCAGCAAGTGTGCTTAGTGGTGACCGTTGACGGCAAACGTGCACGTGTAAGAACGTCTGTCTCACCAAGCAGGGAGCAAGAAAAGTCATGTAGCACCGTTTGTCAACAGGCGGCAGGCGTTTTGATATGTTCATGCATCTACAATAGCAGTTCCAGTGAGCAGTGCCGCACGTGAGTCATGCCGCAACGGTGTCAGTGACTCACTGGTCGGATCCGCAGTCTTTCTGCTGTCCTCAAGGTGCGCCTTCGCCCAAACCAGACACCGCCAGGAACGTAGACACGGAATTTGCTTTCCGCCAGTCACAGCAACGCGGCTATCGGCAGCTGCATGGTAACTACCAACTAATAAGTTTGCAGTTCATGTCCAGTGCACTGTCACCTGTACAAGGGGCAGGTTAAAGCACAGAGCGTGTTTGAGGGCATAACAAGGAACAGAAACAAGTGACCACACACATGTAGTCCTTACAGAAGTACCTTCTTGATCACGTGATAGGAGACAGCGCTGCCTGCATGCATACATGAATTTGTTAACGTCTGAGATTTCTTAGACCCTGTAACATATTTGATGTTTCACAAAATAACCCTACAAAACCCCCTCTGAACATTGTACAGGTCTGCCAAAAAGCACACATTGCCATGCACAATGCAGCAGATACGTCACCGCATGCTTGCGTTCCATCAACCGAAAGACACAACCTGCTTACTTTACTTTAATTGACTTGACTTTGCATGCTCCACCCATCAAGGAGTGGGAACCCCATTCAGGAGCCAACAAGAGCCTCATTGGGGGCTTAAATTAGTTTGCTGACCAGCACTCAACACCCTGCAGATCTTCTCAGGTGCCCAGGAGCTACTGGGCTGTGTTCTGCCGGGTTCATTCAGATGGAGAACAGCAGCCGCTGCTGCAGCAGGCAGATGGATGCCGCACATCACCAAATGCAGCTGTGCAACATGTTTGCAACCATCTAATGGTTGGTGCGGCTGCCACATGGTTACTTCAGTCACTAAAGTAACGGCTACTTCAGTCAGGGGCCGAGGGCTGCAGCAAGAACCTAATCCGTTGCTGGGGCACCCCAGCTGGTCTGCCAGATCTGTGAAACGTTGGCAGGACTATAGTAAATGCAAATTTATCAATACACAACGCCTGTCGCTGGACCAGGCCGCCGTCCAGCAGCACAGTCTTTGTCGGGTCGTCATGCAGCAATTGGACTCCAGCGCCTGTGGTTGCTGCTGCCAGTGGTCATCTTGGCCCCAAGATGCCAGCCAACTTGGCTAGAAGCTGTTGTTCAGAATTACATGACAGCCAGCAGCGCCACAAGCAGTGCTTGTCCACACGTGCCAGGATGACCTCAGCCAAGCTCACCTGCAAAGCAGCCAGGGAGCAGCAGCAACCACGCAGCGGCAGCAGCAACCACTGTGCATTACTCTGGGACATTTCAACAACAGCTTGTCACAGGGCATGAAGTGTTAGCTGTACCTGGTGACTTGCAATCCATGCATGGTCTGCGTGCACATGCCCAGCGAAAGTGCAAGCGTGCTTCTGAGGAGTGCATGCCCAACCACAGCATCTCACATCTTGCAACACAAGCCTTGCATGGCTTGCTTGGAATGCAGTAACTAGTGGCAGCACTTGAATTGAATCGCCTGCCGTTAATAATCCCACACCCACCTGTGGCATGCCTGCCGCCACACTGCATGCAGCTTGCGCAGCACCCGCTTGCACGCCCAGGGCAGCCGCACGCCTGGCGCCGACTGCGGCTGCAACGCTGCCGAAAAAAGGGGCTGCTTTGCCAGGCCTGGCAGCGTCACGCTGCTGCAGCTGTCATTTGAGTCAGCTGCCCCACCACTGACTGAGTCAGCAGTCCCACCACCACCTGCTCGGCTGCCTGCAGCTACAGGCCCTGCAGTGTGCTCCAGTGGCGCCCTAGCACCAGCCAGGATCTTGGCCATGAAGATGTTCCACACCACAGGGCATCTGCGCTCTGAACGTGGGCACGTGGGTGAGCCTATCATTGGCTCCCCAAACGGGCGAAGTTACCCATGTACTTTCAAAATGTGAAATGTGAAATGTGGGTAACAGCTGCGTCGTGTCCAGCAGCCACACCGTCTGCTGCACGCGCACGTCCCTTGCATGCACATGGCAATTTTGTGAGCAGGCATGCACCGCGTGCATCTGGTGCCGTAGCTGCAGCTTGTGCGTGGCTGCTGGGCGCTGTGTAGGTGCAGGACAAACCAGGCATGTGCCAGGTCAGTGGCGTCATCAGCCCTGCCTGCAGCGTACGGTGCAGCAAGTAGTGGCATTGCGACAGGCTCCCGTGCTGATGGCAACGGCTGCCAGCCAGGAGGCGGCTCTGTGCGGCAGGCATGCAGGCTAGCCAGGGCCTCCCACCTGCCCCACCTTGACGCGCGCACGAGCATCTGGAGCATGCATCAAGTGCACCTGCCTGTGCGAGCAATGACACACACCGTGTGACACTGCAGGCAACGGTACCTGCACGCAAGTATGAGGACGTGGAGGCCGGAGCAGTTGTGAAATAATGCACTCATAGTAACCAATGCACTCATTCCCGGCAGTTGACTGCGGTTATGCCGCGGCTGCAAAGCTTTGTGGATCTGGATGCCAAAGTAGTGTTAAGTGCATTTGAGGGGTGTTTGTATCAGCAGTGGCAGGGGTGCTCGCAGAATCCACGTGATGCTGTCACCGGGGCTGGAATTTACAGTACATATGAACGATGGTTTGCTGCTTGCCCGGGTGATAACTTGCAGTCTGTGCGTCCTGAGTCTTGGTGCCCCCAATATGTTTTGCAGACCGCTGGGCTCAAGAGGGAGCATGTTGGTTCTCTGGCTCGTTTCCGACTTGGTGCCCATGATCTGCGTGTATGCACTGGTAGGTGGCACCGTCCGCCTTTGGTGCGGTCTGATCGGACATGCCAACGCCCTGGATGCCACTTGGGTCAGGTCGAGGATGAGTTTCACATGGTTTTTGAGTGTCCTTTGTACGCGCCAGTTCGCGAGCGTTTTGCTTGCCTTTTTGAACCATTTGGAGGTTTGTCGCATACGTGGGGTAGTATAGCCTCTTGTCAGCCAGGTGGTTCGCATATGATGACCTTTATGCGGTAACAACCTGCTCTTGTGGCTGCCTTTGTGCATTGTTGCTATTTGGTGCGCTGCCACCCGGAGGCGGACCCTGAGTCCTTCTTGTCTTCGGTTTCTGTTGCTCAAGCGATCGATGCAGCGGACGAATATTTCTCTGCGGATTCTTCTGTTTGTTCTGATGACGATGATATATTCTATGAGGTTTCCCCCCCCCAATGAGCCTCTCGTTGGCTCCTGAATGGGGCTCCCACTCCTTGTTGGGTGGAGCATGTAATGTAATGTAATGTAATGTAATGTAAGCCTGCGGCAGGTAAACTGGTTCTGCGTATGCTGCGGCCGCCGCTTCTGCGCAGAATTTTGCGCAGAAGCGGCAGCCGCAGCATAAGCAGAACCAGTTTACCTGCCTCAGGTATACTATGAGCGCTTGAAAACGGCAGCCGCAGCAGATGAGGAGCGCAAGACTACCAGCCTCGGGCCAACTATGAGCGCAGTGGTGGACCAACCACTTCTGAAGCTGCTGCTGCACAGGTAGACTGCATGGCAACTGCCCAGCAAATCGTGGGACAACCACACATTTCATCAAGTTGCAGTGCATGCAGTGCAGCTAGCAACACTGCTGGAGGACATTCTAGCAGCACCCTACTGTGGCACGTGTGCCAACGCACTGCGATGTGCGATGCAGTGTCAATCATGTGCCATATTTCCCCCTCCATTGGCGTTGCTACTCCCTGCTTGCTGCGGATTGTTCACCAGATCTGTGAGTGCCACACCATCTGGCAGTGATGCGTGGAATGGCAGCCAGCTCTGGCCTGCCCCTGTTGTGAGCATATTGTGTCATTTAATGCGCCAACAGAAACAACATGCACACAGCAGGGGCAGGCCAGAGCTGGCTGCCATTCCACGCTCTACTGCCAGATGGTGTGGCACTGAGGAATCTGCTAGTCAGAAGTTCTCCACTGCCAGGAAAGCTTACCAGCAATGGTACGCTGGACAGAGCGATGTTTGGCGGCCACTGCTAGTGAGCTTGTCTGGTGCTGCTGCCGAAGGTGCACCATGCATGATGCAAGTTTGTGTGTGCCTGGCCCCGTCAGCAGACATAACAGCAACCGGTCAGACTACTGCGACCACTGCACCTGCTGTAGCTGCAGCCCACTACAATGGGGCGCTCACTGGCAGTGCGGCTCCGACCATACCTGCTCGCAAGCATCGCGGCTGATGCTGCTGCAGCAGGACGCCTGTGTGCTGCTGCCGCCACTCACCAGAAGTTGCCCTTCAACCCCACGGCATCGCCACCTCGCGGCAGTTGCCAAAGATGTGCCTCCAGACATCCCAACCCAGGTGCGCAAACGCCTTGTTCACCAGGGCGCTGGCAGTGCTGGGCACAACAGCATACACACCAAAGATTGAACAAGTGCCAGCCCCAGGCATCACCAACTTCAGCGTAGCTTTATTTTCATGCGCTGCATGCGGCATCACAAGCTGCCCTGTGCCAAGAAGCGCATGTTAAGGCTTAAGTCCAGTTGCGCTACAACAACTACACTTTGTTTTACTTCGCTTGCAAGCTTCGCTTGCAACAACCATGATGTAGCCCTGCCAGTGCCAACATGCTGCCAGACCATAACTGTTCGGCAGCCAACACTTCAGGTGTGCAATACTGCAGGCCCGCCTATGCCCTGCTATCACGCTGCCGGGGCAGCTGGGCACGCTGGGCAGGATGAGCCGGACAAAGCCATGCTGCTGGGCCGTGTCCAATCCAAGGTGCTGCCTGAGTCGTGTCATGCATTGCGCTTACCGGGAGTGTGGACCGCCATGATGCGCACCGCACACGGGCTGCCCCCTGATGCAGAGCGAGGGGCGGCCGCACGCCGCCCTCGCCTGCGCCACACTCCAGGCCACTGTTGAAACCCAAGAGCGCCCCAGCATCCACCGCAGAAGCAGAAGCAGTAGCAGCAGCAGCAGCAGCAGCAGCAGCGTCAAGGTGAGCGTGTGATGCCTTGTTCCTGCTTTGGGCTGGAGCGGGAGTGCAAGTCCCGCCCTGATGCATATATGGTGTCGTCTGACCACCACCAAACTCAATCTGGCTGCTGCTGCTTCGCGGACTGGAGGCAGACATCCGCAGGCGCCCCGTCCAAATCATTGTTCCCAGTGCTGCCGTCTACATCACCACCTAGCTGTGCTGGCTGCTCAGCTACAGTCGACAGGGGCAGGCCAGAACTTCTGGGTTGAACCCGCTGCCATGCCGGCTTGGCATTGCGCTCCACTGCTAGCCTGGCAAGGTGATGGAGAATGCACCAGCAGAGTCGACAGTAGCAGGCCAGAACTTCTGGCCTGCCCCTGTCGACTCTGCTGGTGCATTCTCCATCACCCTGTGCCGGGCTGGCAGTGGAGTGCGGCATGGCAGCGGGGTCTGGCCTGCCCCTGTCGACTCTGCTGGTGCATTCTCCATCACCTTGTGGCCCATGACGGTTGAAAGCTGCATGCAGTGACCGAGCTCTACTGTGCGCCTAGCGTCAGTACACCAGTGTCCCTGCCTCATCACAGGTGGCCGACATTCGACTCGACAGCTGCATAAATGATGAAATGACAAGTAGCATCGATGATATCAGCTCGTCCGCTGCTGCTGAATTGTACAAGAAGAAACCACAAAACACTTCCAGCAGTTTGGTAGCTGCGGTTGCGCTGACTCCTCTGAAGTACAACTGCAACGACTCCAGCAGCGGACCAGTGTGTGTGTGTGTAGTTCGTTACAAACAGGGGGGAGACGCGGAAAATGGACGGGCAGTCAGCAGTGAGCCAGGAACTGGTAACTCGTCAGCACCTGGGCAGCCACCCCGCGCCTGTGGAGCAACTGTGGTAATGCCGTAGTATATCATCATCATCATCATCATCATCATCATCATCATCATCATCATCATCATCATCATCATCATCATCATCATCATCATCATCATCATCATCATCATCACCATCATCACCATCATCATCATCATCATCATCATCATCATCATCATCATCATCATCATCATCATCATCATCATCATCATCATCATCATCATCATCATCATCATCATCATCATCATCATCATCATCATCATCATCATCATCATCATCATCATCATCATCATCATCATCTCATCATCTCATCATCATCATCATCATCATCATCATCATCATCATCATCATCATCATCATCATCATCATCATCATCATCATCATCATCATCATCAATCATCATCATCATCATCATCATCATCATCATCATCATCGTATTATTACTCATGCCATGGTAAAATGTGGTGATCCTGGCGTAAGCACGACAGCAGCACCCCTCGAACTGCCGGTGAGGTGCCAGTGCCAGGACAGACACCAGGTCACTTGAAGTGTCAGCTAGCAGCAACCAACCTGCAGCTGTTAGGCATGTAGCGACGCAGTTAGTAAAATGCACAAACAACATGCACTACATGTGTTAGATACATGCCTACAAACGTGTTGGACACACCACCAATGATGAATACCGCCCAGCGGGCACTACACACAACGCATTATCATGTAATCCACACGCACCCATTTCCAGCAACGGACCAGTGCTCCCTCTTCCTTCGCTCCAGTGGGGCCGATCCGGGTAGCATCATGATGACGATGATGATGACGAAGAATGATGCTTATGATGATGTTCCTCGTGCGTATCGTCGGGCGAGGTTTGGGCTGGGTTGTTTAAGGAAACAGGTGCATGGTGGCATATGATGCACCTCGTTGGGGTCCCGCACCGCAGGGCAACTGCGAAACGCCATCTGAATGTCGTCCAACGTGCACTCTGCCGGCAGGCGCAGCACAATTCTGAGCTGCGGCACGACGGTCCAAGGTGGGCTTTCCTGCTGATGCAACCCCGCCAGCTGCCACTGCACCGGCTGCGGCAGCTGCGCCCGCCAAATTGCCCATGGGCATCGGGCCAGGAGTTGGTCTTCTGCACACCGCCTGAGGCCCAATGTGATGGCTGACGCGCCAGGCCAAAGCACCGGCCCGGGAGTCTGTTCTGATCTACATGTGCCTATATAGGGCATGGGCCCGGGGATGTCAAAGGAGACGGCACTAGCATTCAGGGATGTGTTCTGATCAACATGAGCGCAGCCAGCAATGTTTCCTCAGGGACCAGTGGTGCATCATGTCAGTAAGTTTGACCGGAGATGGCACTTTCAACAGCATCACTTAACTACCTGCAACCATATATGGGTGTTGTTGCTTTGTATGCAGATCACACAACGGTTGGTCATATCCTACAATAACAGGTGCGGGAGGTGTGTTAACGTTGGTAGGCTTAGGGTAGGGGTTTGATGATAATGACGCTGCTGGATATTGCTTCTTGAAGTACCAAATATCGTTTTACCAAGTAGGGCCACCGGACCAGCCACAAAGGAGCCAAACAATGGCTCATGGGGCCCACATGAACCAGAAGGAGACCACAACCCACTCCATTCAGTGCATCCACAACCTAAACAAGCTCAGCATACTCAGAACCAGATATTCAGCCACTACAGAAACAAACACTACTAATGATACCGTACTGCTCCTAATGGTTTCTGCTATTATATTATGTCGGAAGCCGGCAGGAATTTATTGAAAACAATATGTTTGCCGGCAAGCCGGCATGGCATTCTCTGACAATTTTAAT
The DNA here is from genome assembly GCA_014080715.1 of Scenedesmus sp. NREL 46B-D3. Lineage (NCBI taxonomy): Eukaryota > Viridiplantae > Chlorophyta > Chlorophyceae > Sphaeropleales > Scenedesmaceae > Scenedesmus > Scenedesmus sp. NREL 46B-D3. Next base: position 130,417 of record JACERP010000160.1, on the reverse strand, counting down.
GTTTTTGCCAGCACTAATATGGCGAATAAAAATATCGGGGCTACATGCATGGATCCCTCACTAACTGCTTGAAGGTCATAGCAGAAGCGTCGTTGATTTCATTTCATTACATTACATTACATGCTCCACCCAACAAGGAGTGGGAACCCCATTCAGGAGCCAACGAGAGGCTCATTGGGGGGGGGGAAACCTCATAGAATTTCAACGGTGTTCACCAAAGAACATCAAGTCAGCGAGCCCTGAGCCCATTCACTAAACAACCAATGAACAAAGAACCTGCAGCCGCAACAGCAACATCAGCTGAGTAGTTTGGTACCGTACTGAGGCTAACAACACCCGCAACATGCTAGCCCATGCTGCGCTAAACACCACCAGCAGTGCAGCACACGGCAGTCACTCATCAGACATCCAGTCACCCTCTCTTCTTTGCAGGAGCAGCATGCGTGTTGATCTTGGCTCCCTTTGCTGCCCCTGCACCCACGTGTCTGTTTCGTTCTGCTGCTGTGATGTTGTAGTGATGCCCGGGGGCTGAATGAGTTAACAAAGAAACCGTCTATCTTTCGCGGATCAGGATCAGAGACACCAACAGGAAGCTTGCCTTTCAGCAGGCCCGCCATCTCGTCACGACACGCCGTGTCGTGCCGTGACGGCACCTAGCCAGCTCAGTACGGTGTCAGTGAGGTCTAGGAAAGTGCATTTTTACACAGCGTTGCTTTATCGTCGCAGTTCGAGGGCAAAAGACGCTTATTTCAGAGCCAGGGAACTTTTTTGGGGGTTTAAGTAAAGTTTGCCGGAAGCGAAAACTATTTATTTGGGTTATTAAGTCTTTTGCCGGAAGGCTGTTTTGAATAATCTATTTCGGAAAACATTAGGAGCAGTACGGTACTCTCACTGGGAAGCAACAATTGTGCCAATCCTGGATCACAACACACCACAAAGCAACTGTGGACGAACGCAGCAACACCATTCTGTCTTTGCTGGATACAGTCTGCCAATTGCCAAACATTGCTCAACAGGGTGTACAGTACCCCCTGGGTTCTCCCAGCCTCCAACATCATCACATTTCACATTTTGGAAGTTACATGGGTAACATCGCCCGTTTGGGGAGCCAATGACAGTCTCATGGGGCAAAGAGCAAAACAAAGGGAAGCCAAAAAAAATGACCTACCAAATATCATCCAGAAAACCAGATCAACCAGAAACCAAAAACGCTCCCGCACCCTCTCATAAGCATCGCGCTCAAATACTCTTGCCTTTCAACTAACAAGCAGGCGGTAGGGGCTTGAAAGGAAATGCCGCTGCTGTTAGTGTTGAACTTGCATGCTGGCAGGCTGAAGGCATGCCATTGCTCTGCACTCCACAACAAGGTCCCTTTACTCCTCACCGCCCTCCCGCACGTAAGCACGCCTTTTGCAGCAGCCCCAGCAGCTGCTGCCGCAGCACCACTTGACCCACCTGCTGGAAGTGCAGCCATCACGGCCCTGATGGTGTTTGGCACCATGCGCCCATGGCATGCGTTCTTTGCGGCTGTCAAGAGCTGCCAGCAGCATGTACAGTGCTGCCGAGTTACTTCCAGCAGCCCCAGCAGTGTCCACGTCTCGACCAAGCAGCCATCGCCGGCTAGAACCATCGGTATATTGAGGTCCGCCTGCAAACTGATCAGCGGCTGCCAGATGTTCATGTGGTTAACAGCTGGGTCTGAGTCAGACCCGCCCGTTGCCTGCTGAATACAACATTGGTGCGCTTCTGCAGGTTGAGTAGCTGCTGCTGCACCTGCCCTGCACCAAATAAGCGCTGGAGTTGTTGCTGCTGCTGCTGCTGCTGCTGTGCCTGCTCAACAGTATCTGGCTGCGGGTGAGGCTGGAGCTGCAATCAGATGTGTGCTGCTGCTGCTGCTGCTGCTGCTGCTACAGCGGCGGTGCCTACCGGGCACACTGTGCATGCAGATGATCAAGCAGCAGCTTGTCACCTGAGCAGACTGCTGCAATACAACACTTGGTGGAGCAACATATGTCTGCTGTCGCTGCTGCTGCTTGGGCTGTTGCCAATCTATGCAGCTACTCCACAGACGCGTCTGTGAAGTGCCTGCCCCAGTTGTGAGTGTTCAGCTGTTTTCCTGCTGGGTGTGCCGCTGCTGTACTTCTTACCACATGGGGTGCAGAACTCCTGCTCTCAACACATCAACTGTCATGGCCACCTTGTGCACATCTAGATTTGCAGCCACATGAATCCCCGATGCTGCTGGTGCTGCTGCAGCTGCTATACCAGCAGAACCCATAGTGGGCTGGCAAGTCATCCAAGAGGCGCTGCAGCTGCAGTTATCTGCAGTTGATCACCTATCCTGGCAGCAGCACCTGCTGTTGGGTTGCTTGCTGTCCCGGCCCCTTCAGCACAGCTTCAGGCTGCTGCTGGCGGGCTGCTGAACAGGACGCTTGCGTTCGTGCCGCCAAACCCGAAGCTGTTGCACAGGACTGCTCTTGGTCCATCTGGCAGCTCTGCGGCTGCGCCTGTCACAAGCAGCGGCAGAAGCTGGGGGTCTGGCCTCTCCAAGTTGCACGTTGGAGGCGCCAGGCGGTGCTGCAGCGCCAGGATGGTGAACGCGGCTTCCACGGCGCCAGCTGCGCCCAGCAGGTGGCCCGTCGCCCCCTTGGTTGAGCTGACATGGATGTTTCGTACCTTCCAAGACAGCAGCGGCAGCAGGCACAGGGTCCGCTTGCGGCAACGACACTTGGCCATGGGTCGGTTGATGAGCAGCACATCAGCAGTCTGAGTGGCACGAAGCTGACACGTGCGGCAAAACAAGACATATTGCTGACTTGTAAAACAAAACGCAGCATGTTGCACAGTTTGTTTTATAATTTTTTCTTTTGTGTATAAAAATTGTACAGTTTCAAATGTGAAGTAAAAAACTAGAAGAGTAAGTTCTATGAAGAATTGTATCAACCCAGACACATCAAGCTTGATGCCTACTTACTGTCATCAGCAGGGTTGACATGCGATGTGCATGGCTGTAGCAGAAGCCGCTGAATCTGGGCCTTGCCGTGCAAGCTGCTTGCATGCAGCCCTCGCATGCTCAGGCACCGGCACCACCAGAACACACTCCCGCTAAAACAGCCAGCCGCAAACAATCACATGCTGTTCCCTCGTTTCAAGCACTTAGCTGACTGATAGTGTGCTGTGCACCTGCTCAGGTGCAACACCCAGGGTCGCTGCCAGATCTCGCGTCACAGGTCCAGACATGGCGTTCAAATGGCGCAGCAGATGTTGTTCGCAGAAAACCCTGCTCCTGCAAGCTGCTGACACTCAACCGCTCACTTGTTAGTGACATGGGCCGGCCCTCGCACACACCAGGAGCAGCTGCCTAATCCAATTTCAGCCCCAAACAAGTGAAAAAACAACACACATAGCTTGGCACAGCTGGAGAGCAACACTCATGTCCAAGGTAAAGCTGCACGTGAGTGCACCCTGCCCACACCTGCTCCGGCCCAAACACATCCAGGATCGCCGCCTGCTCGATCTCATCCCCAACTGGCGTGGATGTTGCGTGCGCGTTGATGTAGCAGATGCTGCCTGCAGGAACGCCGGAGCCATGCAGTGCCCGCCGCATGGCCAGCGCTGCGCCTGCGCCTGCTGGGTGCGGCGCCGTGATGTGGTGGCCATCGCCCGACAGGCCATAGCCGCGCACCTGCGTGCAGCATGGCAAAGGGTGAGCCAGGGAGGCGCAAGCTTACAACTGGCTGTGCTCTCGGTACTGGCTGTTGTGGTGTTACATGCATGTGCAGTGCACGCAGTACAGGCACCCGCTTCTGCTGCTGGTCCAAACTTTGCGTCATGTTGCCATGTACAGCACGGGCGTGCCCACCCGCTTGGTGCCATCCTCCTCACCAACTTCACTGTGCACACATGCATCCCTACCATGCCCTGGCATGATTTGCATTGTTGTGTGTGAATGCCACATTGATCAGCGCCCTGTCTGGTCATGTACCCTGCTGTTACGCATTGTGCCAGCCGGCAGCGCCACACTTGTGTGCCCGTACCTCTACATACATGCGCACCCCGCACCTCTGCGTACATGCGCACCCCGCGTGACCTGGCATGCTCCAGCTCCTCCAGCAGCAGCACAGCAGCGCCCTCCCCCATCACAAAGCCATCCCGCGCCGCATCAAACGGCCGCGACGCCCTCCCCGGCGCGTCGTTGAACCCCGTCGACAGCGCCTTCAGCCGGCAGAACCCCCCGAGCGATATGGCGTCGATGCACGCCTCCGTCGCGCCGGCAAGCATGAGCGTTGCGTCGCCGCGCTGCACCATGCGGAAGCCGTCCCCAATGCAGTGCACGCCGGTCGCGCACGCCGTCGACACGGCGTGGTTGGGCCCGCGCAGGCGGTGTGCTATGCCGACGGCGCCGGCCGCCATGTTGACCAGGATGCGCGGGACGAAGTAAGGGGTGACGCGGCGCAGCTTGCCGGCTGCTATGAGCGCGCCTGCGTCTGATATCTCGCTGGTGCAGCTCATGCCGGCGCCGATGGCGACGCCTGTTGCGGCCTGGTCTGCTGCTGTGCGCGGCTGCCACCCTGCATCCTGCAGGGCCTGCAGGTTGAGCGGTACAACGGCACGCAGACGCAGCGCGGTGCTGTTGGTGAGGTGCATGTCCTGCTCAGTGCTTCACTGCTTGGCCTGGTCTTGCAGGCCCAACATTATGTATGCACACAAAGTATGGCGACAGAGAGGGTGTCGCAGCACCCTTCAGCAGCACCCGTCGTGCAGCCGCGCTTGACAAGCGAACCTAATGGAAGCATGCCGTATATATGTGTAGGCAGGACCAAGCAGAACATGCGCTGCTGAGCTTTGGAAGCTGCTGTGCGTGGCGGATAAGCCCTTGCGCGATCCTGTCTGGCTGCACTGACGAGCATGCTGAATCTCCCTGCGCCATACAAGCGTAGCTGCTGCTGGTCTGCTACGGCTCCCTTACCTCTGCTGCAGCAATCTGAGCAAAGGATATGAAAGGGGAGCTACGCCGGGTGTCTACGCCGGCTGCCGCTGCTGCTGCACCTGCTGCTGCCCTGGGCACTGCTGCCACCACTTGGCAGGGAAGCTGCTGCATGTAAGGCCTGTGGCTCTGCAGGCAAGCAGCAGCATTGAACCCACTAGCACGACACGGCGTCACGAAGCAGCGCAATTGGACCTGCTGCCTGCTGTTCCTGCCTGTGACGCCTGGGCATTCTGCCGTTACATCTGAGTTCAACTCGCATCTTGCAGCGGCACATGCGGTTGCGCACTGGATTCTGCATGCGATGGCGCGCGGCTTGGCCGTCTCGTTCTGCCACGGGCCAAGCAGCACCGCATGTGCACTCCGAACACTGCTGCTGAGACCTGTGGTGGTGCCACCCCTGCAGACATGATCTTGCAGCCGCAGTCCAGTGCCCACCTCAGGTAGGTCTTCTTCCTGCAGCCTCCTCACTGCAGTGCGGCCCTCCACAAGCTGCGACCAGCTGCTGCTCACACCAACCCCCAGTGGGCTGACCATGCCAATGCCTGTCACGACAACTCGGCGCTGAGGCAGGGCTGGCGGGGCGCCAAAAGCATCTGCGCCGTGTAAAGGTCTGATTGTGCTTGCCCAGCGTCTGCTGCTGCTGGTACTGCTGTGACTGCTGGAGCCGTGCCCTGCTGCTGCTGCTGCTACTGCTGCTGCCGATGCTGTGTTGGCAAGCTGCCCACGCGCAGGTTGCACAGCAAGAACGCATGCTGATTCAACGGCTACGTGTAAGGCGTTGAGGCGTGAAACTATGGCTTGCATATCTTGACGTGAGGCCAATCCGTGTTGCCGGCAGGCAGACGCTGTACATGTGGCTGGAACGACGCAAATGCAGACACCGTATAATATAACCTACGATGGAGAACCGCTCAATAGATCAGGCGGAAGACTACGGCTGTTGACGGGTTTGAATTGCTGGCAAAGACTCACCTTGAGGGTTCACTTCCAAGCTGCCTGAGAACATCATGAAAGCGCCAGTGCATTGCAGACGCACGCTGCCAATGTAGAATTGTACAATGCATTATAAACTGTGCTTAGGCGTGGCAAATGCTGTCGATACGGACTTCCGGTACTGCTGTTCTGGTCCTGCCAGAACAACATTGTGTTGGCAGCTGTACCTGCGTCAGGTGGCTGCTCTAGCCTGCTACTGGAAAACAGCATATGCATGAGAATGCAATAGAGCCTTTGTGTTTTGCATGTGCATTCTGTTTGTCAGCAGGCAGGCATTGTTTCAGCCTTGCGGGGCTGCCAGTGGTCACAATGTGAGAGGACATGTGCGTTGCTGTTGTCTGCCACCACAAACACGACACTCAACTGCAGCAGTCCAAACTGATGCCAGGTTTGGCTTCGCGTTCTGCTGTCTCCCTGGGCACATCTACGTTGCTCAAGCAGTCACAGTGGTGTGGTTTGGCAGTGGTACACAGAGTAAGGGTTTTGCCGCAGCATTGTCACACAGGCCGTGTGGCACGGCACTTGATGCAAGGTCTATGCAACATCTGACAGATTGGCAGTTCACGAGGGATGTCCGGTACACCAATGCCATCTGTGCACCTGTAATCAAGCTGTTCTGTGCAACGCTTCTGTGTGATTCCCCTGCTTTTAGCTGTGCCCTCCTCACTTGTGTTGGCTCAGCGTCGGCGTTGACCAATGCAACCTTGGTAGTGTGGTACTACATTATCTGGTACTATCAAGCTATTGACAGCTGTCGAGCTGGCTATCCAACAGCTGCAGCCTGGAGCCAGGAAACCGTTTCAACGCCGACCTTCACGCACAAGCGGCTTGTCGCGATCTAGCCACATTGTAAAACAACTAGAGAATACAGCCTATCATCACCAGGCACCACTGTGCAGAGCCAACCCCACGGACAGCAACAGCGGAGACAACATCAGCAGCATGACTGTAGAAGCAGAAGCCGCAACTGTGTCGCAGGTCGATACAGCAGCTGCCATCGCATCTGCCAGGCCCAGATGTAGCACAGAGGACATGCTACAGCTCTTGCAGGACTACGACTGTTGGGTGTTTGACCTAGACGGTACGATATCAGGTGCCTGGCAGGGGTGTGGTTCAGCGGCTGGCACACTGCCATGTGGGTGCGCTTGAGCGTCCTGCGGGCATCTTTGAACCTACAGCAAGCTTGTTTGCAGCCCAAACTGCGCCACTGCTGAGCTTTCACACACGCCAGCCCCTGCAAATGCATTGCCTGCAGTGTGCACCTGCCCTCAGTGCAGGCATGCATGGCAGGTGCAGCTGCCCCATGTGCCTTGGCGGAGTCTTGCAGGAAGTAATGCTTGACAAAGGCAGTGCAGCACAACCCACAGATTGCTCTGCATCTGGCTGCCAACACTGTCCTGCAGGCACCATCTGGCGTGGCAATGAGGTCATTGAGGGGGTGCTCGACTCTGTGGAGCTGCTACGGAAGCTGGTGCGTGTGACTGTGAAAGAGCTGTTGTATTAGCGCAACCCAATGGTGATGTGCAGACTTGCAGGCATCAGCAGAGAACACCAGCCGCTGCCACTGATAGGGCAAGTGTTGTTGGTCAGGTGTAACTTGGCAGTGATCTCTTGCGGCTGTTCAGCATGGTGCTGTACGCGGCAACTGCCACTGAAGCTCTGCTGCAGCTAGCAACTGGTATATACCGCTTCACACAGTATTACGCAATGCACAAAGCTGCTCAAGGAACACCACCAGCAGAAACAGCAAGCAATAGCTACTAGCGTTGGTCTCCCATCTTTCGTATCAGAATGTGTGCAGTGTATGTTGGTGCAAATCGTCGAGTTTTGGATTCCTGACATCGTTGCGTGCCCTGCAGGGTAAGAAGGTGATTTTCATGACGAACAACAGCATGAAGTCACGCGGCACCTACCTGGACAAGTGCCTGCAGCTGGGGCTGCCAGCTCATGTGGTGAGCTAACCGAGCAGCACCCTTTGCCCTCCGATTGTGCGCAGCACAATGCAGCAGCACTTCTGTAGATCAGCCGCTGCAGACTGACCCTGTATCAGCGGATCAGCAAGGCTAGATTCAGTTTGTTTGCTGGTAAATCAGAAAACGAGTGCATGGTTCCTGGTGGTTGGCAGTTGCTTATTACTGTTGTGTGTCATTCACAATGCTACTTGCGCTTGCAGGATGACATCTACTGCAGCAGCTACTCTGCAGCAGCTTACCTGGAGTCAATAAAATTTGACAAAAGCAAGAAGGTAGGCGTGGGCAACGGCTTCAACTGCAGAGCAGCAGGAGCAGCTGCAGCAGGAGCAGCTGCAGCAGCAGCTGGGGTCGAGGTGAAAGTTTTGGTTCATATGCAGCCCAGGAAGCAGCAGCAGGATGCAGCATGACAGCACCGGCAAGAGGTTTTGCAGATGCAAATGGGACTGTAACCGTCAACAGACATCATCTAGCCGTGCGTACAGCCAGGCAACAACAAACTTGCTCTCGCCTGTGCTGGCACAATGCATGCCGCAATCCTGCAGGCATATGTTGTCGGTGAGCGGGGCATCATGCAGGAGCTGGCTGCTGTTGGCATCGAGTCACTCGGCGGCCCTGATGACAATGACAAGCGTGCAACCTTCAGCGACGAGATGCAGCACGACACGCAGGTGCGGGGCCAAGGTGTTGTGGGCAACAAAGCATGTGCAGCTGTGCAGCAGTTGTTGCGACAGATGGCGGACTGCAAGCAGCGGTGAAAAGTCTTTGCGACTTGTGCTTTTGGTGTGATGGACAGTAGCAAGTATGGTTGTTTGTGTGGGCAGACAAGCTGTTGTGATCAAGTTGTTGCGGTGCGATGGTGTGTCACTGAGCTGGTGAACTGAACCAGCACACGCAACGTTAAATTGCTGCTGGTGGCTGGCTCCTGCTTCCAGGCTGTCTGCCTGTGGGTTAGCTGTGCACAGGGCATCGTGCAGCGCATGCTGTGGCGTGTGGGAGCCTACAGCTGGTAGGTTTGTATAATATGATTCCTTCACTTACAAACTTGTGGAGCTGCTGTGTGTGTGCGGTCGTGTTGCTGCAGGTTGGTGCGGTTGTGCGTGGAGCCGCTACCCTTGGCCTCGCACGATGCCGCAAGCGTCAATCAGTGCTGCAGCTAACAACCTATGTATTCGCTGTGTGTGGGTTGCTATTGTTGCAGGTTGGTGCAGTGGTGTGTGGCGTGGACCCCAACCTCTCATACTACAAGGTGCAGTACGCGTCAATGTGCCTGCTGCTCAACCCTGGCTGCCTCTTCATCGCCACCAACACGGACTCACGCGGGCACTTCACTCCCAACCTGGAGTGGGCGGGTGCCGGTGCAACAGTTGGAGCAATCAAGGGTGAGCGCACGTGTGAGGGTACTGGTGCACAACAGTGGGAGCCTCCAAGTTTGCCTCTGCTGGTGCTGCTGCTGCTCTGCTGCGGCTCCATCGCTGCTGCTTGCAGTATGCATGCGCATTTGGGGCCTCGAGTCACATACCAGGACGTGGAGAGCAACCATGGAGCTGCAAGGGCTGGCGCCATGGTGCACTGCAGGGTGTTGGTGCGTGCCACTTGACACCAAACCTCAGTCCCTTCCTTGTGCAAGGCAGCCAATGCAAGCACGCCCCTAAACACCTGCTGATGTGCGCCCGCTTGTATGTTGTGTGTCGTGCACGCCAGTTTGTGTTGAGCAAGAACCTGTCTCAACCTGCAAGCCCAGTGCTGCTGGCCATGCCGGATGTAGGACAACCAGCTCTGGTGTGAGCTCTCAACCGTCACTGAATTCTGCCTGCTTGGTTGCTCTCTGTTTTATGCACACCAGGCGTCGTTGAGCGGGAGCCCATTGTAACCGGCAAGCCCAGTCCCTTCCTCATGCAGGACATCGCGGCCAAGCATGGCGTGCAGCCAGCCAGGTCCATCATGGTCGGTGACAGGCTGGACACAGACGTGCTGTGGGGGCTCAACACAGGCATGGCAACGCTGCTGGTCATGACAGGTAGGCTGGTGGTGTCTTTGCACAGCGGTGACATCATTGGACATAGGAACAGTCGGAAAGGAGGGGTGACGGGGTTAAATCCCCTGTCAACTGGCCAACAGTATTCCTCCAGGCTGAGGCTACTGGTTGTAACGAGTGTGTTGAAAGAGACCTGCAAACAACACCAGCCCTCCTTGGAAGGCTCTAAAGGTTTGGGGTACACTGATTGGCGTCGTGCTGCGCGTCACTCAAGAATCTTGCATGCGGGTACCTGTAGTGCAGGATTGATGGGGTGCCCTGCTCTGTGTTGTCGTTGGTGGCTGCAGGAGTCACAGATCAGCAGAAGCTGGCAGCACAGCACAGCAGCAGCAGCGGCATCAAGCCTCACTTCGTGATGGACAGCTTTGGAGACTTGCGCAGAGTGGCACGAGAGGCACTGCAGCAGCAGCAGCAGCAGAAGCAGCAGCAGCAGCGGTGAGCGGCAGCGGGCGCTGTGTTGGATGTTGCTTGGGATACGTCTAGCAACAGTAACAGCAGCAGTCAACAAGCCAAACGACGGGCAGGCTGCGTTATTAAGCATTTACCGCTCCGAGTTGCCGTGTGTGGCAGGGTGTGTGGTGCGTGTGTTGCCGCCGGATGTGTCACTGATAGCAGCTGACAGCAGACGCACGCAGTACGCGCTCTGGCAATTAGCCAACAACATTCCACCAAGCGGAAGCCACTGGTTGTACTGGGGGCAGCAAGCGAGAGCAGTGCACGTGTGTAAAGGGTTGCAGAAAAGCACTTGACCAGTCATTTGTGGAAGGTGCTGGTTATGGCAGACTGTGAGGCACACTGATTGGCGCCGCGCTGCACGTCACTCAAGATTCTTGCAGGACCGTACCTGTACTGCATTCATGGTGTGCCCTGCTCGGCGTCGTCGTCAGTGGCTGCAATTAAGATGAGCCGCAGCTGGCAGCATGTTACAGCAGCAGAGGCGGCATCAAACCCCACTCTAATATGGACAACATTATAAATGCGCAGAGTACATAGGGGAAGCGCTGCAGAAGCTGCCACAGCACCAGACGCAGCAGTGGCAGCGAGCACTGTCTGGGATATTGCACAAGCTTGTGACTTGAGTCAAGTTGACGCTAGCTTTTACATCAGCAGCAGTAGCAGTGAACAGAGCGATTGCCTGCCTGCGACCTTCTGCAAAAAGAGCGTGTGGCAGAACCGCTGTCTGCAAGAGCGTGCATTTGCACAGGGGTTGGCACAAGCCTGGGACGGCATGCAGCAACGCCCTGGACGGACTAACAACAGCAGCTGGCAGAATCTTGCTGTACTACCACGGTACCCAGCTGGCCGATGAATGCCTCGACGTCGTGGTCGCGCTTATAACCCTTCCAGCCGTACAGAAACTATGATAGTGGTTGATATCAAGCAGCGACGACCCGCATGTCCGCCTACATGTAGGACTGTACAGTCCATGCACAACAGCATTTGCTCCCTCGATGAAAGCATGCACAGCTGTTCAGGGTTCCGAGCGCCTGTTAGCATCCTTTACGTCAATTTCCTGCTGAATATCTTTGTTTCAGCCCTGCTTGGTAGCCCTAGCTGGTGGCGAAGGGCACAGAGACCTCCCAATGTTCAGGGTTGTCATGTAAGAGCTAACTCTGCCAGAACTACGAGATTGCAGCACCTGCGCTGGGAAACCAGCAAAACTAAATGCTAGAAAAACTAGCGATTGTCTGTAGTCTGCTGAACGTCAAGCAGGATTATCTGTGCCATCGTCCAGCCTCGGAAGCAGGTGAGCCCACCTTTCTACGCAGCGCAGCACCACCCCAGGCATTGGATGCCATCAAAGGCTGAATTTTTGTTTCCATAATTTGTTTCAGTGGCGCGTTTACTGTGGAGCTGTACCGTAGCTCGTAACGCTGCATCTGCACGTGTGCTGAATGTGTTCGCACTGGCCTCGTGGTCTCGTGCAGGCAGCTCCTGCAGGCGGCAAGAGGTCGCATCTTTACCCTCGGACGATGCAGAAAATCTATATGACCCGTTGCCAACCGCTGCAGGCGTCGTCTTCAAGGCAAAGCAACCATGCTGGCTGTCCAGCACCATCATCTGGCATCTGTCTCCAAGCACAGCAGGGTAAGGCAGGCCTGTGCCGCAGGCCGCCCGTACCTGAGGAACCAGAACAGCACGCAAACAAACAGTGCACACAGCCAAGGCCGTGTGCGCGTTTCAGGCACGCTGCCGCTCAAGCCTGCACCTATGCAGCAAACAGCCCCTTCCATGAGCAGCACCAGCCAAACCAAAGGGAACAAAGCTGCAGTTATGCTGTGAACATGCAGCAATAATGAGTATGCCAGTTTGGTATGGCTTGGCATGCACTGTGTGTGATACAAGGCACCAAGGCTGGGCATCACAAAAAAGTGTTGCTATGCTGCTTCACCCTGGTTTATAATGTGTGGCTGCGCACAATGGTGTACCAGATCATGACAGCGACCATTGGCTTGCCCACCTGTTGCTGCTTCTGCAGACCGCAGCAGCCTGTCCCCGGCGGGCCTGGCAGGCCTTGCATACAGCGCGGAGTATGCTCGGCTGAAGACCTACCTGAGCAAGGTGGAGCCCGTCACAACCCATGTGAACGTGCTGCTTGCCGGCAGCATTCCTCAGCTGTTTGACGGCCCATACTACCTGCTGGATTGTAAGCCAGTAGACAGCGCTGGCACTGGCACAGCCGCCAATGTAGGCGCAGATGCCAACAGCACCAAGACGGAATCAGCTGAAGCAACAGCAACTCCATGCCAAGCGCTGCACACTCTGCAAGCATTGACAGTGAGAGCAGCAGCAGCAGCAGCAGCAGCAGCAGCAGCAACAGCAGCAGCTGTGCAATAGATTTGCAGGCTGCATTCCTGGTTGACCCTGATCGTTGGGCTGCCAAACTGCCATGTGTCGCCCTGCCAGGAGCAGGCAGGAAGGTAGTGTACAAGCTGCAGGTAAACAAACTGCGCTACTACGGCAAGCGCAACACTTGAACTGTACACAAGGCCATGCTAGCGGCTGGGCAATGGCTGCTTGCTGACACCTTTCTTAGCTTTAAGCCAGGGTGCAACGCATACAACATGTGCACTCTTGCTGATTGCCCAACCCTGTACAGACACATGTATTCCATGGCAAACACCACAGTGCTGAACGCACACCATGAGACACATTTGTTGCCATTCAACCCTTGCTTTTTCACACTTCCTCTGCCTGTTGCCAGTCGTTTTCTCACAGCGGCACCACCCTGGACCCAGCCTCCTACGTAGAGACTGTGCTGCATCACCTGCTGAACCAGCAGCTGCTAGACTATCAACGCCTATCAGGAAGCATGAACTTGCCCAAGTGAGCGGGGCTGCAGCCACTGCATCGGCCAGAGTGCTGAATGGCAGCATACACAACAATGTAACCGTTGGTGTATGGCAGCGGTCGTCAATAAGTGTCAGCGACTGCACAGATGTCACAGCATGCAGCATCGTGCCAGCATCAATGCGTGCTCAGCAAGTATGCCTACTATTCAGATTGCAAGTCTGACATGCACTCAGGCGTAGCAGCATGCTGCAAAGTTGCTTCCCAGTGCTGAAGAGGCGCAAGCCTCAGGTGTACTTTGACCATGTAGTTGTCATAACTAGGGCTCAGAGTTACCCAATCCCTACTACAAGGATTGCCTGCATAATGTTTTGATGCTCTGCAGAAGCCTAGCGCTTGGCTGCCTGCAGGACAGCACCACCGTGTGCTACTACTTTGTGCCGCCAGAATGCCCGTCAAAGCTTGACCTAGTGACCATGTCAGCGCTGGGTGAGCAGGTCGCCCTGCTGCCAGTGCTGACCATGCAGCAAGGCGGCAACGAGCAGCAGGCTGAGCATGCGACGGCTACATTCGAGGAGATGATTGAGCACATGGCTGATTACGTCCCAGGCCTGCAGGGCATCAAGCTGTACACGTGAGCACATGTTGCTCTGCATTAAAGTGTATACAATGCTTGGTGCGTTGCTGGTCACCTTTAAGCTATTGCTGTGGACTACAACGTTGTGAGCTGAGCTTGGAGCACAGCGCATGAGCAACAAGGTTGTCATTGGCGCCCAGCTGCAAGGGCATATTTGCTGGACACTGCTGCAGCATGTGTGGCACTCTCTGTCACTCAGCTTTTGAGGGCATGTCCAGTTTTGTGCAGCCTACGTGTGCTTTAATTGCTGCTTTTCTGCATCGTTGCTCACTCAGACACTGTCACTCTGCAGCAAATCCTGAGTTGCTTACGTGAATGCATATGTTGAGGAAGCAGCTGATGGGTTATATTCTGTCATTTTGCCTTTCCCAACAGGTACAAAGTCCGTCCCGTTGTGAGCCTTGTGTTGGCTCCTGACTCGGTTTTCATTGATTCATCGAGTGGAGCAATTGATGCAATGTAAGGTGATGCCTGCAGTAATTGTTACACCAGATGGCCATGCATCTGCATCTGCCAACCCTGGCTGACAACTCTGTGGCGCATGTGCCTGCATTTGCTATCCTTTCTGCTGCTACACAGTTCTCCGTCCGCAGGTATAACAACGCCTCTCGTTCTGCACGCTCCAAAGTCAGGCTCCGTCTCGGTGTTACAGGATGTGCTGCAGCTGCTGGACACTGATGAGGTGAGTTGCACCATCAGCTTGGCAGAGAGCTCTTTGATGCAGTGATCACTTCATGATCACTTCATGAAGCCAATGACGCACCACCTCAGCAGCAGCTGGAGTAAGCAGCAGTGGAGGCAGGGCCAGCCTTTGATTCACAGGCTGGGTGTGAGTTATCATGCACTGCACGTGCATTACGTCCTGAGGCCAGCCCAAGCCTGTTACAGCAGCCACAGCAGGCTTCACTGAAGTTATCAGTGACTAGTATAGCAGTATAGCAGTAGTGTACATGATCAAGCCTAACATCTTATTGTCATGGCATGGCTGGCAACCTGCTGCACAGTTGAAGACACACTCGCACAGTCAAAAGGTGCCTGATGCTACAAAGTGCTTGTGGCATCGAAGGCGCCTGTGACAAGCAGCCCGCTGTTGCTGCTGCTGTTGCTGCTTCTGCTGCTGTCTCTTTTTGCTGCCAGGTGTATGGACTGCTTGGTAATGCGTGGAGTTGCTACTGTGAGTACAGCAAGGCCTACAAGGCAGACATGGACCTTGGCGTCCTGACAGTCAAGTGGCACACTCAGCTGCGCACGTACTTTGTCAGCTCAGCAGAACTGGTTGCTGCCCTGAAAATGGAGAAGGCAGCTGCGCTGAGCAGCGCAGCAGAACTGGAGGCGCAGCTGAGAGAGACCCAGGAGGAGCTGCACCGCATGAAAGGCA
The DNA here is from genome assembly GCA_014080715.1 of Scenedesmus sp. NREL 46B-D3. NCBI lineage: Eukaryota > Viridiplantae > Chlorophyta > Chlorophyceae > Sphaeropleales > Scenedesmaceae > Scenedesmus > Scenedesmus sp. NREL 46B-D3. The sequence continues at coordinate 115,120 of JACERP010000160.1, read as the reverse complement.
CCAAACAAAAGACAGATATCTCAGCGAAAGACCTGAAGCGCATGTTCTGGTCACTGGCAGGCACACTGAAGAAGGTAGTGAATGCGTACGAGCCCTACAAGCTTGCGGATGAAACTGGCACCACACGCTACAAGTCAGGTCACATCCCTGTTTACACGATGCGGCAATGCGCCTGGAGAAACATCATTTACGCAGCTGCTGGCTGGACGTTGATGTCCAGTGCAAGCTCAGCAAGGGGCAGCAGCTGTAGGGCCCTCCTCAAGTTCAAGGGTTTACTCGCATGTTGATGCACAAACCTATGTATTGTGTTGCTCAGCAAGACCAGGCTGGTTTAAGGTATGAAATGCTGTTGTGTGGTGGCTGAGCTATTGCACCAACTTCCATTCAGAAATTTGTTTGCGCTGTGCAGACACAGTTGTGGGGCATACTACTTGACTGGCTTCTATGCAGGTGTGATGTTTCACAGGTACTGCCAGGTTCAGCAATATTGTGCTGCACTCCGCGTGCACGCTGCAACTTTGATAGCACGCTTGCCTGCTGCATTGCCTAAAGGGCATGTTAGCAAGCGTGTCAGCAAGTGCCTGGCATTCTTATGAGCTGTAGTGGCATGATGATGTTAGGCAACAAGGTTGCCTGGAATGTAGTGAGCACAGGCATTGCATGACTAAATGCACATGTGCCTCGTTCAACGCGTTCAACGCGTTCATCCCGTTCATCCCGTTCATGCCTCGTTCACAAGTTACGTCTGCAGAACAGCTGTTCTGGTGCGCACACGCATGCCTAGAACATTCCAGTCAAACGCACGGGCGACTTGCACGGCGTGCATCATAATGACTCGCATTAATGCGCATGCAATGTTGCATGCGGCGATGAGTCCCATCATGAGGACAGTATGATGCAGCTGTACGAGTGTAGTTCGTTACAAACAGTGGGGAGACGCGGAAAAATGACAGGCAGTCAGCAGCGAGCCAGGGACCGGGATACAGCTGTACACAGCACAATGGCAACGACTTTGTGGCAATTGTGCGCAACTGCAGCCTGACTGGTATAGTCAAACAGCAGGTGCCGGTGCGCAGCATCCTGTCAAACTTCGCTGGCTTGACGGCTGCTCTGCCTGAGAAATGGCAGGTCACGTTCAGCCGGCAGCTGGCCATGCCATCTGTACCGCGGCCGCGCAAGCCGCAGCTAGCACGGCCCGCACTCAGTGCACAGACCTCCGCGGCAAAGCGTCAGAAGGTCTGATTGACCTCTCTCCGCATTGCTGCACTACTGCAGCAGCCCTGCACCATGGTATTGGGTGCGTGTGGATTACATAATGATCCCTTGTGTGTAGTACCTGCTGGGCGGTGTTCATCATTGGTGGTGTGTCCAATACGCTTATAGGCATGTGTCTGGCAATGGGGGCGTGTTGATCACATAATGATGCATTATGTGTAGTGCCTGCTGGGCGGTGTTCATCATTGGTGGTGTGTCCAATACGTTTGTAGGCATGTGTCTGGCAATGGGGGTGTGTGGATTACATAATGATGCGTTGTGTGCAGTGCCCTTTGGGCGGTATTCATCATTGGTGGAGTGTCCAACACGTTTGTAGGCATGTATCTAACACACGTAGTGCATGTTGTCTGTACATTTTACTAGCTGCGTCGCTACATGCCTAACAGCTGCAGATTGGTTGCTGCTAGCTGACACTTCAAGTGACCTGGTGTCTGTCCTGGCACTGGCACCTCACCGGCACTTCGAGGGGTGCTGCTGTCTTGCCTACGCCAGGATCACCACATTTTTCCACGGCATTACCTCAGTTGCTCCACAGGCGCGGGGTGGCTGCCCAGGTACTGGCGAGTGACCGGTCCCTGGCTCGCTGCTGACTGCCTGTCAATTTTCCGCGTCTCCCCTCTGTTTGTAACGAAATACACACCATACACAGCACAATGCACACCAGAGTCTCCAGGGGCAGCTGCCTTGCAGCGCACCTTGACTCTCACCAAGTCTCGGCTTATCAGCAAGTCGATGTGTATGTGCCTGGTGAACAGCTGAATGTGATGGACCCGCACTTTCTGTGCCGATGGCACTACAGCATGCTTCGGACAGACTTCAGCCTTCTTTGGCAATGTCGCTGCCGGCTGCTGTCAGTGTGCAAACATCTTGAGCATATCGCTGCAGGTATCCACTTTTGCGACAGCAGGATGAGCAGTGCTACTATACTCAGCATCACAGGCACACTGTGTGGCTGCGACAAGGTTATCACCTTCAAGAAGTGGCTGCATAAAGATCTGCTGCTCTTAACTGCCAGCCTCCTGCTTGGTAGGCGAATCATCCCCTTTCTTAGCCCATATGCATCCATGCGCACGGGCACCAGAGAACAAGGCACACACACACCACTGGCAGCGAGTGAGATGCCGCTGCTTGCTTCTGACACATGCTGCTGCATGGCTGCTGTTGCAGCCAGCTGCCTGCCTAGTGGTGTCAGCTGTCACCTCTTTTGACACACATAAAGCACCAGAGACTCTCCAAGCTTCGGCGATACACACCCACACCACAGGAAGCAGTGCAAAGTGCTTCCCAAGCCCAACCAAGTACGAAACCTGTTGCTGCCAGCTATCTGCTTAGTGGCCCATGGGTTCCAATGACAGCCTCAACCTTGAAGCAAATGCTATAAACCGCGCCAATTGTGGTTTGCAAACCACAGCTGTCACAGCTGTGGTGCCTTACAAGTTACAAGTTGCTATTGCTCTCCAGTCAAGTCGACTCACGGGAGTTGCCTGCGGGAAAACAGGATAACAACTCACAATGACGTGCTACACGAGCTCGTGTACACACGCTTTGACACTGACGCCCTGCATGTATTCCTACCTGCACTGCTGGCCAACACTGAGTACGACAGGCGAACACAGCACACAGGCACCACAAGCATCATAGTCTTTTCAAAACATACGCACAACCAGCATACAGCACAGTTGAACTGGCACTTACTGATGATCAGGTGCGCGCTGCAAACTTCAAAGTGTACTGCCTACACCCAAAGTGTACTGCCTACACCCAAAGTGTACTGCCTACACCCAAGCGCTGCAAGCCCACAACGCAAGCCAGCAGACGATCCAGGTGATCATCGCGGACATGCAAACCTCGCAATGGTGTTGCGCTGTGGCAATAATTTTCAACAACACTTATCCTTGCCAACACCAGCCGCCATTGAGTGGGGCGCAGCTGCCCTGCGTTGCATGAATGAGTGTGTCACTAGGAAATGTGCACCTGTGCCCATCTCCAAGCCACTCTGGAGTAACAACCAAACAGAGGCCAAAACGCATCTGACAGGGTTTCACCATCCAGAGGCCCCCTAAACAAAATCGAGCGATGAGGTGCGGCATGACAAAGCTGCCACTCAACCACATGATGACGCATGAAAACACCTGAGGCATCAACATGATAATGTCACAAGACGGTGCCGCTGGAATGGTTAGCAACGCATGCTTGTGAACAACACTCTCGCAAAGCTCGGCGGGAACTTCACGCCAAGCTGGTACTTCCTGCTGCACTTCTCACACTGTCCCTGTACGTGGCACGCAAGCGTACACTGCCATCAAATCAAACAACTCACTGCCGCTGCACCATACTACATTGAATAAGCCTTACTCGCTCTTAGCAACCTCCTTCTTCTCTTCCTGTTTTGCTGCTGGCTTGGCTACTGCTGCTGCTGCCTCCTCATCATCGCCCTTTGCTGCTGTCTCCAGCTCCGTCTTGAACTCCTCTGCTGCGGTCTGGAAGCTCCTCACTGTCTTGCCCAGCCCCTTGCCAAGCTCTGGCAGCTTGCTGGGGCCGAAAATGAGCGCAGCCACACCAGCAATGACTGCAATTTCTGGCAGGCCGAGGCCAAAGAGGCCCTGGCAAACAACGCCACGCTGCTGCTGCCGCTGCAGCAGGGGGCTGGCTGTGAGGCTGCTGCCGGAGAAGGGCCGAGCTGGGACCTGCATGAAACAGCACAGCATTACATTAAGCCTTGATTACTATAATAGCGCGATTGAAAAGGCAGGAGGACGGAACCCCGGGTTGGGGGGGGGGCATGGGGGTGGTGGGTGGGTGCCAAAGCGACTGCCGTAAAAGTCAGAAAAGGACACTACTATAAACATGTAATGTAAAAAAAATAACATCCATGTCATGCTTAGATGGCGTGAACCAAAGAACCGGAGTAGGTTCACACAACCAGAGATGAGCAGCGTCTGCATGGTTATGCTGAAAAGGACAGCAGCAGCGTGCCGCTATTGCTGCTGCTGCCACGGCTGCTGCACCCTGCATGCATCAACATACGCCATGCGAATATCTTGTAATTGTGATGGTGATGGTAAACCAATGCATGCTGGCTGCCTGTTTGCTTGCCTGCACTAGGCTCCGCAGCTGTGTTGCTGGCCGCTGCACGGTCCTGGGCTTGCTGGCTCCCGATCGTCCCAGCATGGAAGTCCTGCCGCTCGTGTGCATTGCAGAGACAGCCATGGCGAACACACGGCGAGTTGTTGTCGAGATGCGATGACAAGACACGGATGCACGCTGGGCGGCTGTGTAAATTTCAACTTTGCACTCAATGAGCATGAGGCTACCAATGAGCGTTTGAGATCGCGTATTGTCAGAAGTTCCTGTCACAAGCCTGAAAGTTCAGTGCCAGAAAACTGACAGCCATTAGGCGTCATCTTTGTCACTGGCTGGCGATCTGGACAAAACTGATTGCCGCAAAGAGCAGCGCTGCAACAGCGAGCAACGCACAGCAGCACCTGGCTGTTGCAAGTGCAAATGGCAAGAAACCGCCTTGTTACCTACATCAGCTGAACAATTGTGAATCAACCTCAAGGTTACAATGTTTACGGCACTTACAGCGTCTGTGTGGGGCCAGGGTCGGGCTGCTGTTGCGTTGTCAGCCCAGGTAGTGCAGCAGGGCCTGAAGGAGGGTGATGAAGAGTGCCACATCTGCAGAGACGACATTCCAGCCACCATAGCCTTTGTGCCATGCAAGCACAAGGTGTGCTTCGGCTGTGTGGAGAACATGAGGGCCAAGAATATCTTCAAGGTGCGCTGGCAGAACAACTGGCACTAAAGTGCAGGCTATGTGACTGCTGCTTAGGTGACAGGGCTGGTGTGGGCATGGAGCGTCAGGCTGATGACACAACTGATGTCTGCCCTGGCACCTTCCAGCCCAGATCATGGTGGATGTTGGGTCGTGCAATCAACGGTTGTTTCCGGGCGGGGGGGAGAGCAGTAGCAGTAGCAGCAGTAGCAGTAGCAGTAGCAGTAGCAGTAGCAGTAGCAGTAGGAGTAGCAGCAGCAGCAGCAGCAGCAGCGTATGTGAGTCCTGCAGGCATACAACATTAAACATGTGGCACCCCGTGCTCAGCGTCTGCAGTCTTGCTGCCTCTGCACCCTGTTATTGTTGGTTATCCTGCTGTCCACCACCTTCACATCTGCACAGGCAGACAAAGGCATTAAGTGTCCCTTCTGCAGGCAGTATGTGGATGGCTACCGCTCCATACTTGCGTAAGTAGCAGCAGGTCGGGAATTGTAGCTCAGTATTCGTACTGCATAATAAGTTGCGTCGTGCAGTCTGTGCAGCTGTGATGTGATGACAACACAATATCCAGTGTTCAGATAGGCTTTAAAAGGCAAGACGTGGCAATGTTGCAGGGCTTTAAGGGCTGGTCCCCTCACCCCAAGATGTTGAGTCACGTTGTTCTGTGAGCCAGTGGTCTACACTGCTTCATCGTTTCCATTCCTGTGAAGTCAATGTTGCCTAGGTTTGCCGTCTTTGGGGTTAAACACCCACATGCAGTGCTTTCTGTCACCCCTGCAGGCCCAATGCAGCGGTGCAGAAGTTCCTGCAAGAGGCGAACAATGCAGCAAAGATTTCAGCAGGGGCGCGTGCAGCAGCAGAGCGCAAGGCAATGGGGCTGCCAGCAGGACCTGCGGCAGCGGCAGCAGCAGCAGCAGCAAGCATTGCTGGCAGCAGCGCAGCAGCAGCAGCCGGGATCAGGCCACAGTCAGTGAGTTTGGTGCTGACAGCAGTAGCAGCGGTAGGAGCAGCATCGTCTGCAGGAGGGCCAGCTGTCGCAGTGCAGCAGCTGCAGCTGTGCCCTTGTACTGGAAATGTGCATGGCAGCGGCAGTGAAGGGAGAGCTACACCGCCAGGGAGCGGCAGCTTCTGCAGCCTTCGCAGCCACCGCAGGCTAGTAGTGCTCACACCCGACAGAGCAGATTGGAGGCCAGCGTATTAACACACGTCACACCACCTGCGCGCATGACGCGACAGGCAACAGCAGGGTGCAGCAGATCAGGGGGCAGGTGTGCAATTGCACACTTGTCAGCGCCGGTGCATGCCTGGGCAAACTGTCCATGTGCGTGCGTGTACGATGCCACCCTCGGCTTGCGTCCAGCCAGCGTTACTGGGGTCGGTCATGCATGTTGTCGGGCCTGCAACTTGATGCGGCTGCGCATGTGTGCAGGCTGGAGCGTCAGCTGCAGCAGCAGCTGGCGGCGAGGACCAGACGTGGAACTGCGGCTCGTGCGGCCGAACCAACTTTGTGTGGCGCGAGTTCTGCAGCCACTGCAAGAAGCCGTGCGCCAACCCGTACGCAACAGACAAGCTCAGCCAGACAAAGAAGGTGAGGGGTGCGGCGGAAACACCTGGCGCAAGCACATGGCCGTGCTTGTGGTTTTCGGTTTGATTGGACACCCAGTGTTGGACAGCAGGCAGGGACAGGGATGCGTGCGATGGGGTTCCATGTATGGGGTCCAATATTTGCTGTTGGGTGTACACTAAGTGCACAGTGGTTAGTAGGATGTGGTGTTATTTCAGGCGCTAAAGCAAGCAGGTGCAAAGCAAGCAGGGGTGACATGTTGCCCACATGCTGCGTATGCCCTTATGGGCCTTTCGTCGGCTCCTGATTGGGGTTCCCGCTCCTTTGTTGGGTGGAACTTGTAATGTAATGCAGTGCAATGGAATGTTGATGTACTGGAATGTGATGTGGTGGGATCTGTGCCTGCAGGACCTGTCTGTGGTGAGCCGTGAGGAGCTGGTGATGTACTTGCGGGAGCAGGGCGGCTTCTGCCTTCGCAAGGGCCTCAGGGACATGGGTGTGAGCGTGGACGGCATGAAGAGCTACGGTGAGCGCACGCGGGGGTGCGCACCCTGCTGCCGGCAGCAGCAAGGCGGTGGCAACGCGCGGGTAGAGAGAGCTGAGTGTATGTGCTGCTGCACCTCAGGCAGGCAGAGTGCACAGCATAGGCCAAGCAGCTGCTACCTTCTGAGGTGATTCTGCAATTCGGTACGTCGTCTTAACCTGATTGTCTGCCTGCCCGCGCGGCTGCCTGCCTGTCTGTCCGTGTGGTTTTGCTGTCCTGCAGGCAGCGTGCAGAGTGTGCGCGAGGCGACCGCCATGTTTGGGCTCAGGAAGCGCGTGCTGCACATAGCAGGTATGAGAGACGGATCCACCAGGCAAATGCCCATCCTGCTGTATGGCTCAGTTGCAGCCGCCATGTGAACAATTCATAAAGTACAGGACCTCTGCAGCAGCTTTGCTGTTACTGTTGTTTGGTTTGTTTGGCTGTTGACAGTGCTTCTGGCAGCTGATTGGTACATGGTTGCTGCCTGATATGTGGCTGCTGCTTGATTTTACTGTGGTGGAACACCCACGTCCTGCCTCCTGCATGTGTCTGGCTGCTGCTGCTGCTGGCTGCTGCTGCTGCTGCTGCTGCTGCTGCTGCTGCTGCTGCTGCTGCTGCTGCTGCTGCTGCTGCTGCTGCTGCTGCTGCTGTTTCAATGCCAGAGATGCTGAATGACCCTGATGCGCTGCGTGATGCGTCGTTGTCACATCTAGGCAACATTGGTGTCCAGGTGAGGGGCCGCATACGCCTCAATAGCGCACACAAACGCGTTGAAATCTCACCAAGTCCGTCAGCAGCGCCTTGCTGCCATGCCTTCAGGCCCGTTCGCGGCAGAAGCTGCAGTTGCACCGTGCTCCTTGCTATAAAGCACAGCAGCATTTGGTTGGCAGTGCACCTCACCCAGCGCCGTGCCTTCTTGAGCTGCCCAGCGCCTTTCCTGCACGTTGTGACAGCATGACAACATACATGTTTTGCTGTGTCCCTGCAGCGCGTGCTGGAGTCCTTGGCCAAGCTGCGGCTGGCGTTCCCGCCTGCGCACCCCAACAAGGACATAGACGAGTGGAAGGCGCAGCACGGGGGCCGCGACCCCTTTGGTGAGCGCCTGGCTGCGTCTGCTGTCATGGTGAAGCATCCTCTGCAATTCGATTGCCGGTCAGTTTGGTTGCATGTCGGTGGAGCTCAAGCTGTCCCTGCTAGACCTGTTCCTGCGTGGGTGCGGTGGCTGTCGAGCGCGGGGCATCAGTGCCTCACAACCATCACCCCTGCTGCGTGCTTGCTGTCCTCGACTGGGCATGCTCGTGCTGTGCCTATGCTTGCCGGCTGCACCCCATGTTTGTGGGGGTTAGGCCTGCTCCTGCTGCTTCCAGCACTCCAACTCCCTGCTGGGGCGACCGTGTGCCGGCACCGTGTTGCACATGCTCCTGCCGCACGTGTGTTTCCTGCAGGCTGCCTGCTGTCTGCGCTGCTGGCGCGTGCGTTGGAGTTCTGCATGCACGACAAGGGCGTGTACGTGGCGCAGTGCGCGTCAAACCTCGCCAGCAACAGCGAGCTGGTGGAAATCGCAAAGGTGCGCTGGATGGCGGTGTGTGTGCGGCTGCATGTGGACGGCCGACTCATCCGGCTGGCGCATGTGCGTGCATGCGTATGTCACAGTCGGTATGTGCTGTTGTGCTGGTGCACATGTCTACGCAGTGCCGTGTTCTGTGGCGGAGCTTGGTTTCTGGTGCGCATGCTGACTCCAAGCATCCCTCCTCTTTGTGCCTCACTGCCGCTGCCGCTGCTGCTGGCGCTGCTGCTGCTGCTGCTGCTAGGTGGTGTTCCCAATAGCGCTGCCTGTCAGCCGCGACCCGCGTGGCGTGTTTGTGCTGCTGTCGCTGCTGGACCTGTTCAGCCAGCGCATCTGGGAAGACGCGGTCAACTGCCCGCTGGCTCTGGAGGTGGGCCTAGGCGGCACACGTGTCATGGGACAGCACCCGTGGCAGACTGTTTGTGCGGCTGTTGAGTGCGGCCAGCTGCTGACTGGCCCTGCCCAAAGCAGGGTGCAGCACTCCATGTTGCTCGTGTTGTGTGTGAAGCTGCGTTTCCTCAAGCATGGGCAGCGGCTGTGCTTCCAGTCGCAGTCGATTGCTCGCTGGCCTTGCGGCTGCTGCGCACGGCAATGGCTCACATGTGCTGCCCCGCTGCTCGCCTGCCACCCGTGTTCCTCCTGCGTCTGCATGCAGACGGTCGACCTGCTCTGCAGCCAGTTCTCCTGCAGCGACAAGCAGCTGCTGTACACCTGCCACCACGCGCTGTCCGGCAAAGTGCTGGTGCGCGCCATCGCCGTGTCCATGCCGCGCATGCCGGCGCTCAGGCTCGCGGTCAAGATCGCCTCGCACGCCGGCACGCTGGCCGGCTCCGTCGGGGGCCTCACCACGCTGATGGAGCTGATGCAGCTGTACGGGCACAACCAGGCGGCGGCCGAGGGGCTGCGCGACGTGGTGACGGTCATGTGCTACAGCCTGCAGGGCCAGATGGGCAGGTGCGGGGTGTTTGCTTGTGTTTGTAGCAGCGTTCGTCACAGCACGGGCTGCGTGGCGTGCTGTTCCTGGTGCGCTGCAGGTGCGGTGTGGTGGGTGTGGTGTGTTGGAAGCCTGCGGTGCGTGAATGTGGCGCCAGATGAACAGGCGCCACAGGCTGCGGGGCCAGATGAACAGGCGAGTTTGTGACACTGCAGCTGTGACTGTAGCTGTTTGGTGGCGTACAGGCTGCGGGGCCGGATGGAACAGGCCGGCCTATGGCGCTGTACTCGATGAGTCGTGATGTGCTTTGCCGCGCTGCGTAGGAGGGCAGGGGCTGCAAGAGGTGGCGACTATGGTGTGCTGCAGCTGCAGCGCCACATGAGCACATGTTGCGCTTGGCCACTCAGCTGTGTTTGTGTACTGTTGCATGTGCCTGGGTGTGCTTGTGTTGGCATCATGGCGGTTGTGGCAGAGGTGGTGTCGCTGTGTCTGGTGCATGCAGTACAACACGCAGCGGCTTCTGGGTGAGCCCTTCTGCCTTCCACACATGGTGGGGAGTATCGCACACACGCACGCACGCACGCACGCACGTGTGCTGTAAGTGTGGGTGCAGCTGTTGACCTTATGGCGCCTTGCTCACCCACAGCAGCCAGCACCATCCACACCCGCTGCTGCTGTTGTGTTTGCCTTTCCGCACTCACGTCTTTTAAAGGATGAGGCTGCCCTCAACCAAGCTGCTGGGATGCTGGTGTTGCTGTTGCTATGCCTGGTTTATGCCGCAGCTTCGCCGTCGCCTGACAACGTGGCTGCTCACAACACGCTGCTCTTGACATACCTGCTGTTCTGCTGCTGCTGCTGCTGCTGCTGCTGCTGCTGCTGCTGCTGCTGCTGGTGCTGCTGCGATGTGTGGACTGTGCTGCAGGTTTGCCAGCTCCAAGGATGAGGCTGCCCAGGAGATGCTGCTGTGCCTTGTGGAGCGGCTGGGGCACGAGCAGGAGGTGTCGTGGCTGGACAGCATTGCGCAGGAGCTGGTGGGCTGCTGCGATGCACTCACAGACAACCCTGGGGTGAGCGTTGGCGTGTTCTGGCTGGGTCGGTCTTGTGTGTTTGGAGTGTCAGAAGCTGGGGGCAGTCAGCAGGACGTGCCATGGCTGGACAGCACTGCGCAGGAGCTGGTGGGCTGCTGCGATGCACTCACAGACAACCCTGGGGTGAGCGTTGGCGTGTTCTGGCTGGGCCGTTCTTGTGTGTTTGGAGTGTTAGAAGCTGGGGGCAGTCAGCAGGACGTGCCATGGCTGGACAGCACTGCATCAGAGCTGGTGGCGTGCTGCGGTGCCTTCGCCGAGCACCTGCAAGGTGTGGGGTTTGTCTGACCTGTGTCAAAGCTCCTGGGGTGTGCTGGGTGTGACGTGCATCCACGGACATGCAGCAAGCGATCATGTTGTGTAGCATGATTTGCTACCACACAGTTGGCTGCGCAGTGTGTCGCAAAGTGTGTCGCAAGGAACTCTGTGGGACGGGATGTGGGGTTCTCTACTTCCTGCTGGTGTTGCGCGCATTGCTTCACGGTCACTCCTGTGCCACATTCTTACACTGAATGCATGGTTGTGGTGTCCTTTTCCACTATGTCTCCTCACTCGTGCAGCCTGAAGCTCGTGCGACCACAACTTGACGCTGAACTTCACACCCCGCAGGGCATGGAGATCCTGAAGTTCACGCTGAGCCAGCCCTGCATGGACCTGGACAGCATCTCGACGCACATCGCAGACATGAAGACAGTGCTGGGCAAGAAGGCAGTGCTGCCCATCGTGGCTGATGTCATGGAGCGCGTCGTCAACAACCCAATGCCCCCCGCTGCGCCCAAGTACCCAGCCGCCAGCGTCATCCAACCAGAGCTCAAGTGAGAACTGTGTGTGGTCCTGTGCAACAGTCCCAGCACCTTGTGCGTGATGGGCAGACGTCCCTGTGCAGTCAGACTCCACACTGCAGCAGTTGTGTTGAGTGGGGGTGCTTGTAATGTTTTTTTGGGGGTGGGGGTGGGGGGGGGACGGGGCTGCCTCCATCATGGCTGAAGGTATGGAGCGCCTGGCGCACCGCCTCCAGCACCCCAGCGCGGCAGCCAGCAGCAGGCAGCCACAGCTGCCAGTCCCGTATTGCCTCACGTGTGCTGTTGTGCTGAAAAGTTGATGCTGTGCCACACGTCCATGCTGACCAATAGCACTGTGGGTGACTCAGCAGCTCCTGGTTGCCGCGCATGTTACATGCATTGTGCAGGCACTTTTTTTGCTGCAAGGCGGCACCCCCCTGCACCACCCTGTTCCCCTGACCCCCCCCCCCACACACTGCACAGCCCCGCTGGCTCACAGCAGGCTGCTTGACGGTACAGCGGAACTCACAGGTTCCACTGCGTGAACTTCTATGTGCAGGTACTTTTTGTCGCAAGGCTGGCCCACCCCGCTGCCTCCACCGCCGCCGCCAAGGCTTGGAGAGCCGGGCTATGAGGCGTATGAAGCCCAGGCAGCAGCACGCGCAGAAGCCCAGGCAGCAGCAGCAGCCAAGGCACGCGCAGAGAAGGAAGCAGCAGCCAAAGCACGGCGAGAGGCGGCAGCAGCAGAAGCAGCAAGCGGCGGTGCGGCCGGCGGCGGCAGCAGTGCAGCGGTGCTGGATGCTTGGAGCAAGATTCGGTCCGCAGGCACGAGCAGCAGTGCCAGCGCATGGGACGTGAGCCCTATCACTGACAGCAGCAGCAGCGCTGCAGCAGCGGGTGAGAGTGCAGGGGCTGCAGAAGCAGCAGCAGCATCTGGATCTGCTGACAGTGCGGCGTCCAATCCGTGGGGTGCGGCGATGCAGAGTCCACCGGCTGGCAGCAGCAGCGGGAATGCCTGGGGCGACAGCTGGGGGGCGGGAGCCAGCGAGCAGCAGCAAGATGCTTCTGCAGACAGGGCGGCTGGAGCAGCACCTGCGGTACAAGCAGCGGCTGGCTTTAGTGTGCCGGTGGCTGTGCCCATCGCTGTGCCAGTCGCTGTGCCTGTGACGCAACCACCGGCAGCTGCAGTGCCCGCAGCACCGCTGCCGCGCCCTGCAGTCGCAGCACCTGTTGCTGCGCCGCCCGCAGCAGCACCTGTACAGCCTGCACAGGCTAGAGGTGGGATGCCGCCCATGCCACAGCAGCTACTACAGCAGCAGCAGCAGCAGGCTGGCAATGGATATCGGCCTTCTTCAGCTGGCGGTATTGCGGTGGCAGACTTCAGCTCTGCAGCACCTGCGCGGCTGCAGCCCGGCAACACGCCATCCGTGCTGAGCACCAACCGTTGGCCAGCACCGCAGCAGGCCGGGCAGATTGCGCAGCAGCACCGGCAGGCGCAGCGCATGCAGCAGCAGCCGCCGCAGTGCCAGCAGCAGCAGCAGCAGCAGCAGCAGCCGCAGCGACCTGGCAGCGCTGCGGCGGCTGTGGCCGCGCCGCCGCCGCAGCAGAATGGGCCATGGTCGTGCAGTGTGTGTACGTATGAACATGCCGGCACAGAGGCGGAGTTCTTGTTTTGTGCTATGTGCAGCTCCCAGCGGCCTACATAGTGGCTCACTTGTTGCAGGAGAAGACTGCAGGCAGAACTGCGATATTGAAGATCCTTCTGATGCTGTGGCTTGAATGAGTAATATGATGATGATGATTGAAGATCCTTCGTTGTGGTGCAGCACATAAGCATCACTCGTGGTACAATGCAACACGAGTGCCAGCTCGTCTGTTTTGTCCAGGGCTGACGTCGCAAAGAGCTTGTGTTTGGTGCACCAGGTGCACCGGACTGAAATGCTGTTGCGGCAACATGTTCACAACTGCTGTGGTGGTGGGCGTGTGCGCAATGACAAGGACAGCAGCGATTGGTGTGTTGTGAACAGCGTGATATGCAACTGCAGCCCAATCACTTGCAGTTACGGCTTGTCGGCAGCCCAATGGCCGATGCCTGTGTTTTTCTGGTGCTACGTTTAAAATAAATTACTGCATCACTCACGTGCGCATGCAGCAGATCGGCTACTGCGGTTGCGTTGCACAGACGGTTGCAGTTTGAACCCACCTTTTTGTGTTACACCGTTCCCCATTTGCTTGAGGTGCGAACTGCTTACCAGTCGATGCCATTCGTGTATGTGGCAATCCAATGTCAAATTTGGTGCAACAACCGTACACATACTTGCTGATTGGGCAGTTGCATCGCACCACGTCTACAGTACGCTAATCCACCCTGTTGTCCACGTCGTTCATCATTAATGGTATAGTAACCATATTCTTAGGTTACAACAGCCCGTCCATGAGTTGGTTCAACAGACTGCTGTGGGTTGCCCCGCCCCAAGGCTCTGCAGCAGCAGACGGGGAAAACGAACTGCGTTTACTTCAAGGCAGGGAGGCCACTTACGCAGAAGTGGTGCAATCGTCGCAGCAGCAGCTGGTGGAGACCGAGGTGGTCAAGGACAGCTCCCTCAGCAAGTCCAGCCACCAGCGCTCTGTTGATGTGACAGCCAGCAGTGACAGCAAGGGCCAAGTTGAGCTACGACTCAGCATACCACCGCACCTGGGCCAGCTGCAGCAGCAAGCAGGCACAGCAGCAGCACCCCTGCCACTGGCGCATAAGCAGCAGCAGCAGCAGCAGCAGCAGCAGCAGCAGCAGCAGCAGCAACAACAGCAGCAATCCAGCAGTAGCAGCGCAGTCAAAGCAGCCTTGTATGGCCTAACCAACCTCAGCAGCGTTGTGGCCATCGTGTTCGCCAATAAGCTGGTGCTGTATACGCACGGCTTTCATTTTGCCGCCACGCTGACCTGGCTACACACCATCTTCACAACATTCGGCATGATTGCCATGGCAGCTGTCGGCTTTTTTGAGGTCAAGCGCGTGCCAGTCGCCAAGTCCCTGCCAGTAGCAACAGTGTATGTCGGCTTCATCGTGCTCAACAACCTCAGCATACAACTTAACACAGTGGGCTTCTACCAGATCAGCAAGATAGCAATCACACCAGTGGTAGTCGCCATTGAGTGGGCGTTTTACAGCAAGGCAGCATCACCACGCATCCTGGCATCCATCGCAGTACTGCTCACTGGCATTGCGCTGGCAACAGTGACGGATTCACAAGTGTCCAGCCGCCCGCTAGGCATGCTGGTAGCAGCCATCAACGTGTGCGTCACCGGGCTCTACCAAGTCTGGGCTGGCAGCAAGCAGCGCGAGCTGGGGCTCAACGGGCTGCAGCTGCTGCACCAAGTCGCGCCACTGTCGGTGCTGCTGCTGGCGGTGCTGATCCCAATGCTGGAGCCAGTGGGGTTCACCAACCCTGGGCCTGACACGGTGTTGGGCTACATCCTAACACCTGGCGCTGCGTTTTGGATCATCATCAGCTCCATGCTGGGGCTGGTTGTAACTTTGTCGACGTTTTTGTTCATCGGCGCAACAAGCAGCCTCACATACAATGTCGTGGGGCACATGAAGACAGTGCTGATAGTGACGGGCGGTGTGCTGCTGTTTGGTGACAGCATGAGCTTGAAGAAATTCGGGGGGCTGGTGTGTGCCATGTCGGGTATTGTGTGGTACTCGCACATCAAGCTGGCCGAGGCAAGAAAGGCAGGCAAGCAGTAGCAGCAGGCGCAGGCGCAGCAGCACCCACCGCAACAGTGACAGGAGGCAGCGGCTGGCAGCAGCAGCAGCAGCAGCAGCAGATGCCATGAGGATGCTCCAGCAGCAGCAAGTGTCGCTGCAGCTGCACTTGCTGGAGCAGCAAGCCTCTGCATGCTGCAGCACTGGCAGCTGCTGCTGGAGTGGGGCGTAGCAGGCAGATAGCAGTCGCAACTGCACCAGGAAACAGCAGCAGCCATCATGCCAGGCTGGCAGAAGCAGCACTGTCGAATGAACGGTATTGCCCTGCAGCAGTGGCCGCAGCAATACCGTTGGGCGTTGGCATCATGGAGAAGCTGTCTAAGCAATGGTGCAGCAGCGCTGTTGGTCAGCAGGGCAGTCTTCAAACACCAATATGCAGTTGCAGCAGCAGCTACAGCAGCAGCAGCAGGCGCCCGAGGATGCTGGGGCCAAAAGCCGGGTAGCAGCTTGGGCACACATGGCAGCGGCAGGTTGAACTTTGCACAAGCGACAAGGCACAGTCATGGCGGTGGCTCTTGCAGGACATCCTGCTGCGTTCTGTGGTGGCGCTGATACACGATCAGCAGCACCATTGATACCTTCAAAGTTTCATATTTGTGTCAGTGTGTGGAGAGAATGGTTTCACATTTTGTGTGTGGGGAGATACGCCACCATTGTTAATTTAGCGTGCTTGCGCCTGCACCATATATCAGTAACGAGCTCAGGTGTGGGCCTGCAAGCCTTTGTGTCTTGTCATTGGCGCTTGCTGTGACATATGTGTGAAGGACACGGCATGCATGCAAGTGCCCCACAGCCTATCACTTCCCGGCATGCAAGCTCGCTGTGAAATCATGCTGGCTGCCATCAAGGAGAGATGTTGTGCAATGTGCACAGCGTTCTGCTGTATAACCTGTGTGTGCTGCACAACTGGACGAGCTTTGGTGCACATGTAGATGTCAAGATGTAATACAAATTATGTGTGCTTGACCTGCAACCTTCCACAGCGGTGCAGTGTGATGGGATGCTTTAGCAGTTTTGTCGCACATACTCACTATCTGTCAATTGGTGCTGGGAGCGTAAGCATCAGCACTGCAGTAATGACTGATGTGGGTGCTCATTTTGCGGTGCCCGGCACGTCATCGTGAGTGTAAGTGCCCCCTTATGGGCGTGTGCTTTCCTGCAAGCCATTACATGGGCGGCTTTGCTCTGGAGCATCAAGGCACTTTGCAATGCACTTGATGACTGTACAGCCCAACGTACAATTTGGTAAAAAGCGTAACAGATATGAATTGCGTTTAATAAAAGGAACCAATCCAGTCCATCGCAGTTCGACCGCAACTAGGGTTCTGGGATCAATCAAGACGTCCAACGCTTGGACGGGCAGAACTTCCGGCAAGCTGCACGTAATGGCCTAGTGCGCGCTGATCATCGACACGGTGTTAATTTGCGACAAATACCGCCTATATATGTTGTGCATTTACTGATTGGAGAGGAGCCTGGCGCTGCCTGCAACGGAACACCACAACCGCTTTCGTCGTGAACCAAAATGGGCCTGCAACGAGTGCTCTTTACTCCAAGTGCACACATAACGTCTAGCTAGGTTGGTTGCTGCTGGCCTTCAAGTGACCTGGTGTCTGTCCTGGCACTGGCACCTCACCGGCACTTCGAGGGGTGCTGCTGTCTTGCCTGCGCCAGAATCACCACATTTTACCACGGCATTACCACAGTTGCTCCACAGGCGCGGGGTGGCTGCCCAGGTGCTGGCGAGTGACCAGTTCCTGGCTCGCTGCTGACTCTCATTTTTCCGCGTCTCCCCCCTGTTTGTAACGAACTACACACATAACGTCTAGCTAACGGAGAGAGTATTAAAGAGCTTGCTGTGCACGTCCTCTTGGTGCCCTGTGCCACTGCTGCCGCTGCTTGCAAGCAGTGGTGCACCCAAACAGTGCAGCAGCACTGCTGCTGCCAGACAACACATGGCAACACCAGCTCCCACTGTCGTTCACATCCAACGAAACCATGGCAGGGACAGCTGGACCATACCAGCAGAGCCGCCCATGCAAGTCGATTATGGTGCGGACAAGGTCAAGCCGCTCAGGCACAGATCAGGCGGCAGCTGCTGCAAGTCTGGAGGGTAAGAGGCAGAACGTACGCAGCGCAACCCATGTTGCTTCACAGCTTCTGCCTTTCGAGCTGTTTGGCAGATACTTGGACAGGCTTGTCAAACCAACAGTGCACAGGCGGGTAGTTTGGTGTGCTGCCAGCAGGCTGGCCTGTGAGAGATGACAGCAGAAGGGCATGCACATGACAATCCTGCTCAGCCATCAGCCCAGAGCACCCCTCCTTGCACCCGCAGCAGCTCAGACAATGTCCCATGAAGACGAGTAGTTACATGTGAATCCAGCCACCATCTCATAACACATGAGCCACAACGTGAACAGCAATGCATTTCCTACACTGTCACCGGCTGTCAACTGCCTGTCTGCAGTTGGGCCACAAGCCAGCTTTCCTTGCCCTCATGGCGCTTGCCATCACCACTGCCGTGCTGGCTATGATGACGGTGCATGAGGCACTGCATGTGGCGGTCAACGTGTCAGGCACCAGAGCTGGCATGCCCATGCAGAAGCAGCAGCAGCAGCAGCAGCAGCAGCAGCAGTCGGCGCGACTCGTACAGGCCGTGCCGCACCGCTTGCTCCTGGCAACACATAATGTGAGGGAAGCAACCCAGGTTCAGCATGTGGCAGCAGCCTTGCGCAAGTACCAGCCCAGATCTTTTGCAGACCTTGTCACAAGCGTTATGCACCCCTCAACCCACCATGAGCTGGAGCAACCGTCGTGGTCATACCACAATAAGGCACAACTGTAGCAAGTCGATGCTCAGCACTGGGTGCGTGCGTCAAGTGACACGCTCTGTGCCTGTCTGTGCCATGCGCTGCAGGTGCTTGCCTGGTACTACCCGCAGTATGACATCCTGGAGGAGCTGCACAGGGGGGAGGTGAGGCGCCCTGTTTCACACCATGTGGCCATCAGCTGATACGGCATCATTGAAATCTAAGCTGCTCTGCCACATTCTGGGCATGCCCATTGTACAATCCCCTGCCTGTTCTGCTGTACTTGGCTGAATGTGGCCTGGTATCCTGGGCTGGTAGATCAGCGGGTGGACGCTACCTCTGCAAGTACGGCTTGAGCCAGCACCGCGGCTGCTGGGGTGTGCCACACTGGCGCTGATCGTGTCACAAATGTACACATGACATGTCGTACGTGGCGTGCAGCAGCACGCAACTCATTGCTGCAAGCATGCATGGCACGTTGCTGTGCCTGCATAATACTGCTGTTGCTGCTGCTGCTGCTGCTGTGCAGGGTGTGCACTACGGCATGTTCCCGGGGGAGCCTGCGCGCGGCCACCCCCACACGGTGTGGAACGTGCTGCGCCCCCACAACTGGCGCCCAAGCAATGAGCAGGAGCACCTCGTGCAGTTTGATGCAGACACAGGTGAGCCATGTGCTTCATCTGCACAGCTGTTGGGGTGGGATGGCAGGGCCGGGTGCGCGTTGTCTCACTCAGATTGCAGTCAGTGAGCACCACTTACGGATCAGATGTTTCTGTGCAAGAGTAAATTCATCACCACTGGCTGCAGTTATGTTAGCGGATGCTGCTGCCATTGCTTGGTGAGGGTCATGCTGGCACAGGTCGTGTGTAACATCAATGTTCTGATGTCAGGTTGTGCTGTCAGTTGTGCAGCTGTGCGGTGAGAACTTCCTCACGCTGACAGGGTCAGCTGCACGCTCGTTACCCACTTCTGTACCTTGCACCGCGAGGTGCTGTTCTTGTCTTTGCTGCCTAGCTACATATGACAGCGCATTGCACTGTGCATATGTGTCACTTGTTAATACCAATACCAAAGTAGGGCCACAGGCCCACCCACTAAGGAGCCAAACAAGGCTCATGGGGTTAAATGACAGATTCTAAAAGGTCAACCGCCAACGGGTGCTCACTGCCCTGTCTGCCTGCAGGAGTCGAGCTCTCCCGAGTGCAGATCCCCGCACGCTTCACACATGACGCGGTGAGCCCCACCCCTACACAAGGCAAACCTTGGATGCACCAGCCATGCATGAAACTGTATTTGTGATTAGTGAACCAGCTGTTGCACAGGTAGCACCCTGCCTGGAACTGAGTTGATCAAGTATGACGTCCTGGGTTGAAGTGTGATGCGTGGGGATGAACAGCACACTGGCTAAACCACTGCCTATTGTACAATGCCCCGCTGAGAATACCTGCCACTTCTGCTGCTGCTGCTGCTGTCGTCATGCAGATACGCATGGGCCAGCGTGTGTATGTGTGCAGCACAGGAGACGGCTCGATCCTGGAGCTGTCTTACCCAGACATGACCCTGGTGCGTGGGTGAACGGCACTGGCTGCATAGGTTGAGGCCTTTTTTGCACGTTTAGCAGTCTGGAGCAAGGCAGCAGCACTGAAAGCACCAGCAACGCTGCTCAGCAGCAGTTTAGCAGTCAGGGAATGCCTACAACGCGCATTACTCACAGCCTGTACATCGTGCAGTGACAGTCAAGCCTGTTTCAAAACCGTTTGTAGCTGGCGCAATCCTGTGTCACCTGCTGCTGTGCTGCCATGCTTGCTGCTCACAGCTGCGCAAGGTGCGCCTGTTCAGTGAAGCAGACCACCCCAACACACTGGCTGCTGCTGCTGCTGCACCCGGCCCTGGCAGGAGCGCTGGCCTGCCGTTGCAAGACCATCTGTGGGTGATGCTGCATAATCTTGGACCAGTGAGTGGCAGTGGGCTGCCTATCATGAGTGTTCAGGTGCCAGACTGACAGGGCACAAGCCACTTGTACTCAAAGTGGTTGCCATACGTTGGTTTCTGATGTGCCTGCTCATGTGTACATACGTTTGGCAGTACACAGCAGTACTTTGCTGCTTCAGGCTGTTTCATAGGATTGAGTCCACACAGGCTGTGATGAACAAAAGTGAAGCCAAGCAACCCAATGAAACAACTAGGTTCATGTGTATCGCTATACATGTCACCCCTAAACCATCATGCCCTGTCTCTTTCTTCAACACGGATGTTACAATCACTTGCGAGCCTCCCCGTGAAGCTGGCCGGCGTGAGGACCCCCACTCTTCTGCATGGCCTTTTGCTATACAGCATGTCCTCACACTGGCAAATGTGCTGCCGCAGAGTGACTTGGTGAAGGTGTATGTTGGCCCCGACGGCCCTCCCAAAGAGGTGTCGCGCATCCGCAACATCGGACGCAAGGCGCACGGCCTGGTGGCCTGGGGCAAGCGAGGCGAGCTGATCGCGCTCGACTCCGACAACGGCCTGCTGGTCAGCCTGGACCCTGACACCGGAGACGAGGTGGAGCTGTGGCAGGTGACTATTTGTGTGAACTTCACACTGCGAGCACAGTGTGAAGTCATTGCGCAGCTGCAGCACTTCTTCCTGGCGGAGAGTGCAGAAGCCTTTTCCTAGGCGCAGGCTGGGTGATCAGCTGCCTGCCGAGTATGCGAAGTTGACGGCTGTCACGAGTGTCAACAACACGCTGCTGCAGCAACAGTGTGATGTCTGAGCTTAATTTGCAACAGAACGGTCAGCACATGTGGCGCAAAAGCACGTGCATGCGGCGCCCTGTCAGCGCTCGGCGGCCTTCAAGGCACAATCATGCTGCACATCTGCAGTGCGTCACGCAGATCGCACACGGCTGCTGCTGCTGTAACTGCCGCTGGGTGCCTAACTCGGGAAGGTGCCAGGAAGTGCCGCAACGTAGCCCTTGTACAGTACAAAAGCGTGCCAACGGTTGCGCCACTCCCTTCTGACATGCGCTGCTGCTGTGTGCTGCCAGGTGCCTGAGGAGGGCAAGTTCCTGAAGGGGCTGGCAGTGCTGGACGACATTGCCTACTTCGGCATCACCACATGGAGCCACAGGTATCGCTTATACACAGCCAACATGCAGCCGATGGCGTTATGATGGCTGGAAGTATGCTGACACCCACGTCATGGCTTCTGGTGCATGCGTGTTGGGTAATACCTGCCATTGTTGCGAAATTGTGTGAACAATAGTACGTGGCACAATAATAATTGGTTTCCCCAGGTAACAGTGTCACCAACATCTCAGTGACTAAAATTGTAACCTCGGAGCGGCTGCTAGCACAATGCTGCGCCTGTGCGTGCTGTGGCTTGAGGGAGTCCATGCGCCACCCGGCGGGTGGCAGGGCTGTCGCTGCTGAACAGCGTTGCTGCTGCTGCTGCTGCCTCCTGCTGCTGCTGTTGTGGTCAGGTCTGTCCGTGACAGTCCTGACAGCCATGGTGAGCTGGCTGCCTTTGACTTGCTGAAGAACAAGCTGCTCTGGCGACGAGTGGTGCGTGGCAGCACTGTCTGCGCACCATGTACAGCACCACGCTGATGTTCATACCCCCACTTTCAGTGACAACACAGATCTGTTATACGTGTTTGAGCCCTTCCATGGGTACTCTCAGTTGATGTGGATCAGTATCATCTAGTCTGCACAGCACCAGGCACTGCATGACCAGGGCAAAGCCAGCGGGGTGGCAGGCGGCGGCTGCGCTGCAATTGGGCCGGTCCGATGTCGTCTTGACCCTTGCATGCGGCCATCTGGGAGCCTGCGTCGTGGCCGTTGTGGGTGGTTGTAGTGTGACCGCAGCAACGGTTGCGTTGCGATGCGCCCGCAGCGGTTGTGGCGCTGGCCCCTGGGCGTTCGCATGCGAGGGCCGGGGCGCTGTTGTAAGGTGCCAACTGCTGTAGTGCTGCTTTGGGCCTGTCGTGGCCCTCAAAAACGCCCTCCTGTCTCCCTGCGCTACCATGGCTTTTGTGTTGCGGCGGTTGTGAGGGCTGACCGCCCTCGCAGCAGTGCAGCAACCCCGAAGCAGTGCCTGACAGAAAAACCATGGGCTGGGGCGCATGTGCACTGGCCAGCTGCAGGGCTGTTGCATTGAGCAGCACCCATCTCTGCAGCTGCTCAGCACCCCGCTCACATTTTGCGAAGTTGCACATCAGAGTGGGTCTAGTTTCTGGGTCCGTATGCCGTGTGCTGCAACAGCGCCAGCTCAGCACAGCCTCGTCAGGTTTGCGGACGTGGATGTTGTCGTGTTTGACCTTGGGTGGCTCGCTGTCTGTGTGGGGCTGCTGCCCGCATAGGTCCACACGTCCGGCCTGCTCAACATCATCGGGGCTCCCCATCTGGCCCCTGACAGCACCTACGTGGCAACATACACACGCACGCCGGTGCCACCCACGATGATGCAAGGTGGGCGAAGCCCGGAGCACACATCTCGCCCAAACATGGCTCTTCTGCTCCACCCAGCAGCGCGATGCCTGCTGGCAGCAACGAACGCTGAACACGGCTGCGAGGCAGCACGACAGCCTGCAGGCGCTGCTGCATGAGCAAATGTATGCACACTATGCGTGCGGGCGTGAGTTCTGGACGGTAACCATCTGAACTGATTGCATTTACGATGACCAGCAGCCCTAGCTGTGGTGCGCATGGTATTTGGTGAGCATGGAAGGTGCCCGTTTGTTCTGCAAGCTGCAGCACTGAAGCGTTGTTCTGCCACACAACACAACACTCTTGTTCAAACTGCTGGTTGCTATGCAGCTAGCAGCATGTGGCTGCAGGATCAGCACTGCTGAGCTAGCATGTGTAGCTTGCAATTGCTTCCACGTGCGTGCATCTGGTCTTGCGTTGTCTGTGCTTTTTCTCCCAAACAGCAACAGCAAATCCTTCCGGCAGCTTCAACCAAACTTATGCACTTTGTGCTCTTGCCTTCCCGCCCTGCCTCCAACCACCCCCACCAGCAGAGAGCACCTACGCCTTGACTCGCTCAGCAGCGACCGCAGCAGCAGCACTCCAGCCCGTCATGCATCTCTTGGATCTGCTTTTTCAGGGACTGCTGCTGCTACTCCTGTGCCAGCGGCCCTGGCCCCCTCCCGCACCAACCCACTGGGTCCCCTGGTGCTTCCCGACAGCGCTGCAATGGTGGACGCTGCTGTTGCGCACCTGGCTGCAGCAGGGCACCACCCGCCGCGTCTTGGGCCCACCGACTACTGGAGCAGCGGCTGGCCAAGGTGATGACTCATCAGTGGTCGGACCACTCACTTTGTCGAATCAGGAATTTCAGACATCCATCATGATTGTAGGCATTGCCCCTCTATTGAGTAGTTTGAGGGTCATCTGCCATTGCTTGTCTTGATGCTGGGCAGGCTGCCACACGCTAATAGCAGAGGTTGCATGTGTCGGGGCCTGCGGCTGCACAACCCTGCAGCTCCTTCAGAGGCCATCGCGTGACACTCCGCCGTTCTCTGCGGGCGCTTTAGAGCTTAGTCAAGTGCTGGTGGCGGTGACGGGGTCCGTTATGGAGCTGAACATTGCTCTTACAGCTGCTTGCTGCGGTGCAGCATGCTGCTGCCACGACATACTGTGTGCTGTGAGCACCAACCCGCTTGCACTGTGCTGTCTTGCTGCATGTTGCCCATTTGCAAACAGCTGCAACACGCACCTTGCGCCGCTGCTGGCACTGCTCCTGCGGCTGCAGGTTTGACATCGCGCCCAAGCTGACCAACTTTGCTGAGGCTGCAGGGCTGCAGCTGCCGCTGTTCCACGCCGACGTAAGCGCACTCAAGGCCAAGCTGCTGGCCATGCCGCCGGCCATGTGGAGCAAGGTGAGCCCACAGCCACAGCTTGTCACTGTTGTCTCCCAGGCATCCTGCTGCCATGCAAGGGGCAGCCGCTGCTATCGCTTCAAGCAGCCAAATGCAGGTCTGATGGCCAGCCATGGCTGCTCAGCCATACGATGTCGGCCTCAAGCCAGGCTGACAGATAGCAGGGACTGTGCTTCAACAAACGTTGTGATGCCCTCACAGTCACCAGCAGGTAGCTAGTGTCTCCCTTGATAGTGGGCGGCCTTGGATAGCCAGCAGTATTCTGGGACCGCTGCTGTAGGTATGTTGGCATCCTCAGGCTGATGCTATCGTTCATCGCAGCCTTGTTGAGCTTGTTGTTGGGTTATGGCTGCTCACCATTTGCTTTGTGAATGTCTGTGATCTGAGGAGACGACATTATCGGACAATGGCATCTTTATTGGCTGTTGGCGTGCCTGCAGGAGGAGCACGCCGTCAGTAACGCCGTCATGAACGGGCGCAACAGCAACATGGAGAAGTTCAAGCCCGGGGTGGAAGGCATTGTGCTGCTGTTCAGCGACAACAACGGTGAGGTGGTCTACACGTTCCCCTACTACGACCACTTCAAGGCAGAACTCGAGCCGTTGCTGCATGAGGTGAGGCGGGTGCTGTGAACTTGGTGGCGAGGTGGGGTTTCAGCCATGTGACACCTGCTTGATACATGAGGCACAGCTCACACGCTGCCAGTGCAGTAGCTGCCAGTCTCTGTTGTCATCAAATCGTCCACCTGGGCGGGGCACTGGGACTGTCAGCGCTTCCATAGCAAAGCATGTGAGCTCATTTAGGGGTGGCTCATATTGTTGATGATGGTGACTGGACCCACGTGTACCTTTCTTTCCGAAGCACGTGAGCACTTCTCCTGCAAGCAGCCGAGGCTCGTCTAGTTGGGGGTTCAGCTGCCCATGTTGGCATCACATAACATAACACATCCACTGCTACATTCATATTGATCATTTCAGATGAGGTCATTCCAATTAAAAACCTGTCCACTGCTCTCAGTGCCTTTTGAACAGGCCTCTTCTTTGCCGCCGCTGCTGTCTGTTGCTCCCCGCTCCCCCGCCCTGTCACCTGTGCACACAGATCTTTGGCCCGACCGACTCCCTCAACATTGTCCGCATCCAGCTCGCTCTCATGAAGCCGGGCACAAGTGACATCAAGCTGCACGTCGACAGCGGCGGCTATGCAAAGCGCGGCCATCGCATCCACGTCCCCATCATCACACACCCACACGTCGCGTTTGATGTGTGCCCGCTGCCAGCTCCACCAGAGCAGCTGGCCGCCGCGGCAGCAACTGGTGCTGCAGCAGCAGAATCACATCATGCAGAGCAGCCAGCTGCGGCTGCGGCAATGTTGGCTGCTGGCGCTGCTCCTAGGCCCGCAATCGCAGCACCGTTTGTGCCGGAGGCTACTGGGCTGGATGATGACAGCAGCAGCAGCAGCAGCAGCAGCAGCAGCAGCAGCAGCAGCAGCAGCAGCAGCAGCAGCCATGGTGTGCCTCCCAGTAGCCGGTGGTGGTGGATGCAGCCCAAGCATCATCAGCCACAGCAGCCCCCTTGGCAGCAGCAGCAGGCTCTGCAGCAGCTGCAGCGTCGGGGACAGCAGCAGACGCAGGCAACAGCCCCAGTGCATCACAGTTCGCAGGCAAAGCAGCAGCAGCAGCAGGGGCGGCCTTTTTATCCCGAAAGCCCCCACACTTGTATAAAGATCCCGGCGCCCGAAGGTTTGGTGTTTGAGCTGAACAACCGCGTGCAACACAAGGTGGCAAACCCTGGACCAGGTGTGCGTGCTGCTGCCCAGGTTGCACCCCCCCCCCCCACACACACACACACACACAACACCCTGCACGGCTTCCTCGGCCTCCTGCCATATGAGTTGTCCTAGTTCTATTGCGTTGGTGGCCTCACATGGCTGAAGCTTCAACGCCTTTGTGGCTGTACCAGCTGCCTTGCGTAAGAACCCTGGGTCATGGACTGAACCAACCTGCTTCCCTTGTTGTCAGAGCCTCACCTGCAGTGGCCAGCAGCAGCTGGATCTCTGCTTCCAGCGGCAACAACCTGCTCTTGTGGCTGCCTTTGTGCATTGTTGCAATTTGGTGCGCTGCCACCCGGAGGCGGACCCTGAGTCCTTCTTGTCTTCGGTTTCTGTTGCTCAAGCGATCGATGCAGCGGACGAATTTTCTCTGCTGATTCTTCTGTTTGTTCTGATGACGATGATATATTCTACGAGGTTTCCCCCCCCCAATGAGCCTCTCATTGGCTCCTGAATGGGGTTCCCACTCCTTGTTGGGTGGAGCATGTAATGTAATGTAATGTTGTGCAACTGCCGCCACTGTTGTTGTTGCAGGTCCCAGGGTTCACCTTGTGGTGGATGTGTTTGAGGAGTACCGTCCCAGAACCATGGTGCCCCCAGGCAGCAGCTGTGAGTACGGAGGGCCGCTCACGTCGCTGCAGCAGACCTACACCATCATGCAGCTAGCCCTGCAAGAGGGCATGGACGAGCAGCAGCTGGAAGCAGAGATCCAGCTGCTGCTGGCCACTGCAGGTGAGGCTCTGACAGTTTGGGAGAGCTTCACATGTACATGCTGAGCAGGCTGACTAGCACAGCGGTCGCTGAGTCGCCTCTTCTGCTTGGTAAAAGCAGAGTGGTGACCAGGGGCTGCTGCCTGCAGTTGATACTGCTTAGCAGCGTGTTCTACATCTGAACATGACAAGAGACGGCTGTGATGAAGCACATGCATCGCTAATAGACTACCTTTGTACTGAATATTAGCAACAATGTCAACTGCCTCGCCCATGTGCTGCAGGTATGGCTTGCAGGACCCCTGAAGGGGAGCGCATCCTACCAAAGGTGACACAAGCAGAGGCAGAGAGCCTGGCAAAGCGGGCAGCAGACCATTACGCACTGATTGACTCCCTGCTGACTGAGATGCAGCTCCCGGGCGGTTTGGCACAGCACCAAGCGAGGTCCGGGGGTGAGACCAGCAATGCACAGCAGCAAAAGCAGCATGCGCATGCGCAGGATGGGGCTCAGCAGCGCGATCCTCAGCCACACCAGCTGCAAGCAGGTGAAGCGCTCCCTGGCCAGGGGCAGAATTATATTCAAAGTCAGCACGGTGCTTGGCAACGGCCCGCAGCAGCTGTTCTAAACAGTCAAACATTGCCCGGTAAAGGGCCGAACGATGGTCAGCCAGTCGACATGGCGGCTCTGCAGCAGGCGCTGGAGGCTGCGCTGCAGCAGCAGGCGCTCAAGCAGCAGCACGCCGGCTTGGCTGCTGTGGGCGGCACCAGGAGGGCAGCCTAAGGGCTGTTGGGTTCATGATGATGGTCACCTGCCGCAATGCCGCACTGTAAAGCAGATTGGCACAGGGTAGCAGCTACTGCAGTTTCATTGCGGCAGGGCTGCGTTCCCCATGGCCCTTCTGTGCACACCCGCCAGACTAGCAATGCTGGTTTGCTTCGGTTCCTAGGAGCCTGCCCAGTAGCTGCTTTAAGTTACAGCGATTGTGCAGTCCAATACGTCGCACTGCTGTGAACACATGGGCTTAGGGCCCTGGCAGAGGCCGACATGGCCTGTGTGAAGCTGCACGGAAAAAGCCTGCTAGTCGTGGGGCTCGATCACGAGGAGTTAATTGCATTATGTTGCAGTTGTTTAACTGCATTCAAGTCATTGCTTTTGTATGCCACCCTGATTTGACACTGCATGTGTCGAACTTTACTGTGTACAGAAGGCCAATAAATATCATTCCACCCTGGTTCAACCCAGCAAATGATCTGGTAGCAGCTGTGAATGACAGCTACATTTTGTCAGCTGTCACGTAACAGCAAGTCTCACATGCTGGCATCGTTTGACCATCAGCATACCTGCATAACTGTCCAAGGCTGCCTTGCCTTGAGCCCGATTTCAAAGCAAGTTGATGATGTGTTATGTGCAAGTGCGTGGGTGATGTGTTATGTGCTCTGAATTGTGGGGCCCTGCACTGCTACATGGCTGCGGCAGTGGGCCGCCGGGTGTTGGCAAGGCTCTCAGCAATGACATGCAGGTGGTGCAATTGATGTTCTTGCGCATGCTGGCTGGTCGTGTGCGCAAATCAAGATGCAGGCAGCTTCTACTGCGTGAGTTTGGCTGCCGACCATTAGTCAGTGGATGATTCACAGCTTGCCGGGACCTGTGGCACCGAGTGGTTGCACGGCCCCCAATGACTGGTTGTTTCTTGCTATGCAGGAGAACAAGGATTTGAGTTTGAGGGCCTACCCCAGCAGTGTTGAGCAGGGCAGGCAGAGGTCGCTGTGGTTTTGGCAGTTTTGGGCTTGTGTGCGTACGCTACATACCCATACGGGAACGCTAGCAGACATTCCTGACTCAATGGTTGGCTTGCATTGCCTTGATGCCTCTGATTTGAGCAATTTACAGAGTGCTTTCCAAGCATGGTTGTACCAGCAGTGGCAGGACTTGCCAGCCAACCCCAGAGTAGCTGGGTCTGATGCTGTCATGCACTCTACCTATGAGAATTGGTTTGCATGCTCCCCTTTTGATGAGCCTGATTTGACGAAACCATTGAGTTGATGTCCAGATTATGTGCACAACACAGCTGGCTTAAACAAGATGCACCTGTCATCTTTGATGCGTTTTCGTCTGGGTGCGCATGACTTGCGTGTGGCTACTGGTCGGTGGGAGAGGGCTGATAACTCTATGCTACCCAGGCCACAGCGACTGTGCTCTCGGTGCGGTGCTGGCCAAGTTGAGGATGAGTTTCACTTTGTGTTTGAATGTGACGCATATCAGGTTGTTCGCGATCGCTTCTGGCGGCTGTTTGTTGATTTTGGAGGGTGGCAGAGCCTGCTGTGAGCCCTCTTAGACGGTGTCTGGCTGACTTTATGCAGCAGAGGCAGAGTAGTGTTGCTGCTTTTATCTACTATTGTCTCCTGCTTAGAAATGATCCGGCTATGGCGCTTGCTGTGCTCCCAAGTGACACTAGTGCCTCAGAGACAGAATCCTCAGAACTTGTTGAGGCCTTGGATGAGTTGGTTGGATTGGTACTCCTTGGCTGTTGTGGGACCCCATGAGCCTTGTTTGGCTCCTTAGTGGGTGGGCCTGTGGCCCTATTTGGTATTTGGTATTTGGTATTGGTTATGTGCAAGTGCGTGGGTGATGTGTTATGTGCAAGTGCATGGGCTATGTGCAAGTGCGTGGATGTCCTGTGTCTCCTAGTCAGGTGTCTGCAGCGTGTGAGGCGTGGTGTGATGCGATCAGGAATGTGGCTGAACCTATCTTTGGTGTCAGCGGCGGTGGGCAGTGTGTGCGGGCTGGGGATGGTCGGGCAGCCAAACGTTGGTTCATTCATTGCAAGCAAGAGTGGGCAGCACTACGTGTTGCAGTGCGCAACCACAATTCGCATGCAGCGGCAGCAGCACGCAAGGTGTTTAATGCAGCTAAGCGCCGCGCCAAGCGGCATCGTGAGAAGCAATGGCAGGCACGTGCACGTCTTTCGGATGACCTACGATACAATCCGAGGCGGTTTTGGACTGCTTACAAGGGTCGAAAGATGTCGTGTATGCTTCAGGATATGGGCGCTGTTGATGGGCACTGGCGTGCGTTGTATGGGTCCCCTGGACAACACAGCGCTGTGTTAAGCTAGCTTACCTGAGGAGGGAGCGTCCGTTGCTTCTTTCATGTCGAAGCTGCTCTCTGAGTGCCAGGACGGGCCGGCTGTTGCAGCTGCAGCTCATCTGAATGAGCCTTTTGCTGCCGACGAGGTTGAATCAGTGTTGTTGCGGATGCATAACGGTCGTATGCCAGGTCCTGATGGACTGCGGGGCGAGCTCTTCAAGGGAGCTTATGAAGCCTATGTCACCAGCGAAGGGTATAAGAAGCATGTGTCTATATTAAATGAGGATTTGAGTGATTTGTTCTCGGCAGTGTATAAGTGTGGCCAGGTGCCGGGCGTTTGGTGTTCTGCGTACCTGTCAGCTGTGTTCAAAAAAGGCGACCCTAGTGTACTGAACAACTATCGAGGCATTGCTGTCGGCTCTGTGATGGGCAAAATGTTCAGCATGCTGATTGAGAAGAGGCTTTCGGCTTACTGTGAACAGCATGGGTTCCGAGCCTGGGGTCAGGCAGGCTTTAGGGAGAGGCATAGGACGTGTGACCATGAGTTTGTGTTGAAGCACCTTGTGGATCGTAGCCGCTTACGCGGCCATCAGCTGTTTGCGTGCTTTGTCGACTTCAAGAAGGCGTATGACTTGGTGCGGCGTGAACTTCTCATGCGATGCTTAGCAGACATTGGCCTGCGTAGCAACAAATTGACAGCGATTGTATCTATGTACTGGAATGCACCTATGGTCACAAAGATGGCTGGCAATGTCGGACAGCCCTTTGACAGTACCCGTGGAGTAAACCAAGGTGACCCCCTGTCCCCATTGCTTTTTGGCATTTTCATTGATCGAGTCGAGCAGTGGCTCAGCGACCGTTGTGGGGCATGTGGTACCGCTCTAGGCAACAGGATGGTGAGGCTCTTGCTGTATGCTGATGATTTGGTGCTGCTGGCAGAAACATCTCACAAACTGCAGCAGTTGTTGGATGCTTTGCAGTCCTTCTGTAGCGAGTATGATATGCAGGTGAATGTGGGCAAAACGGAGATAGTGGTGTTTGGCAAGCGCAAGTATACCGGTGCAGCAGTATGGCAGTACCAGGCACAACAGGTGCCTGTGTCAGATCAGTTCAAATTCCTGGGTGTTCAGTTTCATGCCACCCAAGGTGTGTCTGCCTGCACGGAGGCTCTAGCAGCTGCAGGCAGCAGGGCAATGTGGGCAATGTTGGCTAGGTGCAAGGAGCATGGCGTCAGCAACCTGTCAATGCAAGTGCAGCTATTCAACACGCTGATTTCCCCCATTTCATGCTACTGCTCAGAGGTCTGGGGTCCAGCTTTGCTAAGACAACCTGGATCTGGTGCTGCTTTGGTCGGCAAGTTGCAGGACAATGTGATTAGCAGAGTCCAGTACCTTTTTCTGTGCAGTATTGCAGGTCGTGTTCGCAAATCAACTGGCCGCATGCTGTTGTTGAGGGAGTTTGGTGCCCAACCTTTGGTGTGCACTTGGTTGCGTGCAGCTTTAGCTATATGGAACAGGGCTGTGGAGTTGGGTGATGCTTCCTTGTTGGGGCGAGCAATGCGTGAGAATTTGCGGCTGTCTCAGACGTCGAGCAGTGATAGATTATGGTGCAGGCAGTTGCAGCGTGTGCTGTCTTATACAAATGACCATTCACGGCAGTTGACTACAGTTATGCCGCGGCTACAAAGCTTTGTGGATCTGGATGCCAAAGTGGTATTAAGTGCATTTGAGGGGTGTTTGTATCAGCAGTGGCAGGGGTGCTCGCAGAATTCACGTGATGCTGTCACCGGGGCTGGAATTTACAGTACATATGAACGATGGTTTGCTGCCTGCTCGGGTGATAACTTGCAGTCTGTGCGTCTTGAGTCTTGGTGCCCCCATTATGTGTTGCAGACCGCTGGGCTCAATAGGGAGCATGTTGGTTCTCTGGCTCGTTTCCGACTTGGTGCCCATGATCTGCGTGTATGCACTGGTAGGTGGCACCGTCCGCCATTGGTGCGGCCTGATCGGACATGCCAACGCCCTGGATGTCACTGACATCAAGTGGCACTTGGGTCAGGTTGAGGACGAGTTTCACATGGTTTTTGAGTGTCCTTTATACGCGCCAGTTCGCGAGCGTTTTGCTTCCCTTTTTGAACCGTTTGGAGGTTTGTCACAAACGTGGGGTAGTATAGCCTCTTGTCAGCCAGGTGGTTCGCATATGATGACCTTTATGCGGCAGCAAGCTGCTCTTGTGGCTGCCTTTGTGCATTGTTGCTATCTGGTGCGCTGCCACCCGGAGGCAGACCCTGAGTCCTTCTTGTCTTCTGTTTCTGTTGCTCAAGCGATCTATGCAGCGGACAAATTCTTCTCTGCTGGTTCTTCTGTTTGTTCTGATCACAATGATATATTAGAGGCTTATTACACCGGTTAGCGCCTATCTTATAATAGTGCGGCCCACTGAGAGTTGTATTCTACTGGCGCCACCCTATTTTTACGGCAATTCAAGGCTTCAAATGCTATTGTATGGATCAAATATAATTGATATGAACATTTTTGTTCTATTGGGCTGAGGTTTGCGTGTTACTCGGGGCTTAAGTGGGCACTGTCCATGACATTGCAGATTGCACTGCTAACACTGCTCAACAACCAGCACGGAGCGAGGCGACTGAGCAGCCGCGACTCTTCTTTTCAATTGAAAGCACATTTACGCACTATATTTCGAAGTTCCGCGCAGCGGATCGCCTCCTAGACGTCGCTGTCCACTACTGCTGTCATGGAGCCAGGGATGTTGGTCGTGCTCTGCACGATAGCTAGCGTCCTTGCCAGCACCGCTACACAAAACAACGTCTATATGATCGCCGCTACAACGCTTGTACTTGAGCAGCTCATGACCGCACTGCCCCCACCGCTCATGCTGCCAGCCTGCGCACCCATGCCGCCGGCCATGCTGCTGCCTCCCATGCCCATCCCCATGCCCATCCCGCCTCCCATTTCACCACCCATGCCCCTGCCACCACCCATGCCCGTTTCACCACTCATGCCCATGCCATCACCCATGCCCCTGCCACCACCCATGCCCATCCCCATGCCCATGCCTCCACCCACGCCCATCCCCATGCCCATGCCACCACCCATCCCCATGCCTCCACCCATGCCCATCCCCATGCCCATGCCTCCACCCACGCCCATCCCCATGCCCATGCCACCACCCATCCCCATGCCTCCACCCATGCCGCCACCCATGCCCATGCCTCCACCCACGCCCATCCCCATGCCCATGCCCATGCCACCACCCATACCCATGCTCCCACGCATGCCCATGAACAGCGGCATCAGGCCTTGCGCGATGCCGCGGCCCAGTGCCTCCATGCTACGCTCCTCCTTGCCTGCATGAGCACCAAAGATCTGAGCCAGCATGGTCATGGTATTCTGTGCGTTGCTGGCCAGCACATCACCCATGCCAGCTGTAAGTGAAGACATCTTGTAGTTGAGCTTGTCATTGTAGTTGCTGGGGCGCTTGCCGCCGCCCTCCTCATCTGGATCAGCATCTGCTGTGCGCTTCTTGCTACCAGCAGCAGCAGCAGCAGGCCTGCTGCTGCTCTTGCCAGCAGAGCTGCTGCCTGGTGTTGCAGCAGCAGCAGCAGCAGCAGCAGCAGCAGGCCTGCTGCTGCTCTTGCCAGCAGCAACGGCAGCAGCAGCAGTTGCTGCTGCTGCTGCTGCAGAGCTGCTGCTGTTCTTAGCAGAGCTGCGGCATCCTTTGCCAGCAGCAGCAACAGCAGCAGCAGCGCCAGGCCAGGCATCTTGGTCGCATGCCGCAACATCTTCCTCAGCGTCACCATCAGCGAGGCCAACAGCTGCCAGCAGCTCATGAAACCTGCCGTTGGATGCAGCGTCTTCAGCCTGGCGCAAGCTGCGGCGGGTGGCTGCGCTGGTGGGTGGTGGGCCGGAGGGCTCCTCCTCACTCTCATCTTGAATGCCTGGGTCCTCCTCCTCCTCACTTGACACCACCTCCACCACCTCCTGCTTCTTGGGCCTGCACCTGCGCACTTGGGTGCCCTCTGAACAACAGCAGAAAAACAGAGCAGCAACACCAGCAGCAACATCGTAAATCAACGTTGTTGACCTTCATAAAAGCACAGGCACAACAAACAGCAACATGCACAGATAGCGATGCGTATATGCATGCCTGAACCAAGCAAATGCATTCAAACTCTGAAAGGCATTTGCAGCAGCACATCAACCAGCATGCTGCAACATGCATTTTACTCCACAAGCACAGTCACGCAAGGGTGCAACTTGCACGTGCGCACCTGAGTGGTCATTGAAGCCCCACACAGGGTGGCTGCCAAAGTGCTCAATCCAGGCTGTGATGGGGCGCCAGTTCTTGGCCCACTTGCCAGCGTCGATGTTGAAGTCCTCCTCACTAGTAACGCGGCCTGTCTCGCCCTTCTTCTGGTATGTACCCCTGCCAGTCTTCACCTGGTGATGGCAGCAGCAGCAGCAGCAGCAACAGAGGCAGTCAGGTACTAGCAACTTCAGTGAAACAGGCAGTCTGCACCATGCGCTGATGAACATGTAAATCAACTGTCACAATGCATTGTTAAACTTGGCACATGTGCACGTACTGTCCCCGGTGCAGCACCTGCTGTATAGTAACCATCAGGCACGATTCCTACCTTGTCGCACATCGTGTTGATCTTCGACTGGCATGTCTCGCTGGTGACATGGGCCAGCTGTGGTATGAACTGCTGAACATCTGCCACTGCCTGCTGCAGATAAGCAATGTTCTCCTCATCCGGGTACTCCTCAGCCTGTGCTGCTGCCAGCGTCTTCAGCAGTACATCCCGGTGTACTGGTATCTCTGAGATGAACCTCTCAGCCAGCCTCTGGAACCTGGCGTCCTTGCCAGTCATGCTGCCCTGGTAGTGCATCAGCATGGGTCCTGCCAGGTTGATGAGCAGACTCTCGACCGCCCCGCTCTTGCCATAGTTTAGACGAAAGCGTTTTACTGCTTTCTCCTGCTTTACTACAACAGGAGCATCAGCTGCGGACGCAGCAACAGGCTTGTTCTTGGCTGGCATTGCTTGGCGTAACAACGATCCGCGCTCGGCTGTTGCAGCCCCTCGAAACGATGCATAATAGCAATATCAATTGTTTCCAACGCTCAGAACAAGCTGATCGCGTGTTCGGTATTTCGCTATTTGACCCCCCCAACCTTCAAATAGCGGCACTGACAGTTGTTCAACATAATAGTGCAACGCTGCCACTAGCAGCTGCGTGGTCGCTCCAAATAAGATTTATGTACATTTATCAATAGATTTAGCTCATTAAAACAACTATCGGTGCAAATTTTTTTCCTTATAATAGTGGGCCTCACTATTATGAATCCGGTGTAATAAGCCTCTTATATGAGCTTTCCCCCCCCCCCCCCCAATGAGCCTCTTGTTGGCTCCTGAATGGGGTTCCCACTCCTTGTTGGGTGGAGCATGTAATGTAATGTAATGTATGTTATGCCATGACTCCCGATGTTATGATATCTTGCGCCTCTGTACTGCAAGGCTGCAAACAGCTGACCTTCACCACGGTTTTTGTAACATCATGTCCTTTTGTCGCCTCTCCTGTTAGTCACACTGTGTGGTCGGATGTATCACCAGCACGGCAGCAGCAGCAGCAGCAGCAGCATGATGCCCCTATGATAGCGGCTGTTGGCTTGTGGCTGTCTATCTTCAAGACATGATGGCATCATCAACCCCATCCCGTAGCTGAGCATCGTCAGTTGCTGTTGACGATGTTCTGTTATTGTAGTACAGTGCTCATTGGGTAGGGATGCCTTTGCACACATATTGATCTGTTGTGACGGCAGCTGAAGCTTACCAAAGCAGTTGTTGTTTCGCGCGTGTGACGATGTTACATGTGCTACAACCACATGCTCAGGTATGAACCTCTGCTTCTTGGGAGCACATGGAGTTGGTAGTAGTTGACCCGCATTCAAAATGCTGTGCTGCAAGCACGCCACAAGCGGCATGCACGCTCAAGGCATGTTCAAACCGGACTCGGCAGGTCGCTGACCCCATCCACTGAGTACTGCAAGCACGTCACATGCGGCATGCATGCATAAGGCATTTTAAAACCAGACTGGGGCAAGTACTGTCTCCATGGAGAGTATTGTTATGCGCCACAGACACCCTTCTCAGATTCAACCTCAGGTGATTTTAGAAGGGCAAGCTTATATATAAGCTGGTATATACCAATGCACATTTGCACAGTTGCGCATACACTGCATAGATGGAAGTTGCAGCCTCCTTTCACACAATCTGTGGGGCACTCCTTCGCATGCATGCAGTGTTGTGTCCTAGATACAGGGGCAGCATGTTAAACTGTGTGCTGCAGGCGTGGCGATGGCTTCATAATGTTCCTGCACCCCAGCACCCACACACGGATAGTCTACAGCAGGCAGCACCCCAACAATAAAATTTCCCTCACTGGTTCACTCCATGCAAAAGAAGGCCGGTACTCCTGATAGATTGGTTACAGGTCCAGTCACTTAATAAGATGGCATAGCACTTG
The DNA here is from genome assembly GCA_014080715.1 of Scenedesmus sp. NREL 46B-D3. NCBI lineage: Eukaryota > Viridiplantae > Chlorophyta > Chlorophyceae > Sphaeropleales > Scenedesmaceae > Scenedesmus > Scenedesmus sp. NREL 46B-D3. Next base: position 79,000 of record JACERP010000160.1, on the reverse strand, counting down.
GCAACACGTGACAGAAACAATAAGGGTAATTCTCATCAAGATGCATTCAAAGTATCTCAAAGTATGCACCAGCGGCGTGTGACTTCAGTCAGCCAGCTATTTGAGCCATAGGAGCCTGACCAACCACCGCATGATGTCAAGAACAACAAGCAGAAGGCATCAGTAGCCTACCATCATACTTGGAGTATCGTTGACTAGCATCGGATGCTATGGCTTTGCCCAGTAGCATGCGCGGTAGTGTCCACAAAGGTTGCAGATACATCGTCAGGCACATGCGACACTTGCTTGCCTTTTCCTGCTAGAGTGCTGCTTATTCTTCACATGCGTGTACGTACAGCTGTTATGATGCATATGTCATGCTGTTACTGCCAGGTCTACCACCAAACAGCCGCCGAATAATCCAGTAGGTAGGATGTAATGCCAATGTGAAGATTGGTATACTGCGCAAGCTGCTGCCTTCAGGAGTTGCAACGTGCCCTGCAATTGCAGCAGCAGAACCAGAATGTATGTATGTCTCGAAAGCAAAAAAAGAACCCAAGCAGACATGAGATGCGCAGGACATAGCAGCAGAACCAGAGCAAGCTGGCATGGAAACCCTTGAACACAGATTGAATGCGTTGCAAGCAAGCAGTACACGTACAACGAGTCAGTACCATCAAGTAGAATGATCAGAATGTAAGCGTGCTCCACGCATTTGCTGTGCAAATCACAACCAGCGAATGTGGCAAGACGAGTGAGTTGTGTTTGTTGTTGCGCATGAGTTGTTGACGACAAAAGGTGTGCCAATCCATTGCAGTAATAAGTAGCAGCACTGCAGTGCGGTTGTCGAGGCATCTTGCCACTTGCTTCTGCCACTGCTGGCCCCTTCATGCTGCGAATTGTTCCTGGTTGTGCGCCGCTGAGCGTGCTGTTGCTGCTGTTGGCGGTGGTACACAACCGCGATTTACCATTAGATTCAGGATGCCCAATAGTTTCCATTCATGCAGTGCGGCTCAGGGTTCAAGCCAATTTCGAAATGACCAGTCACCCCACCCCAAAACCTGCGCCCTGCTGCTGTGTGTGCCTGATGGCAAGTAGTAGTAATTGATCCGCATGGTGTCAAAACATCCGCAGATTGCAGCAGGTTCCTACTTGCTGCTGGAGGTTTGCACGGCAACGAAGCAAGCAAGCAAGCAAGCAAGCAAGCAAGCAAGCAAAAGCAAGCAAGCAAGCAAGCAAAGCAAGCCAAGCAAGCAAGGCAAGCAAGCAAGCAAGCAAGCAAGCAAGCAAGCAAGCAAGCAAGCAAGCAAGCAAGCAAGCAAGCAAGCAAGCAAGCAAGCAAGCAAGCAAGCAAGCAAGCAAGCAAGCAAGCAAGCAAGCAAGCAAGCAAGCAAGCAAGCAAGCAAGCAAGCAAGCAAGCAAGCAAGCAAGCAAGCAAGGCAAGCAAAGCAAGCAAGCAAGGCAAGCAAGCAAAGCAAGCAAGCAAAGCAGCACAAGCAAGCAAGCAAGCAAGCAAGCAAGCAAGCAAGCAAGCAAGCAAGCAAGCAAGCAAGCAAGCAAGCAAGCAAGCAAGCAAGCAAGCAAGCAAGCAAGCAAGCAAGCAAGCAAGCAAGCAAGCAAGCAAGCAAGCAAGCAAGCAAGCAAGCGCAAGCAAGCAAGCAAGCAAGCAAGCAAGCAAGCAAGCAAGCAAGCAAGCAAGCAAGCAAGCAAGCAAGCAAGCAAGCAAGCAAGCAAGCAAGCAAGCAAGCAAGCAAGCAAGCAAGCAAGCAAGCAAGCAAGCAAGCAAGCAAGCAAGCAAGCAAGCAAGCAAGCAAGCAAGCAAGCAAGCAAGCAAGCAAGCAAGCAAGCAAGCAAGCAAGCAAGCAAGCAAGCAAGCAAGCAAGCAAGCAAGCAAGCAAGCAAGCAAGCAAGCAAGCAAGCAAGCAAGCAAGCAAGCAAGCAAGCAAGCAAGCAAGCAAGCACAAGCAAGCAAGCAAGCAAGCAACAAGCAAGCAAGCCAAGCAAAGCAAGCAAGCAAGCAAGCAAGCAAGCCAAGGCAAGCCAAGCCAAGCAAGCAAAAGCAAAAGCAAGCGCCAAGCAAGCCAAGAGCCACACAAGCCAAGCAAGCCAACCAGCCAAGCCAAGCCAAGCAAGCAAGCAAGCAAGCAAGCAAGCAAGCAAGCAAGCAAGCAAGCAAGCAAAGCAAGCAAAGCAAGCAAGCAAGCAAGCAAGCAAGCCAAGCAAGCAAGGCAAGCAAGCAAGCAAGCAAGCAAGCAAGCAAGCAAGCAAGCAAGCAAGCAAGCAAGCAAAGCAAGCAAGCAAGCAAGCAAGCAAGCAAGCAAGCAAGCAAGCAAGCAAGCAAGCAAGCAAGCAAGCAAGCAAGCAAGCAAGCAAGCAAGCAAGCAAGCAAGCAAAGCAAGCAAGCAAGCAAGCAAGCAAGCAAGCAAGCAAGCAAGCAAGCAAGCAAGCAAGCAAGCAAGCAAGCAAGCAAGCAAGCAAGCAAGCAAGCAAGCAAGCAAGCAAGCAAGCAAGCAAGCAAGCAAGCAAGCAAGCAAGCAAGCAAGCAAGCAAGCAAGCAAGCAAGCAAAGCAAGCAAGCAAGCAAGCAAGCAAGCAAGCAAGCAAGCAAGCAAGCAAGCAAGCAAGCAAGCAAGCAAGCAAGCAAGCAAGCAAGCAAGCAAGCAAGCAAGCAAGCAAGCAAGCAAGCAAGCAAGCAAGCAAGCAAGCAGCAAGCAGAGCAAGCAAGCAAGCAAGCAAGCAGCAAGCAAGCAAGCAAGCAAGCAAAGCAAGCAAAGCAAGCAAGCAAGGCAAGCAAGCAAGGCAAGCAAGCAAGCAAGCAAAGCAAGCAAGCAAGCAAGCAAGCAAAGCAAGCCAAGCAAGCAAGCAAGCAAGCAAAGCAAGCAAGCAAGCAAGCAAGCAAGCAGCAAGGCAAGCAAGCAAGCAAGCAAGCAAGCAAGCAAGCAAGCAAGCAAGCAAGCAAGCAAGCAAGCAAGCAAGCAGCAAGCAAGCAAGCAAGCAGCAAGCAAGCAAGCAAAGCAAGCAAGCAAGCAAGCAAGCAAGCAAGCAAGCAAGCAAGCAAGCAAGCAAGCAAGCAAGCAAGCAAGCAAGCAAGCAAGCAAGCAAGCAAGCAAGCAAGCAAGCAAGCAAGCAAGCAAGCAAGCAAGCAAGCAAGCAAGCAAGCAAGCAAGCAAGCAAGCAAGCAAGCAAGCAAGCAAGCAAGCCAAGCAAGCAAGCAAGCAAGCAAGCAAGCAAGCAAGCAAGCAAGCAAGCAAGGCAAGCAAGCAAGCAAGCAAGCAAGCAAGCAAGCAAGCAAGCAAGCAAGCAAGCAAGCAAGCAAGCAAAGCAAGGCAAGCAAGCAAGCAAGCAAGCAAGCCAAGCAAGCAAGCAAGCAAGCAAGCAAGCAAGCAAGCAAGGCAAGCAAGCAAGCAAGCAAAGCAAGCAAGCAAGCAAGCAAGCAAGCAAGCAAAGCAAGCAAGCAAGCAAGCAAGCAAGCAAGCAAGCAAGCAAGCAAGCAAGCAAGCAAGCAAGCAAGCAAGCAAGCAAGCAAGCAAGCAAGCAAGCAAGCAAGCAAGCAAGCAAGCAAGCAAGCAAGCAAGCAAGCAAGCAAAGCAAGCAAAAGCAAAAGCAAGCAAGCAAGCAAGCAAAAGCAAGCAAGCAAGCAAGCAAGCAAGCAAGCAAGCAAGCAAGCAAGCAAGCAAGCAAGCAAGCAAGCAAGCAAGCAAGCAAGCAAGCAAGCAAGCAAGCAAGCAAGCAAGCAAGCAAGCAAGCAAGCAAGCAAGCAAGCAAGCAAGCAAGCAAGCAAGCAAGCAAGGCAAGCAAGCAAGCAAGCAAGCAAGCAAGAAGCAAGCGCAAGCAAGCAAGCAAGCAAGCAAGCAAGCAAGCAAGCAAAAAAAAGCAAGCAAGCAAGCAAGCAAGCAAGCAAGCAAGCAAGCAAGCCAAGCAAGCAAGCAAGCAAGCAAGTTTGCACACGGCAAGGAAGCAGACAGAGCAGCAGGAGGGAGGCTAGCAACTTCCTGTTCCTTGCTAGGTTGAGTGCTGCTCTGGTTTGCTGAGTGCCGTTTGCCCGGCGAGGAAGATGCTCGCTGTGTGCCGCCGCCGCGCCTAACTTGCTGTCACAGTGGCACTCGACGGTTCCACCTTCTTTTATAACAGGTGCCGCGTCACGCTTACAATACATATGTGCACCAAATGTGTACCAAACGTCCGCAATGTTAGCCCACACACGTGTTGTGCAGGTTGCTCACTCTGTGCCGCCTGTGGGTCTGACCCGCACGCCACCAGGATGAACACAGGGAACAGCAGGTTGGCCAGCGCAGCGCCGATGTGCAGGGGGAGGAACGCCGTCGCCGCCACACAAGGGAAGCCAAAGCCTGCAAGGTCAAGAGCAGCAGACGCAAGTTGCTGTGGAACAGGCCGGCCGGTGCATTGTAATGTACAGGGGAAAGGATGCTGTTGACACCACGCAGGCGATGCCAAACCTGCACAGGGAAACGAACACACAGCAGAGGCAGCAGCAGATGTGACAGGCACAGGCCAGGCAGCCGCAGGTCGGGCAGCAGCATGGCACTAATGGGTGCATGGGACGGAATATGCTAGCTCTTGCACATGTGCCAGCTGGCTCCTAGGACATCCGCGCAACAGGAGAAGGGCAGGGAAGCACAGGAGCAGCTGCAACTCGGCATGGCCAGCGACACCACTGTCATTTGCTGATACCTTGTACTTCAACAAGTCATCAACTGCACCTCCTATACGCAATGGAATTTTCAGCAACCTGCAGACCCCTTGCACCGCGGGAGCGTCCCCAAGTGAGACATGGCCTTGCCAACCTTCCATACCTGAAAACATACCCGTTTAACAACCCCATCCCTCCCGTTTTCAAAGAACAGTGGGCTGCAAAGCATGCCAGGCGCTGCAAGATGCCAAGCGCACACCGCCATCCCCCTCTGCCCCAACTGCTGCCAGCCCTGCCCATCCTCCCACCCCACCCACCTGAAAAACACAGCCACTTGTGGATACAATGTGCTCATCCTGCGGCGGCTCATACCATCATCTGAGATGGTGACTCAATCACACATAGCTACTCCATCTCAAAGATAGCTCAAAGAAGCCCAATGAGCTGAACCAACCCAACGCCGTGTCCTGCTGATGGCCGACGTGGTGTGGCTGCGCTTGCCTGACAATCACCGCCGGACACCTTCACATCCCCGCAACCCACGCACCTGCAAAGAAGGCCCAATGGGCCTCAAAGAAGGGCAGCCGCTGCGGCAGCCTCACGCCCTGCAGGGCCCACTTGTAGTCGTAGCAGTAGTAGGCATACAGCCAGGACAGCAGCAGCACGTTCAACACAGGACCTGCACGCAGGATGGAGACAGGCAACGGCGGTCACCGAAGCAGGAGGCAGCACAGCAGGGCAGTATCGAGCCCAAAGGTACAGCACCCTTACTGAAAAGACTTTCAGCACTCCGCGGCACACTGCAACTTGTACTGTTACTGTGACTGACACCATTGCTGCTGCTGCTTGCGCTGCTGGGACACTTGCACTCACCTACGAACGGCAGCAGGCTGATGAGGAACACCTCAAGCGTGAACACCAGGAACAGCAGCACCCTGAACACCTCCTGGGCAGTGCCCTCAAGCGCCTGCATCATGCCTCCGCCAGTTGCAGCTTGCGCTGCTGCTGGAGTCCCTTGTGCTGCGTGCTGGCTGCTGCTGCTGCTGCTGCTGTTGATGTTGTCAGGCCATGGTCCCGTAGCTGCACCTGCCAAGGCAGGATGGACTGGCGCGCCGCCTTGCTGCTCTCGCTGCTGCAGTGAGATAGGCTGGCCTGCGGGTGGTGCTTGCTGCTGCTGCTGCTGCTGGCAGACGACGTCATACGCTGCCGTTGCTATCTGCTGGTACCTGCACCCCAAGCAGAAACACCGGTGGGACAAGATGCGGATGCACAGGGCAGCGTGCCAGGGGTTGAGGTCGCGGGCACGGCACGACAGTGCTTACATGGGTTGGGGGGTGCAGGCAGGCAGCGGCCTGTCTCAGTGCTGTTGGATGCGCAGAGCAGCTCCATTACTAGCGGCGCCTGCTGCTGCCGTGGCCTGCCATTTAGTTCCTTACAAGCCTTGGAAGCTGTGATCTGCCAGTTGGTGCCCTACAATGCTTGGAAGCTGTGTAACCTGTCAATTGCTTGCTTCCATTGCTTGGAAGCTATGTAACCTGCCGATTGGTTTTTATGCAAGGCACGGAAGCTGACACAGCAGCACAACACGGCTGCACGTGCTGCCAACATTACCCAACTGGGGTGCCATAAGTTGCAGGAAAGAGCAGCACGGCTGTGGCTGTATGCAGAGCTGCTGTGCACACAGCTGCAACTGTCTTACCTGCTAGCTGCCCTGGGGCAGCAGCAGGCAGCAGCAGCAGCAGCAGCAGCAGCAGCTGTGGACGCAATGAGGCATCACTCACCATATACAGCTGACCATGATGCTGATTCCATAGAGCGGCATCAGCCACAGCAGCTGGAACAGCAGACCCAGCATCTGCTGCCACGCGGCAACCGCTGCTGCGCCGTACACTGGCTGTACATATGCCTGCAGCAGCCACCCTACTGCCCGACAAGTGAGGTGGTGGTGTAGGGCGATGCTGCAGCAGCAGAGAAGCAGGCATCAGCCAGCGGCAGCAGCCACAGCAGCAAAAATGATCGGAACGTCACTGAGTACGAGTACGAGACTCGCAGGTGGTCCTTATCAAGACGCCACATCCTGCAGAAGTTGGCGCAGCACAGCATGACACAGAGTGCTTGCGTGTTGCAGCAGCTGCTGCTGCTGCTGAGCTCACCTGCCCAAGTAAATGAGGCCATTCACAATGAAGCACTTGCTTGTCTGCGACTGCAGGGCACAGGGAAAGGAGTAGGTAAGCTGCTTTTGTTCTTGCTGCTGCTGGCTACCAGCATCATGACAACTGCTGTGCCTGCGTTGCTGCTGTCCTGCTGCAACATTTTGACAGAGCAGGGTGGCAAGCTGTGTACCATGCGCTGCTTGGGTGCAGAGGCATAAATGCATTCTGACCCCAGTGACCCACCAGGACCCTGCCTGAGCTGTCGAGCACAAAGAACACAACACAGCGCTGCAGCTGCAGCGCCTCCCACACACCTCGCTGCCTGCATTGCATGGAGTACCTCAGTGCAAAGTCGGGTTATAAGTGCTCAGCCCAACCTACTCATGCATAAGCCGGGCATTGATGGTGTTGCTTGCTGTGCTGTAGATTGCAGGCAGCATCAGCAGCAACAGCAGCAGCAGCAGTACAAGATACTGCCTGCGCTGCACATACCATAGTGCAACAGCCGCCGGATCTTCTTCCAGGTGTTACGCATCGCTACTCGGCCGGTGATGAGAGCGTCAGTTTCATTGGTCAGTGCTGCTTACGTCCTTCTTTGAGGACCATGCCCTCTCAACCGAAACATTTGAGTGCCGCGTGCTGCCAGCGCCAGCAGTTTAACAATACGACTGTAGGATGAGGGTTGAATAGATATGAGCTGAATTCTGATGTTTAACTACAGTGACGCAAGCAGTTGATGAGCAGTAGACATCAACACCACCGCAGCAACACTGGCTCTTACACCAGAACTGCACGATGTGCGTTGAGGTGAATTTATCATAAGCGAAGGCGTCTTGACCTTCGCTCTGCAGTCATATTACGTGTTATTTCAAGGTACCCTTCCAGTACCAGGGTTTGAACAGCAAATATCATCCTTGTCAAGACCTGAGAGAATGCTCCGTCATACATATCCAAGACTCTGCATGTTGTTGGTTATTAAACCTACAGCCTGCCTGACAAGGCATCAAAGCGCCATAAAAGGATGCGTGGTGCAGCAGACATAATCCACATGCTGTGAGCACAAGTAGACTGCACACACAGTAAATGAGGCAAACCATGCTGAGTTTACCCAATCATGCTGATGTTGTGGCATTGCAGACTTGAAGTGAGTAACAACAGTGGCATTGATGCTTGATACATGCACACCTGGAACAAACCTTGTACATGAAAGGGTGCAAACAAGCTGCGGCCGCCATGCATCCACAGCACTGGGTAACACAGAACTGCCCAGCACCGTTTGGCCTCCATGCCAGAATGACAATGAAGTAAATGACTATGAACTTGAAAAAAACAAGGACGCAGCAGTTTCTGTCACACACAAAGACCCCTCTTCTGTCAAAAGCTGAGTGTGCGGTCAATGCAAATGAACATCAGCAGCACACCTACAAGCTGCAGCACACCAAACCTGTTGCAACATGCCATGGTGGTACTGGCACGGCCGCATGACACCAGCACAACACCCTCCGTTGTCACCCTGATAAGCTTGTTTGCTGCCTGCCAGCAGCATCCCGCATAACACACCCACGCCTCCCTCCCCTGAGGGAAGCTCCCCGCCTCCTCACCCGTGAACAGCTGGCACACACATGGCAGCTGCTGCGCGGCCTGCAGCACAGCACGTTCACAGCCTCACAGCTTGATGGTTATCTCGAGGGGCACTGCTGCTGCCAGCAGATCTGGCAGAGACAGAACCCCAGCATCGCCCGCGCTGCCGCTGCCGCTGCTGCTTGCCGTACTCTCCCGCGGCCAATCTTCCCATGCGTTGCTGCTGCTGCTGCTGCTGCGCATGCTGCTGGCAGTGATGCTTGCCACCGGCAGCGTGACAGCTGCCTTCCTGCCCGCCCGGCCCTTGGTGTGCCTAGCTGCTGCCTCTGCTGCTGCGTCATCCTCAGCCGCCTCGAGCTGTCGCCGCCTGTGCACCTCCTTGCGCAGGTCTGCCATCATGTTCTGCAGCACGCGCGCGCACAGCCCGCGCACAACATGCATCAGCGGCCCGGGGGGGCGCGCCTTGGGCGCCAGGGCTTGCTCCAGCGTGACTAGTGTAGAGCAGTCCTGGCCGCTGCCGTGCTGCAAACCTGCGGCAACAACGAGCATGCATGCAGGAGAGACCGGTCAGTGGCGAAGCCCTGAACAAGGAGTCGCCGCCAACGCATTCAGCCAAGGTGCAGCCCAGGTGCCAATAAGAAGTGCACCAGGGTACCAGCAGAAGACGCATCACCACACGGTGACACTGAGTCTCACAGCCAAAACACGCATCCACCATCATGTTGGCACCGCAGCACAGGACACCAGAATGCTGCACAGCAGCTGGGCTGCTGCAGGTGCGGCCCCAACAGTCAACTGCCATGCATGTGCATGCCCCTGGCCTACAAAGCATGCAGCAGGACAGCGTTGCAAACTCACGTTGCTGCAGCGCAGACAGCGCCGAGCCCGGATTGAGCCAGCCGTGCTGCTGCTGGTGCTGCTGCTGCTGGTCCGGCCTGTAGATGCTGTCCAGCGTGTTCTGCGTGAAGGGCTGCACGTTCCAGGTGCCGTCAAACTTCTGCATGAAGCCGTCCTTGCGTGCGTTGGTGAAGCGGATGGTGCGCGCGTTGTCATCCTCCCACACAAACAGCTCTGCAGGCGGCAGCAGGCAGCACTCAAATCCCTGCAGGCCTCCAGCAGAGCTAGCATCGCAAGTGAAGCAGGGAGCGGCAATAAAACGACAGTGTACACACAAAATGTGCAGGACCCGGCCCATCGGCCTGCGTCGCTTGTTATTCTGCGGATGTGGGGCAAGGGTTCACAGCACAAACTCACAGCAGGAACCCGGTTGGTGACGCAGGGATGGCGTCACAGAATCCTGTGCCCTAAGTAAGTGAAACCCACAGAGCCCCAAGTAGGTGAAACCCACAGCACTTTACCATCATCCTCGCGGGCAGTGCATCTCAGACAGCACATCAACATGGCAACAGCCTTGAAGACAAAACCTTACGCCCCTGCGCAGAAGATCTACACCACCCATCCAATTGCAGCACTGAATCCAACTACACAATACAACAGCCATGCTGACCGGATGTGCCAAGGTAACCCAAGACCGCAGGTTGTTGTGTTCAGTGATGTGTGGCCCATCAGCTACCTGCACAGTGGTAAGCCCTTCAAGCCCCAATGTACTGCAATAAACCCATCTCAGCACGCCAGCACAGTGGCTGAGGAAGTGCCATACCCACCTGTGGCGACCAACAGCCCAAACGACAACTGCCTCAAGCCCCTGGGCAAAGGGACTTGCAGCTATGCACATACGGCATTGCACGAACCACATGATATGGCACCATGCTGCACCCACCTGTGTCAAAGGTGACCGAGAGCCACAGAAACTTTGTGACTGCCCTGTGGCCTATCAGCAGCTTCCTGGCGCCTTTGCCGTCATCCTCCAGTGTGGTGCGGCTCAGGGTCTCCTTGATGCCCCGGAAGATCTGGTGAGAATCTGGTCAGAACAAAGCAGCCAGGCACAGCAACGGCGGCCACAAGATCAGCACATGGGCCAGTGCCACTGGCTGATAGCAGCGTTGATGTGATGCGCAGTATATGCAGAACAGGCCTGCTGCAGAAAGCTGACCTACGAGTCAAACATAACTAGCTGCGCTACCATTCTGATGTCTGGCTGAGCAGCTGCTATAGAAGGCATCAATGGTAGCCACATCAGCAGCTGCTTGCTGGCCAGGCACGCGTGCGTGCATCATTGCCTGTGTGCACAAAACACTAGAGACCGTTATAGGTCCTTACAGCACGAACCACCGTTGGCTGTCTGTTTACAAGCGTATCATGCATCAACGCTGGCCACAGTCGCCGCTGCTTCATGTGCCGGTCATGCTCACGTGCATGATTGCCTGCATGCAGAGCACACACAGCACATGCACAAGGCCCTTGCAACGCAAATCGCCCTTGGCTTTTCGTCCTGGTGTATGCCACCAACCATGCAATTGTATACCGCATAACTCGCATCAACTCAATGAGTCATCACTGCCCACCACTACCTGCCTGCTGCTTATGCGGATCTTGCTACTTGCTACTTGCTGATCATGTCCATGTCACTCACTAGCATCTCTGAGCACATCATAAACATCATCAGGGGGGGCATCAATCTGCAGGAAGCGCAGCGCAATCAGCAAGCACAAGTGCAATACAGAAGCCCCTGCTTAAAAATGAGCTGCATGAGATGTGGCAGCTGGCTTCACCTCTCCTGCAAGCTGCTTGCAACACAATAGGCAACGCGACGCTGACATGACACACGCAAGCTGCTAAGACCTCTGACCTTCCCATCCTGTGGTTGATTGCATGCCCCACATGCATGCCAGCATGCATGCATGCGTGCCAATCCGCAGTGCCCATACAGTCTGGCCACAGCATCGCTCCCAGTCAGCACACCTTTGCCCTCAGGATCAAATCGTACAGAAATCCGCTTGCTGGTTGGCTAACAACAATTCGCTGGTCCTTCTCGCTCCAGCTATCCACTGATGGGCCCTCTGCTGCCACTGCTGAATCCTGGTCCAGAGATGCAGCCTGGTGCTGCTGCATGCTGCTGCGATGTGCTGCAGGCGCCGCCATGCACGAAGCCGTGAGTACGCGAAGCTAAATATGACGAGGTCAGCCCGCAGTTGTCGCGTTTGGCAACACTTGATCAACCTGAGATGTTGTCCAATCACCGGGTGCAGAAATCAGAACACAGCAAGGGATCGCAGTCGCGTACAACAAGCTTTGTCAGGCTGTAATTGAAGGTAATGCTGCCACAGATGCGAGAACCAGAGGTTGCAGCGGTTTGAGCAAAACACTTGTTACTCCCAGTGTTTTCTCCCCATGGTGTGTTGCACATTGCAATATGTGATCTTAACACCTACTAAATGCTCCAAGAAGGATGAAGGACTGCCCCGAGCGTGATACTGGCCGGTAGGTCGCTGAACTGCTGCATCCTCAAGTAGAGCAACCCCCATCAGCAAGATCAGTAAGCCGTGACCACACATCGCAAACGAAACTGAAAAAAGGCGTTATCTGGCCCCTTGCCAATAGGGCAGGCCTTAGTACTGCTGCTGCTGCTGCAGCATCAGGCCCTGAGAGGCTTCAGCAGCAACAGCAGCTATGGCCAGGGACGAGGAGGAGCAGGTGAACTGGTTGTTGTCTGACCTGTGCAGCTTGAACTTGCCAGTGTTCCAGAGTGGTGCTGCTGCCCCTGCAGTGTTTGGGCCTTCCCACGTACATCTATAGTAACAAGAAAAGCCACTCTGCGCTGCAGCAACTTGTACATCTTGTGCCAGCAAGCAACGAATTCACACTAGGCCACACAGCTCTCAAGGTGCTCCCTGACTGCCTAAACAGTGTCCTGGCTAGCAGTATGGCAACGCAGTGTCGCTTCTCTTCCTGTGTGTTGCTCTGCCTTCTCTCCGGTTGCAGGAGTTTGAAGAGGAGGACAGTGACTTTGAAGGAGGCTCTGGCGGAGACGATGAGGTAGCTACAGCAGCTGTGATCGTTGAATTGCAGCGTCATGCTGGTTGAGAGCTTTCAGCAGCAACTCAGGTGTCAAGGAGAGCTGCTGCGATGCTGTCCTGCAGCATCTGCCAGCAGGCTGCATGGCACAACTGCTGCTGCTCTGTTGCCACCACAGCATGCTAGCAGCAGAGCGGCAGCAAGAGTCAATGGTCACTTGCAGTTTTCCGTTGCTGCTGCTGGCGTGTTCCCTGGTTCATCTGCACGCTTGCAGGAAGAGGAGTTGGAGGAGGAGGAGGAGGACAAAGGGCGCCGCAGCAAAGCCAGCAAAGCCAGCAAGGGCAAAAGCAGCAGCAGGGGCAAGGGCAAGGCCAGCAGCGGCAGCAAGCGCAAGAAGTCGCAGTTCGTAGAAGAGGAGGCAGATGAGGTGGGTCGGTTCGGACCTGACGCATGTGTCATACGCGCCGCCGGTGGCAGCAGCTGGATGTTGTCAGCAGCGGTCCTGTGGGTTTGAAGTAGGCAGTTCAGTTTACGCCCCGTCAAGCCCTGCTTGGCTCTGAGCAGCAGAGCCATGGCAGCCAACACTGCTTTTGCAGTGGCAGTGAAAGTGACTGGAACCATGGAGGTGACAGTGCTAGGAGCAGTAGCAGTCAGCCTTGGCCAGTCAAAGCAAGTACAGGCATTCACAGGGTTATCATTACATCCATGCAATACCATACAATACAATACAGTAGTACAGGCCTGAACCTGCCTCAAACGCTAGCCCAGCGAGCCGTTGTTCCGCTCATGAGGGTTTCTTGTAATTGTACTCAGTTTCTTCTTCATTGTTTGGGCGATCATGATCACCCGGCAAATCCGTCAATTCCAGTTGCTATTTTAGCCCAGCCACGGGCCAATGGTGTGCTACACCTGTGCTGCAAGTGCTTCAATCGTGCATTGTGCAAGCGTTGCTGTGGACAGCATAGGATCAGCCGTGATGCAGCTGGCAGCAGCAGCGGCAGTGCAGCAGTTGTACGCAGCACCTGTGTTTGGAGCTTGGCAGCCACGTCAATGCTGAGCTGCAGTGTAAGAAGTAATGCAGCTTCTTTTGGGACAGCAGAAGTGCTGTAATCATGCCATGCAGGAGAGTGCACAGCAGCCTGATATCGTAGTGCATCAGCGCCTTTGCATAGAGTGCTCTTGTGACATCGGTGCTGCTGCTGGTGTTGCTGGCAGCGCCTGCGTGAGCCTGTTCAGTCACTGTTGTCCCTTTCATTGTACATACTTGTTGACTGCCTGCCTTGTGCATGTCGCCCCTGCTGTTGCTGTTACCGCTGCATTGCAGGACGATGACGACGACGAGGAGGAGGCTGGCGGCGGGGGCGGCAGGAAGCGGCCAAAAGCCTCCCGCTTCATCGACGACATTGCAGCAGTGGACAGCGATGAAGAGGAGGAAGAAGCAGACGTGAGTCCATCACTGGCGCAGCACTCACACAGCAGCCTGCATGCTGCAGGTGTAACGCTGCGGCAGCAGCAACATGTTTGGTGCATCATCGGGGTTTGAATGCAGGGAAAGGAAGCCTTTCGCCTTAATAACAAAACTGTTTCTGGCTGTTAGTGGGCAGCAGTAGAGAGAGCAGGTGTGAACGCTCTGCATGCAGGCGTGGGAAAGCAGCTGTGTTGTGCAGCTGTCTGGTGCCGCTGCAGCATACGCACCGCCGCCGCAGCGAGCAGGCAGTACCCGAGGTCCACAGTTTTGCTATATTGGAAGGTAGTCAAGCTGCCGTCGGGCCCGTTCTGGGTTCAAGTACAAAACATCATTTCCCTTGTTGTGCCCGCAGGAAGAGATGGACGACATGCTCGCGCATGAGGAAGACCTGGGCCCAGAAGAGCTGGGTGGCGCCAACCATGCGGCGCACTACCGCGACCTGGAGCTGCGGCGAGGCGACAAGCGGGAGCAGACAGAGGAGGAGATGGCCAAGTACATCGAGGAGAAGTACAAGTGAGTGTCGTGCTGCAGGCCAAGGCGTAGCAGGGAGATTGATAGGTGACCTGTTATCAGACAGCAGCAGTACAAGGCAAAATCGGGTTCAGCCGGACTGAGCCTAGGCAGTAGCAGCAACAATCAAACATTGGGTTACAGGCAAGAGCATTCCACAGAACTAAGCAAATCTTCTGTTCACCTGTGGCCTATGAGAGCAGCTTCGGCTAGCTGGAAAGTGCGCTATAGCTTCTGTTGTTGTGATTGAGCAAAGAAATGCAAGTGTGACCTCCAGCGGCGGCCGCACCAGCTGCGCTGGTTTGCCTACTTAGTTGACTGGTGCCGACCGCCTGTAGGGAGGCCGATTATGACGACGAGGAGGACGACTATGGTCACTACGGTGAAGAGGAGGACGTGGGCAGCAGGGCCTGCAGCCGACCAAAGAGGACCCGGGCCTGTTCATCGTCACGTGCAGGTGAGCGCAGTGTGGATGCTGCGGGGCACTGCAGCCTGCAGCCAAGCAACGGAGGAGGCTGCCCTAACCTGCAGAGCCAGCAGGCTTGCACGCAGATACCAAGGCATTTGAACGCGCACAGCTGGTCCGCAGTGACCCAGCCTAGCAGCCATCAGCAGCATGTCAGCACTGGCATCCGGTCCTCTGCCGCTGGCGATTGGACCGCTTTCTGTGTTTGCCTGCTGCCGGTGTCTCTCATGAGGGCCTGCTGCATGCTGGAAGTGGTGCTGCTGCAGTCCCAACCCATCATGATGAGTGATGCTGCGCCCCTGTCTTGCCCGCTCACCGTGCTGCTGCTGCTGCTGCTGCTGCTGCTGCTGCTGCTGCTGCTGCGTGATTGTCTGCCGCGCACGGCTGGGCTGCCCAGGCTGGGCTCGGAGCGCGAGGCGTGCATGCAGCTGCTGCAGAAGTGCTACAACATGGCCGAGCGCGGCACACCGCTGGCCATCAAGTCGGCGGTGTGCCTGGACCACCTTAAGGGCTTCTTCTACGTGGAGGCGTTCAGGGACTCGCACGTGAGTGCGCGCATGCGGCTGGGAGAACCTCGTGCACACCCAACTGGTAAACGTGTTTATGGGTGAACCTAGGGCGGGTGGAGTTTGGTTGCTATGTATGCGTGCAAATTTGTTCCTGCAGGTGAGGGACGCTGTTTGGCCTGCGCACCATGGGCTCCAGCGGGTACAGCACGCCACTGCAGCAGGAGCCCACGGCTGCTCATATCACACCTGTGTTTGTCAAGAGCTGCTCCATCTTAGACACTTATGGGCATGCTCTGACGCACGCCAACGCGCCGTGCCGTCGCAGGTGATGGAGGCTGTGCGCGGCCTGCGCACCATCTTCCCCAGCAAGGGTGCGCGCCTGGTGCCGCTGAAGGAGCGGCCCGCAGCCGTCACTGTGAACCGCGCGGCCAAGGCGGCCATCGAGCGCGACAGCTGGGTGCGCGTGCGGGGAGGGCTTACAAGGACGACCTCGCAAAGGTGCGGGCACAGCGCGCAGCCTGCGGCAGGTGCCTTGCCTCACGCACGCGAGGCGCGTGTGTGCTGAGGGAGGTGGAAGTTGCCTGCAAAATCATGCGTCGAGTCGTGTGTTTGCTGGAACAGGTGGTGTTGCGTGCGAAGCCGATGGCGTGCTTCATGTGAAAGGGCGTTTTGGAGCATAGCCTGCTTGAGCGACGGTCTGAGCTGAGCTTCTGCAGCGTTCTCCATAGGTGAGGCCTGTTATGACGCAGCGTGAACTCCGGACTTGCCTTTGGTTGCTCATGCTCGCTGTCATTTATGAGGTCACCTCTTCTGTGGTAGTTAGTGTGCATGTGCTGGACTGCGGCCACCATAGTGGCAGCTCACTGCTGGTCTGTCACAGCAGGCAGGGGCAATGGACAGTGACACAGCCCAGGCAGGGGAGTGTTGCTGGCGCCTGGCACGGTGGCAGTCGTGCACCACTGGCCTGCCTGAGTAGCATGGGCGCTGCTGGAGCTGCTGTGTGACACGTTCGATCGTTGGAGCTTCCCTGTCCAATGCATCCTGTTCATCCTTTGCTCGTTGCCTTTCATCCATCCGATATGCCTGTCCCTGCTCAGCTCTGCAGCTTCCGCCACATCACCACAAACAGTACTACTTGGTAATCAGTACTAGTGCCAACACCAACACTTGCTCCATGCGTTGCGTGTGCAGGTGGTTGATGTGGACTTTGCTGGCGGGCGCGCCACCATCAAGCTGGTGCCCCGCCTGGACCTGGCAGCAATGGCCAAGGACCACATGGGAGGGGGTGAGCCTGCTGCCCTGCTGCTGCGCTGCTGCTGCCCTGCTGCTGCGCTCGTGTGCATGTGTGGGTCCAGCTGCAGGTGTGTGATCAGGCCGCTGTGCTGCTGTCCATGGCCATGCCTTGCTGCTCCCCGGCAAGCGGCTTGTCGCTGTGCAGTGCAGGCCGTTTTCTCCGTTTGTAGGGTTGCAAATGCGTAAGCAGCAGCTCCTCATGCACATTACAATGTGTTTGTCATTGGGCCTACCCTCGCTGGGATCAGCTGCGACACTGATCACTGACCAATGATCATTGTTCCTCCGCAGGTGGGCGGCGCAACCCGTTTGGCCGCCAGGCTGTGCGGCCGCCGCCCAAGCCCTTCAGGTCCAAGGAGGCCGGCGACCTGGGCCTGCCCGTGGGCAAGGACAGGAACGACCCCATGGTCTTCACACTCAACACACACAGGTACCAGGCTGGCGCGATCATGTGGAGGTTCACACCGCCGGCGCAGGCCTGCACAACATGCGAGTTCCGTGCCGTGCGCAGTTGTGCGCAAGCTGGGCACTCACACACATGCTCGTGTCTTGTTTGTAATGTAATGTAATGTAATGTATGTTTGTGCGACATGGTGGCGTGGCCAAGGGAGCTCGAGAGGGGGAGGGAGTGGCCATGACGCGCGCAAGTGTCCAGCGCGCTCTGCGTTGATTGCACCGCCACTGGGGGGGTGGCTTTGAGCCTGCTTCTGGGCACGCGCATGAGCGCGTGAGGCGCTATCATGCATTGCCGTTTGTTGCCGCATGCGGATGACGTCGGCGCATGCTCCGCCTGCTGACACTGCTGCTGCTGTCGGTCAGGTTCATTGACGGCTACGCGCTGCGCAACTACACGCTGAAGGGCCTCATCCTGCAGGTGCGCCGTTCTGCCGGCTGCGGCTGGTTGTGTGCGTGTTGCGTGCTGTGTGTGGTGTCCTATGTATCTGTCACAGCATCGGTGCATTGGTGCATAAGTGTGCAGACGGCTGCAAACATCTTGCAGCGTGCCTTGCATCGTGCGACCCGTATGCATGGCAGCCCACTGGTGGCAACCTGGCGTATCCAGCAGCACTACAATACCTGGCTAGCTGAGCTGCACCCTTCATCTGTGTGCTTCAGCGCGTGCTGCTTGCTGACTGCACACCGCTGTTGCTGTGGCTGTGGCTGTGGCCTGCAGGATGTTGCTCCTCCCCTTAATGAGATCAGCCGCTTCAACCAAGCAGGGCAGTCTGGGGAGTCGGAGGATCTCTCGGTGAGACATGCTGGCCAGGTTTATCCGTCACTTGCATTGGCTGCTGTTGCATGTTGCTGGTTTTTGGCAAGCTGCTCAATTGGCAGCGATGGAGGCCGGACAGCAGAGTGTTGCTGTGTCATGCACATTGTGTGTTTTTCCTCCTGCAAGCTTCTGGCCCTACCTGTAGGTGCCTGGCTGAACTGCCCATCTTTTCCAGCAGCACACTCAGCAGTGAGATGCCAGAAGCAGCTGCAGCATCAGCCCCAAGCTTTCTCAGCTTGTGCTGTCTTGCAAGCACCCTGCCGCAGGCTTGAAGCAGCTGCCGGCACTCTGCCGGAGCTTAGCACAGTACCTCCATGTCTTCTCTTTGACCCAGCCAACCGTTGGTCGATGCAGCTGCCCGCAACGACACTCTGTGTTGTGGTGGGCTGCCTTCATACTTGCAGGACCCCAACTCCGGGCTGAAGCAGCTGCTGAAGGCGCTGCCTGACGGCGGTGCTCCCAGGGCCACATACGTCAAGGGTGACAGGGTGGTGGTGGTCGCTGGAGACCTCAACACACTTGAGGGTGAGTTGGCAGTGCATGCCCTGCTGCAGCATGCTGGCCGGCATGCATTGCAAACACAGAAAGTGCATGCAGCAGCTACGGCTCAGCGTCATTGCAGCAGACCAGTCTGATGGTTGGTGCGGCAGCGGACTGCTATCAGCATTGACCCACAAGTAGGGCGGACATGGAGGGCTCATGTATATCAATGACATGTACACGCGTTTCGCAACGCCACCAGCAGCTCGGCGTCATCTGCACACGAAGGTGTGCGCGGTGTGCCCTTATCATGCGCCCCCACATCTATTGTTGAGGGTTGAATGCGTTGCCGTTGGCATGTGGCTGGCAGGGGTCCGTACTGCGTTGCATGCAGGCAGTCTGTCAACCCAGCCCTGCATGTGCGCGCTCCGCTGCCTCCCCTTGCAGGCACTGTCGAGGATGTGCGCGCTGAGAACGGCAAGCTGCTGGTGCGGCCCGACCTCATGTCGGAGCAGGTTGTGGAGCTGGAGCTGGATGAGGTGCAGAAGCTGTTCAAGGTGAGGGCGCGGGCTTTTTTGTGTGGGGTGCGTGCTGACTGGCTCTTACTGCTCAACGACTGTTCAGTGCACTTGTCTGCTGCCAAGTGCACAAAGACAGGTGCAGAAGCTGTTGAAGGTGAGGGCGCGGGCTTGTAGACGGCTGTAGACAGTGTCAGGCTCCAGTGATGGGCTGCTGGCTCATGACTGGCACTGCTGCCAGCTCCTTGAGCTGGGCCTGCAGCAGGAGCAGCGTCTGTACGTGCCACTGGAGGTCTAAAGCTGAACCAGCTGTGGCCTGGCTCCATTGTAGGGTGGGTTGACTGAGTTGGGGTGGGGTTGTTGCCAGGTCCTCCAGCTGGACAAGGTGCATAAGCTGCACGGTGATGATTGAGGGTGTGGCCCACCGGTACCTAGGGTCCAACAATCGGGTGCGGTGATCTGCCTTGTTGGTGTGGGCAGCTGAAGCCGTGCTTGGCGCAAACAGCTGCCGCAGGTTCAGTCATGTTTAGAACTCGGGCCCCAGCTCCTGCAATTGATCAACACGCTGAACCACACGATCATGCTGTGAGCACGCACCGCCCGACCAGCCCCCGACCGCCTGTCACCTGTGCTGCCGTGTGCATGGCCCGCGCTGCGCATCAGGCTGGCGACCACGTGCGCGTGCTGTCAGGCCCGCACGCCGGGCAGCGCGGCATGGTGGTGGCGGTGAACGAGGGCGTGTGCATCCTGCTGCCAGACACGCGGCAGGGCGAGCTCAAGGTGTTCATACGGGACCTCACGGAGGCCGCAGCAGACAGCAGCACAGGTGCGCAGGCTGGCTGGCTGGCTGGCTGGCTGGCTGGTATCTGAGGACGCGGGCTGTCGCAGGTGTGACGCGTGAGGGTGTATGAGGTTGGCTGGCTGGCTGGCTGGCTGCCATTGCGGCTGCGGTTTTATTGGTGAACTCGCGGCAGTGTGTGATGCTCACCCGCGTGCGTGCACCTGATGCACAGCCAGGCTGTGCTGCCAGTACAACCTTCTGCTGTGCGTCACACACATGTGGGGCGCTTGGGGTGGCGTGCACGCAGTTCGCACGTGCTGCCGTCTACTGCTCTCAGTGCTGCTCGTCCTTCCGCGCACACTGCAGGCATCGACACGCTGGGCGGCAAGTACGACCTGCACGACCTGGTGCAGCTGGACGCCAACACCGCGGCGTCATCGTAGGCATAGACAAGGACTATGCGCGCATCCTGAGCAACCAGAGCACCATCGCCAAGCCAGACGTGCGCATGTGCAAGGTGAGCCGACCGTGCGCACTTGGTGGGGTGATGGGGTGGTTGCGCACTTGGTGGAGGGGTTGGGCGGTGTGGGACGCCCGTGAGGGGCTTGGCTGCTGGTGCAGTGAACGGGAGCGTGCGTTGCTGACTTCCAGTTCATGCTGGCGGTTGCTGGCGTTTGTGCCTGCTGCTGCTGCTCGAGCCTGATCCTCGCCGGCGTTGGACGTGTGGACCCGCATGCTCCAGGTGGAACTGTGCACCTGTTTGGTCGAACGGTTGCTAGGCTGTCTTCTTCTTGTGCTAGCAGTTGAAGCCAACACGGCCTCGTGCAGGCAGCTGAAGCCAGCCCGACCTTGTGCAGGCAGCTTCGAAGCCAAAACGGCCTTGTGCAGGCAGCTGAAGCCAACACGGCCTTGTGCAGGCAGCTGGCGCCAACACGACCTTGCGCTGTCCTGCGGCTGCTGCAGGAGTCGGACATCATGCGCAAGCTCGACATGCGCCGCACCTCCACGGTGGACGCGCACGGCGCGGTCGTCAACATCGGCGACTACTGCATGCTGGAGGCGGTGCCGGGAGCGCAGCGCCCAGGCGGCGGAGCAAAGGGGCCGCAGGGAGGTGCGCACGCTGCGCAGCGGCAGCTGCGCGGGACTGTGCACGAACCATCTGTGTGCTGGGGCGCATGTAGAGAAACGGCGTCTTTTTTCGTGTGTGGTGGGTGATGTGCAGGGCAGGCAGTAGCCCCGAGGTGAGTGCTGGGTTTGAGGGGCAGTCCTGCAGGTGGTGCGCCGGTTGTGCTGGGACAGGGCAGTGTGGGGAGCACAGTCATCTACTGGCTGCATGCCTGCAGGCTTGTAGGGCGCCCCTCATGTGCTGCAGCATGCCAGGTCTGCTGCTGTACATTGAGGTTGGTCGGCAGAGCATGCCAGCAAAAGCGCTTCCCTGGCCTGCTGCTGGCTCCTCACACACAATTGTGCACGTACGCACCACTGTGTACACAATCCGCAGACAATGTCACGCTCACATGTCACCGCGGTCCTCGTCGTTGCAAAAAATACAATGCAAGACTACAGGACTGAACGCTGCCGCTTGCACGGGCTGCCGGCCGCACTGCCTGCAGGCACTGTGCACGCCATCAGCAGAGGCATCCTGTTCCTGCGGGACCCCAAGCTGCACACGCAGGGCGGCTTCTTCGTCGTGCGCAACCGGCAGGTCCGCCTGCGCGGCAGCCGTGCCAGCGCAGGTCTCGCGGCAGCAGCAAACGGCGCAGCGGCAGCAGCAGCTGCAGCAGCAGCAGCCGGCGTCGGCATGGGGGTGCCCGCAGCCGGCGCCGGCATGGGGGTGCTGGCCTCGCCGCAGCATGCGCCGGGCGCTGGGCCGGCGAACCCGTTTGGGGCGGCTGGCGACAGTGGCGGGTTTGGCGGGCGCGGCGGCGGCGGGTTTGGGGGAGGCCGCGGCGGCGGCAGAGGGCGCCATGGCGGCGGCTTGATGGGACAGGAGGTGCAGGTGCGAGGGGGGTTGCTGCGCTGCAGCGGGCTTTGCAGCTCTTGCTGGGTGCCCGCGATGTGCTGCGGGCGTGACCCTGGTGACCTGGAGCAATTGTCCGAACTGTGTGTGTCTCTGAGTCGGCGA
Source organism: Scenedesmus sp. NREL 46B-D3 (assembly GCA_014080715.1). NCBI lineage: Eukaryota > Viridiplantae > Chlorophyta > Chlorophyceae > Sphaeropleales > Scenedesmaceae > Scenedesmus > Scenedesmus sp. NREL 46B-D3. Next base: position 57,299 of record JACERP010000160.1, on the reverse strand, counting down.
TGGCAGCCTGCGTGCCGGCCCTGGCCGACGGCGTGTTGCAACTTCGCACGCGGGAGTGCCAGTGCTGCGGCTTGCGGCGCCGTGCGAGTTGCGCGCCGTATGCTGAAGGTGCCCCCGGCCGCACGCCACCGCGTGGCTGCAGTCCAAACCCATGCAGGTGGAGCTGCAACACAGGCTGACGCCTCTGCCAGCTCACTAGGGGTCTATGACAAGTGTCACACCCGCACTGTCACACCCGACTCGGCATGCCCTGCTCACTCGCTGCCCGCGCGCCACTCGACGCGGCTGCAGGTGCGCAGCGGGCCATACGCGCGCTACAAAGGCCGCGTGAAGCAGGAGACAACCACGCACCTGCAGCTGGAGCTGGACGCCATCAACAAGATCGTGACGATCAAGCGCGGAGACGTGCTGGGGACGCCCGGCCAGCCGGGCATGGCAGGCGGAGGCAGGGGCTTTGTGCCAGGGCGGGGTCCCATGGGGGGTGTTGCGGGGTTCAACCCCAATTTTGTTGGCGGCCCGCCGCGCACGCCGGCGCATGCCATGCAGGTGGGCAGGGTGCAGTGTTCGTACCCCGGGGGTTGTGGCGGGTGCTTTCATCGGTATGTACCGCTGCGAGGGATCTGCAGCAGAGCATGCGTTGACGGCCATGCAGATGGCGCCAGCATCGCATACTGTGGTAGCTGCTGGCAGCTAGCTGTACATACATGTGTGATTATGAGGTGATGTGCAGTTTCTTGGGAACACGCACAAGTGCTGGCAGCATGCAGCGCATCTTGCGATGGTTAGCTGTGCAGTATGCATCCAGCTGCTCAGACACTTTTGGACAGGTTGCCTGCGCTGCTCACTATTGCTTCCCTTTGCCTGCTCCTGCTGTCCCTGCTGCCGCTGCGCTACGTTCGCTCTCAACTACCGGCAGACCCCCATGCATCCCAGCATGGGCGGTGCAACGCCGCTGCATCCCAGCATGGGCGGCGCGACGCCGATGCACCCCAGCATGACGCCCATGCACCCCAGCATGACCCCCATGCACCCAGGCATGACGCCGGCCCACCCCAGCTCAGAGCCAGACTACTACACGTCAGGCCCCGGCAGCAGGGGCGGCAGCGGCTACGGCGGGCCAGCAGCAGCAGCAGCAGCAGGAGGCGGCCGGGTCCCACCGCCGCCAGCAGCAGCGACGCCGGGCGGCTACGGCGGCTACGGCGGGCCGGGCGGTGGGCCGGTGGCTACGCCGGGGGGGCTGGGGAGTTACGTGCCGGCGCCTACGCCGGGCACTGCAGAGACGCCCGGCGCTGCGTATGCAGGTGAGGGTGTGCAGGGGGGCGGCTGCTAGGCCAGCAAGAGGGGGCGCTGCTAGGGCAGCAGGAGTTGCCCTTTATGGCAGCAGGAGTGGCTTCCCAAGGCAGCAGGAGTGGCGGCGGGCTGCAAGGGCAGATGGGGTGGTGTGTGTGACTGCAAGCAAAGGGCTGTAGGGCGGCTGGCAGCCACAGCGCGGGTGTGCCACCTGCATGTGCGCTTGCTGTGCTTGCTTGCTTGCCCGCTTGCCGGCTTGCTTGCTTGGTCGTGTGTAGAAGGTGCCCCCCGGCAACTGGTGGATGCCGTTGCTATGCTTCCTGGCTATTGGAATCAGAGGCCAGGTAGCGGTCCCCCACCTGTCTGGCAACAAGCATCAGAGCACACACCTGTGCATGCCTGCTGCCCTGCACCTTGCGCTGCTGTGCAGACGCAGGCAACGCCCGCACGCCAGGCGCCATGGCAGCAACCCCTGGCGGCCCAGACCCCTACGGCGTGACAGCCTACACACCAGGTGGGTGCGGTGTGCGCTGGTCAACGGGTGACATGCAGTGCCCAGAGCGGCGACTGCGTTTCGATACAACACAATACAGTAGTACAGCGCTGGACCTGATACACATGTCCTTGTTGTGTCGCTGCATGAGATGTTGGTTGTCTAGCACGGCGTGTGCAGTTGACGCACATCACGTCATGCAGCTGCTACAGTCAGCGAGGCTGTGCTATCACCCATGTCGCTGCTGTTGTTGCATGCCGCAACCAGCTGTCTTTCGCACCCCAGCGTGAGCTCCCGCTGTCCCTGCATCGCGCTGCACACCGCCACGCCTTGCTGCCGACACACTTCGCACGCCGCACTGGCACTCGCCTCGCCCCGCGCGCGCGCTCTCCTGCGCAGGCTACGCCCCTGCGCAGACGCCCGGCGGCGCAGATGCGCCCGCGCCCAGCCCTGCGGCCGGCGGCCCGGGCGCGTACGGCGGCGACGGCTACTACGCGCAGCCGACGCCCGGCATGGGCGCCACGCCGGGCACCGTGGCCACGCCGGGCATGGTCACCGGCTACACGCCCGGCATCACGCCCTCGCTCGCCTTCACGCCCGGGCTCGACGGCATGCCTGGCGGGGGCGTGGCGGGCACGCCGGGGCTGGGCGGCGTGCCCGGCGGCCTGGTGCCCGGCGCCCCGGATGCCGGCATGCGGCCGCCGATGCAGGTGCAGCGCGGCCCGGACTACCGGGACGTGCTCGTGAAGCTGCCGGACGGGGGCGTGGGGGTCGGCGGGGAGATCCGGACGAACGGGGAGCTCGAGGCCTACCCGCTGGATGGCGCGGATGTCGTTGTGCTGGCGGTGGTGGAGCTGGTGGCGGTGGACAAGAAGGACCGGGTGAAGGTGGTGTTTGGGGACAAGGCAGGCAAGATCGGCGAGGTGATGACGTTTGATGGCGGCGATGCTGTGCTGGGGGATGGCGAAGTGATAGATAGGACGATGCTGGGTAAGCTGAAGGGGCAGTAGGGATGCGGGAAAGGTGCGCAAGTGGCCTTGTTGTACCGAGTAGAGCTGGTGTTGAAGCACTGCTGGGCCCCTGCAGCTGCACATTGCAAGCTGCAGGTGTGGCCTTGCTGGCAGTGGCACCACTGCAGATGCAGCAGTCGACCATCTGCACAGCACTGGCGGGCAGCTGTGCGTGTGGTACATGCATGGGAAGGGAAGGGCTGCCTACTGTGCTTGCCATGCCCATTACGGCTGCGGCTGATGTTACATACATGCTGATGGGCTGGTGCCCTCGAAGTGGCTTCATTGGTTTTATGGTTACACCAACGCGAGCGTGTATCCAGCTATAGCATTTTTCAGTGGGTGAAGCCAGCATTGCTTTCATGCAAGATGCGCAGTCTTGCATGGGGGGGTCAGGGGTTCCGCTTTGCCCGGCTGCGTTCCCCTGCTAGGTTGCAGTGCTGCTGCTTGTCAATGTGCTTGATGGTTACATGCATGTGTTGAGCTTCAGCGCGTGACATTCGTGGGGAGAGTGTCACATGCTAGTTTTGCATGCTGCTGCGTATTGCATGCGGGTGGGGACTCATCGCATGGGGGTAGTTGCCCCGCTTTCAAGTTGTCAAATACACGTTATATTACCTAAGCTGTTACAAGCTTGCATGTGCTTCACAAGCACCAGATGACTCTGCAGGTAATATCATGAGTTCTGCTGGTTTTGGTGAAGGGGTGTGCGGGGAAAGCCTGCATTCTGGAGTGCATGACAAATCATGTGAAGAAGCAGCAGCACTCTAGCATGTGTGTAGGCGGGGTTTGCCGGTCACGGGGATGCTGCTTAGGGGAAACATACCCTTAGGGCAAGACAGGCAGACGCACCGGTCAATCTGTAAGGTGATGATGGTGCGAAAGAAGAACAAAAACAAGAAGATAGGTGATGTGATACTGCTGAAGAAGAGTACGCGGTGTGTGCACCCGGCTGTGAAGCATTTGATCGCGATCGCGATCGCGTGAAGAGGGGGTTACCTGGTGCGCATGAATCGTTTGTTTTTTGATTGCGGATAATTACATGGGTGTGCACGTCGGAAACGAACAGTGCGAGAACTGCAGCGCGCAGGACATGAGAATCAACCATAAATCGCGCTGATTGATTGAGGAGAGTTACATGGGTGTGCACGTCGGAAACGGAACACTTTGAGGACTGCAGCGCGCAGGACACGAGAATAAACCACACAAAGCCTCAGAGAAGAATATTTTGCAGCTACCTCACCCAAAATAACACAAACTCTGCGCAGAGAAAGAGCATCAGGACGGAACAAAAGGTGCCAACGTCAGCAAAATAGGAATGGAACATGCAGACATGGCAACAACTAGCAGGTACGTACAGTATACTGGGCACCTCGGTGCTCCTGCTTCAGGTGTTGAAGACATAATACAACATGATGATCAACATGATCAAAACTCTCTGCTACCAGGACGCGCACAAAGTAACAGCATAACCAGCAGCGCCGTGGCACCACGGGCACCTGCCACCCTACTGATGTGTCTGGCAAGGCCACACCCGAGGCAATGGCACCGGCCCAACACACCTACTGGCTGACACAGGCTGCATGAGAGTACTAACAGCACAAGACATGCAACCACATGTAGCAAAACGGATAAAGGAGCAGAGGATGCAAGAAATAACCCCAATTCACGCTATGGCACAGAGGCCAAGTCCCTTCTTGGTGCTAGCTGCAGCCGGCCGTCAACCGCGCGTAGAAAGGGGTGATCAGCTGGCACAATATCCAGCCAGGTCAAGGGTGCCGCCTTGATCACTATGAAGTCAACTAGCAGCTCCCAAAACCTAGCCACCGCCGCCTTCTTCTTCGTCTGCACCAGCTCATCAAGCTCCTGCTGTCGCTGCTGCTGAAGCTGTAGCCGCTGCTGCTCTTTGTGCTGTCTCACTGCCTCAGTATGAGCCAGTTGCGCAGCAGAGGGAGTAGCAGGCTGCAACAACTGAGTGATAAGCTGCTGGCCAGCAGGTGGCGCCCGGGCAGGGCCACCTGCTGGACTGGCAACCAGGTCATGCTGCCTGTTTAGCACATGCTGGAGGTTGGCTGCCCTCCTGCCAACATCCATAGCATTGAAGGCCGCCAAACACACGACACGCCACACGCATGTGAGCACACTCCGCCCACCGCGCGGCGGTTGCATGAGCCAAATATGCTGCATGCTTAAAGCTGAGGATCCAGGCGTGCGAGTGCACCATGCTGTAGGCAAATTATCCACTATGGACTGCACCACCGCTTGCGCAACAGGGCAGTGCCAGTAATGGTGGTCACACCCAGGCATACATGCACCACACAAGCAAGCACGCTGCACGCTCAGCATGCGAGCAGCAGTAGGCACACCATTCAACACCACACGCCAGAACACCTCTTTGATTGGGTTATCCCATCGCAACTTTCGGAGTTTACGCTGCGCAGCGGTCACACTACCCACACCATCCCTAGTCGCTGCCGAATTTGAGTTATTGAGTGCAAGGACCACAAACTGACGCTTTCGAGCCTGCTGCTCAACACGCAAATCACGCAGCTGCAAGGCGGTAGCTGTCTTCACGGACAGCCGCCTGATGGAGCAAGGCTTGCCTGCAGGCAACAAATACCAGCCAAGCCGTGAGACCAGCATGCATTCAACAATTTGTTCTGCCTCAGATGGTACTGCAGGAGCGGAAGGCAGAACAGCTGGCCATCCTGCTCTTGCTGCCTCGCTTGCAGCAGCTTGTGTCCATGCAAGAGGCACATTATACAGCAGCAAGTTGAGGTCATCAAACTCGCCCTCAGCATGGCTGCTGTTGCATGGGATCAGAGGGTGGGGCAGTTTGGCTTGTACCACACGTTCAATCACCCGATGAGACCTAATCAAATCCCCAAGTGTACGAATTGTGGGCCTGACCTTCGCGCCTGTGTAGTAAAATGCACCTCTAGCCGGCGGAACAGGCAACACATGCAAACCACCCGGCCTAGCACCAGGGATACCCCCAAGCAGGAAACAATTGGCAAAGACAGGGGCCAAAGCACACCAAGGCCCAGGCTGTAGAACTGGGGCACTGGAAAGGTCAGCCATCTGCTGGCGCAATCGATCCAAACCTGGGGACTGCTGCCCTGGAGTCAGGGGCGGCTGCGTCTGCAATGGCTGCTGCTGCTGCTGCTGCTGCTGCTGATGTGGCAGCGGTTGCTGCTGCTGTAGCGGCAGCGGTTGCTGCTGCTGTAGCGGCAGCGGTTGCTGCTGTTGTAGCGGCAGCCCTGGCTGCTGCTGCTGTTGCTGTTGTTGCTGTTGTTGTTGCGGTTGCTGCTGCTGCTGCTGCTGCTGCTGTTGCACATCACACACATCCCCCAGTGCTTGCAGCCCAGAGATCATGCGGCGAAAAGGTGGCGGTGGCACCCCAGCCCACTCAGCTGGTGACTGGGTGTCAGCTGCGCAGTCAAAAAGAGCCAGAGGGCCCCACCAACAACACTTGGAGCGCAGGCAAGCTCTGCCAATGTTGACCCATGGAATGTCTGTATCATGAGGCGCAGTAGCAAAGAACGCCCCCCACCACGCATGCCGAGCAATCATATGCTCATACCAAGGCAACACACCAAAGCCACCATCGGCTGGTCTGCCAACAAGAAGTCGCGCAGGAATGCCGGTGAACTTTTTAGTGACATCCGAGGGTGCCAACCCCCTGTTAACCAACTTGGCCACCTTGGCCTGAAGATGCTGACACTGTTGCGCGGAAGGCAGGTCTGAGAACTCCACAGCATACAAGAGTTTGCTTCCCCGTATGATGCACTGCTCATACCCCTGCCAAAAATTGACAGCGCCTTTACGCGGGACAACCTTGTCAAGGCTGCTTCCACTCCCTGCACTTTCTCCTCCCAACTGAGAGGGGAAGATGCCCCAACACAAACCCCAGCACATTAACCTGCAAGGTTGGAGTAAGCTGCGAGGTAATTGGCGCAGGCTGCTGCTGCTGCCGCTGCTGCTGCTGCTGCTGCTGTTGCTGTTGCTGTTGCTGTTGCTGTTGCTGTTGCTGTTGCTGTTGCTGTTGCTGTTGCTGCTGTTGCTGCTGGAACTGCATGCGCACTGCTCGCCCAACTAGAAAAAGTTTTGTCCTTTGGAGGTTGAGGTGTTGGCCGGATGCAGCAGCCATGTGTTGCATGTGAATCAAAAACGGCTGCACTGCATCCACTGAAGGCAGGTACACCTGAGTGTCGTCTGCAAACTGTTTAGCACACAGGCGGTGGCCGAGCACTGTGACGCCAACCCCCTTGGACGCCGAGAAACGGAGCAATGCTTCACCAACAAACAGGTACAGAAGCGGTGACAACGGGCACCCCTGTCGCACACCGGCTTTGCACACCCGCTGCTCTGACCTGAATCCACTGATCAAGCCACAAGCACGTGTGGCAGTCAGCAATGTTTTAGCCCAGGAGCAATAGCCGGCACCCACACCCATTGCACTCATAGTATCCAGTAAAAATTGCCTATCGATGGTGTCATATGCTTTCGTAATATCCAACAAGGCCGCCACCACACCACTATCGCTGCGCACGGCATGCATAAGCAGCTGGACAGTGATGATGTTATGCCCGATGCGCCTGCCCTTCCAAAAAGCTGTCTGAGTGGGGGCGATAGCACCACCCAACACCACCTGCACCCTATTCGCCAGGATCTGCGCAAGTAAACGGTAATCCAAGTTCAGCAGCGTGATAGGTCGGTAATCAGCAGCCAAGGTAGTGTCGCCAGCTTCGAAGATCCCCACAATCACCCCATCCAAGAATCCCACGGGGGTGGTGGCCAGAGCACCAACAGCACTGAAAACCTGGGCCACAACAGGAATAAGAAGATCCTGGCAATGCTTGTATTACACTGCTGGCAACCCATCCAACCCCGGCGATGACGATGGCTTGCATGCCGCAAGCGCCTGTTTGATCTCTGCTGTTGTCACATCAAGACTGCCGTCAGCATCCGCAGGTTGCCGGGGGCGGCTGCGCACTGCTGCCAGCACTTCGGCCTGCGCTGTTGCATCCACCTGCAGCTGCCTGCTGACCCTTGCCGACTGTGCAATCGCAACTGAGGCAGGGCCTGCCCCCTCCCATACAAAGTTGCCGGCGGCAGAGCGCAGGGCATCCACTCTGCTAGACTGACCCCCCCGCTGCACTGCTGCCAGCTGACTAGTAATGTGGGGACTCGGCTGCTCTCCATGATGTAGCCAAGCCTGCCGCTGCGCCCTGGAGCTGTTGGCCCAAGCTGCTGTTTGTGCGTCCCTCAATGTGCCTCTGGCTGCTGCTACTGCTGCCACAGCAGCATCGGCCTGTTGCTGACTGGCGGCCGCAGGCAAGTTCCCAAGCTGTCGCGCCGAAGAAGAGGGGTGACATGGTGTGAAAAGGCGACTACGTCGCAACGAACAGGCGAAAACAAAGAGAGCTGCTAGAAGTTCAGCGGAAAAACAGACTGTCACCCAAAAGAGGCCCACCCCGAGAAAGCCTCTGTGTGCGAGACATGACACGTGGCTCTGCAGGCAGAACCGTCAGACTCACCACACGCAGTGTAGAATTCTTTTGGGACACGCAGCAGGACTAACCTAAAACAGTGTCGGTGACAGCAGACCATACTTGTGCAGTATAGCGGGCGGGCTGAACTCACCGGGACAAAGGTGGCCAATCAAGGTCAATACCTTGGTCCGAGACAGCAGACAAGGGGGGAAGGAGCAGAGTACCTAGCAGCTGCTGCAGGGGCAATGCAACTGGATATTGCAGCAGCCGCACCACAAACCGTACAGCTCCTGCAGCGCAGTAACACCAGTCTCAGGCCTGACAGAAAGCAAACGGGCAAAAATACATGCAGAATGGTGGCTATCACCGCCGTACCACACGCAGACCATTACCCCGCAACACAGTGTGCCAGGAGATAAACGGCTGCCGGGTCAACAGCTGGTTCTCTTACTGCCGCGGCACTCTGGCAGTAGCGGCAAAATCAGCAAGCGCATCCCCAAAAGCACCAAGTGCCGCACGTACCGCCACCTGCTCCACCAGCACAGGCACCACAAGATCACTTGCCACAGCCCAGGCCGCTCTGCGGCCGCCGCGCCGCGAGCTGTCGCGCCTTTCATTGAGGAGAGTTACATGGGGTGTGCACGTCAGAAACGGAACACTTCGAGGACTGCAGCCCGCAGGACACGAGAACAAACCACAAAAAGCCTCAGAGAAGCAATTTGCAGCTTCCTCACCCAAAATAACACAAACTCTGCGCAGAGAAAGAGCATCAGGACGGAACAAAAGGTGTCAACGTCAGCGAAATAGGAATGGAACATGCAGACATGGCAACAATTAGCAGGTACTGGGCACCTCGGTGCTCCTGCTTCAGGTCGCGCCAGAAGAAGAAGAGGGGTTACATGGTGTGCACAGGCGACTACGTCGCAACGAACACCCGAAAACAAAGAGAGCTGCTAGAAGTTCAGCGGAAAAACAGACTGTCACCCAAAAGAGGCCCACCCCGAGAAAGCCTCTGTGCGCGAGACATGACACGTGGCTCTGCAGGCAGAACCGTCAGACTCACAACACGCAGTGTAGAATTCTATTGGGACAAGCAGCATGACTAACCTAAAACAGTGTCGGTGACAGCAGACCATACTTGTGCAGTATAGCGGGCGGGCTGAACTCAACGGGACAAAGTTGGCCAGTAAAGGTCGCGTTGGTTGAGGAGAGTTACATGGGTGTGCACGTTGGAAACGGAACACTTCGAGGACTGCAGCGCGCAGGACACGAGAATAAACCACAAAAAGCCTCAGAGAAGCAATTTGCAGCTTCCTCACCCAAAATAACACAAACTCTGCGCAGAGAAAAATCATCAGGACGGAACAAAAAGGTGTCAACGTCAGCGAAATAGGATTGGAACATGCAGACATGGCAACAACTAGCAGGTACTGGGCACCTCGGTGCTCCTGCTTCAGGTGTTGAAGACATTGTACAACATGATGATCAACATGATCATAACTCTCTGCTACTAGAACGCGCACAAAGCAACAGCATAACCCGCAGCGCCGTGGCACCACAGGCACCTGCCACCCTACTGATGTGTCTGGCAAGGCCACACCCCTGGCAATGGCACCTGCCCAACACACCTACTGGCTGACACAGGCTGCATGAGAGTACTAACAGCACAAGACATGCAACCACATGTAGCAAAACGGATCAAAGAGCAGAGGATGCAAGAAATAACCCCAATTCATGCTATGACGCAGAGGCCAAGTCCCTTCTTGGTGCTAGCTGCAGCCGGCCTTCAACCACGCGTAAAAAGGGGTGATCAGCTGGCACAATATCCAGCCAGGTCAAGGGTGCCGCCTTGATGACTATGAAGTCAACCAGCAGCTCCCAAAACCTAGCCACCGCCGCCTTCTTCTTCGTCTGCACCAGCTCATCAAGCTCCTGCTGTCGCCGCTGCTGAAGCTGTAGCTGCTGCTGCTCTCTGTGCTGCCTCACTGCCTCATTATGAGCCAGTTGCGCAGCTGAGGGAGTAGCAGGCTGCAACAACTGAGTGATAAGCTGCTGGTCAGCAGGTCTTTTGATTGAGGAGAGTTACATGGGTGTGCACGTTGGAAACGGAACACTTCGAGGACTGCAGCGCGCAGGACACGAGAATAAACCACAAAAAGCCTCAGAGAAGCAATTTGCAGCTTCCTCACCCAAAATAACACAAACTCTGCGCAGAGAAAAATCATCAGGACGGAACAAAAAGGTGTCAACGTCAGCGAAATAGGATTGGAACATGCAGACATGGCAACAACTAGCAGGTACTGGGCACCTCGGTGCTCCTGCTTCAGGTGTTGAAGACATTGTACAACATGATGATCAACATGATCATAACTCTCTGCTACTAGAACGCGCACAAAGCAACAGCATAACCCGCAGCGCCGTGGCACCACAGGCACCTGCCACCCTACTGATGTGTCTGACAAGGCCACACCCCTGGCAATGGCACCCGCCCAACACACCTACTGGCTGACACAGGCTGCATGAGAGTACTAACAGCACAAGACATGCAACCACATGTAGCAAAACGGATCAAAGAGCAGAGGATGCAAGAAATAACCCCAATTCATGCTATGACGCAGAGGCCAAGTCCCTTCTTGGTGCAGGTCGCGCCCGGATTCGAAGCTTGATTCAAAAATTTGGCATATAGTTATTGTTATGACGGCTCGCAGCGCAACCAAGTAGTGGAACTTCGGGCAGATGCCCGAGCGGTCTAAGGGGCTGGCCTCAAGATCCAGTATCGTAAGATGCGTGGGTTCGAACCCCACTCTGCCCATCTTCAGTTTTTGGCTTTTCTTCTCTTCACCTTCTTCTTGATCATGTCTGCCTCATCCTTACTTGCCTGCGTCTCCCGCAGGCCTTATGGCGTGATGTCGTCAGCGCATCATTTCACGGCGAGTGCTCAGCAGTGCTTAGCTGGTGTTCCCTACATGGCCTTGCTGTCACGCTGTTCTGGTAAGTAACTTGCAGACCAGCTGCATGGACTGCATATCACCTCCCATGCAAAGCATACAGTGCAACCCCCATGTTACACTTCAGCCACCACATCCACCCAAAGTTGCCTATGGAGTGACGACCAGACACTGCGTACACATGTAATCATGCGGGTTACATGCCTTGTAGCATACGTCACCCTGCTGCCCATTCACAGTTTGGATGTTACACGATGGGAACATCGCCGGTTTTCGAGCCAATGACAGGCTCATTGGGCAACCACTTGATCCATCAATCTTCAATTTCTTAGCGGGGAATCGGCCAGTTGCCTTCGGCTCTAGCGCACTGGCACGCTGCTCTATCGCAAGCACTCCTAATCCTGACTGCACGCACAGCAGCCCTCCTCCACTTAACCACTGCACGGCATCCTTCTGCACCGTCAATTCCATACTTCACTGGATATTCACGTTAGTGACACCAACTCCCATACGCTGCACATGCCACCACATGGCCGCTGCGAGCACTGCACACGCTGCATACCCGACAGCCCTCCTCACCCAGCACTTCAAACCAACGCACAGCGCACGCCTCAGCCGCGCCGGTTGCTGCGCGTCAGCTTGCGCTCGTTGGGGTTGTTCTTCCAGGCCGGCCGCAGCACGGCGGCCAGGCCCCTGTGCTGCGCCAGCTCCGCCTGGCTCTGCACGTGCCACGTGTCGGCCGAAAACTCGGGCGCAAACGCATCCACGCCGCCGCCTGCTGCCGCGCCCTCGGCGTCGCCGTCCGCTGCTGGCTGCTTCTTCTTGACTGCGCGCCTGCCCAGGGCTTTGACCTTCAGCAGGAAGACGTCCTCGCGCAGCACCGGGTCGTTGCTGTTGCGCCCACCCTGCAGCACACAGGCAGCACAACAGCGGAGCAGTGGCAGTGCATCTCAGTGCTTGAGCAATGGCAATGAGCTCCAGCACCAGAACGCCCTCGCGCACGACAGCCACTGCTGTTGCCACCAGCAAGATGACATACACAAATGCTGTAGAACAAGGCCATTGCACCAGCAGACAGGCCGAGCTGATCACAGCATACTACTAACTGCACACTAGTGCATTCCACTCCACGTGCAAGTGCACAGCAGTGCAGTCCGGTGTACAGCTGTGAACAACACATGCGCACGTGAACATTGACGCATAGAGCACACTCAAGCGAAGCTTGGGCAGTAGGGCGGCTGGCACCACCCTTCCGTACCTGTGAACAAGTGCTACCACACATGACGCAACACACCACACACCCAGCAACAGAACTTGCACCAGGTAACGTCAGTCAAGTCGGTGCTGCCCCTGAGAATAGCCGCTTGCGCGCCACAGGTACTCTGCACCATGTGGCACCAATCAGCCCTACCAACGCTCCAACTCAACAGACAACATACGTGCCTCTGTGCAGGAGCCCTTGCCGCACGCACACGCACACGCACGCACGCGCACGCACGCACGCGCACCACGCACGCGCACGCGCACGCGCACACACCCCCACCCCCACCCCCACCCCCACACACCAGCACACGCCGAGCGCTGCGCGCTGCCGCACACACGTACCTCATCAAACAAAAAAAAACCAGACCTTCCTTAGGATTGACCAGCACCTCAGGCTGCACTCACCCGTGGCTTGGGCAGCGAGAACTTTGTGCCCCTCAGGATGTGGCGCTTGCGCACCCCAAAGTACTCGGCGCCGTCGGGCCCCACACCACCTCCACCCTGTCGAGCGTCATGTTGCCGCACTTGGGGCAGAACAGCCGCCCGGGCTCGCGCGTGACGTTATAACACGCCGAGCAGCGCAGCGCGTAACGGCTCAGCCGCGCGATGCGCCGGCCGTCGCGCGTCAGCAGCCGCAGGCCCATCTGCAGCAGCACGTTCTGCATCGCAAATCGGCGGTGACGCTGGCCACGCTGGAGTGCCAGCGCGGCATGCCTGGGGCCAACCTCTGCTGCTGCTGTCCGTCTGGTGCTCCTGCTGCTGCCTCATCTGCTGTTGCTGCTGCTGCATCCTCATCTGCTTCCTCAAGGTCTTCTGCTGTGTACACCTGGTGCTCTGACGCCAGAAGTTCGTCATGCGTTACTGCTGCTCCCACCCTGCCGCCTGCCTCTTCATCTTCCGACTCCCCTCCGCTGCTGCTGCTGCTTGCTTCCTCTGCTGCTGCTGCTGCTGCTGCTGCTGCTGCTGCTGCTGCTGCACCCTCTGCAGCGCCACTCTGCTGCTGCATGACTTGCTCAGCAGCAGGCTCAGGTAGCTGCTGCTTCTGGTGCTCTGGCTGCCGCTGCTGCTGCTCTGGCTGCTCTGGCTGCTGCTCTGGCTGCTGCTTCTGTTCTGGCTGCTGCTTCTTCTGCTGCTGCTGCGGCTGCTGCTCTGGCTGCTGCTTCTGCTGCTGCTGCTGCTGCTGCATCAGCGCAGCATGCCCTTCCCACTCCTGCTCGAACGCTCGCTGATGCTCCTGCCGTTTGACCTCCTTGCGCTTCTTCCTGCGTGCTGCATTCTTGCTGCTCGCTGCAGTGTCCCACGCATCACCCTCTTCCGCTTCCTCTGTTGCTGCTGCTGCTGCTCCTGCAGGAGCATTAGGTGCAGCAGCCGCATGCTGCTGTTGCTGCTGCGGTCGCGGCGGCGCCCTTATTGCTGCTGCTTTTGCACCAGCACCAGGTGCAGCAGCCCTCTGCTGCTGCTGTGGCCGCGGCCGTGGCACCAGCCTCACATCTACAGCTTTCTTCTGAGCCTGCTGCACGCCGGCAGAACCACCAGCGGCTGTAGCAGGGGCCCTGTTGGCCGGCACCTTGGCTCCAGCCGAAGGAGCAGCGGAAGGAGCAGCAGCAGCAGCAGCAGCAGGCACCGCCTCCTCTCCCACAAAGCCGTTGGGCTGCAACGGGTCCAGGATCAGCTGCTGCACCTGCTGTGCTATGCGGCTGGTGCTGCCTGCTGCCGCTGCCGCCTCGTCTGCTTCATTCGCCTCATCGACAACCTTCCAGTCTTCTGGGTTGGCCACTGCCCCCCAGCCAGGCATGGCCTCGGCTGACGCGATGGCTTTGTTGTGCATGCGGGGCTGCAGCAGCAGAAGCAGCAGCAGCAGCAGCGGCAGCAGGCAGGCAAAGGGAGTAGGGGTGTGCAAGCGGCAGCAACCAGGTGAGCTTGTGGTGTGGGGGCCCCCAACATGGATGTGATGTCATCGGATGAAGCGCGACAACAAGGGACTTGACCGTGCATTAGCTTGGGCACTGGTCCACACCACAGAATGGCCTTGGTGAGAATGCGCAGCTGGGAAAGCGCTATCATGCAGCAGCAGCAGCAGCAGCAGCAGCAGCAGCAGCAGCAGCAGCAGCAGCCAGGGTTGCACCCAGGTGGGGCTGGCAGCAGCAGCAGCCAGAAGTGCACAGGCACGCTGATGCGGTGGCTCATGTGGGGGACACGGACAACACAACCTGCATGACAACAAGGAGACTGCACACAAGGCCCTGCCACACACAGACTGCAGCATGTAACTACGAGTACACACTCACCTGGTTTGCATGCGCTGCTAGTGGTCTGTGCCATGAGCTGCCACCTCCAGCGTATGCGCAAGCGCCAGCAGCTTGAGGTCGACACTGGACAGCACTGCAATGTCACCAGTCTCACGCGCAAAGCGGGTCACTGCAGGTAGCACACAGCAGCATGGGAATCATGAGGAGCGGAATGTGGACCAGACCACCTGGAGTATTGCCAAGCACGTCAACTGACAGGGCCCCTTGACATATGCGAGAGCAGCTGAATGCAAGTATAGCACTGGGGCTAGCAGTGCGCAGCAGCAGCTTGGACAGCCTGCTCAATGAAAAGCAGCCCGGACATGGCTGACGCTAAGCATGCACCCAGCGACAACAACACATTACATCGCATGTAAGCAATGTACGCGCTTACCTGCCGTGACTGAATCCTCTGTTGGCTCCAACAGCTGTAGCTTGTATGGCAGAGTGGATAGGAACTGCCGCGACTGCTTGTCACGGATCTCAGCAAACACCTCTGGAATCGTGACTGCACGGTCTGCTATGCCCTCGAGTTTGAGTCCTCCGATGATTGCGTTTGCATCCACGACCAGCAGCCGCAGGTTCTCAGTGCTGCTGTTCACGTCCTGCGCAGCCACGACGGGCTGTGCTGAGGCCTTAGCAACGGAGGCCCACGAAGCCATGTTTGCGTGATGCTATCAGTTGTGCATGCCCTCAAGGCTGTATGAGCTTGCTCGGAGAACTGCAACTGTGTGTGCGGCCAAGAAGGGTTTCGTCTGCAACATTCAAGATAATGCTACTTCCCGAACGTAATGTTTGTCGTTGCTGCTTGAGGCCCAAGCTTGAAGGTCTACAGAAGCTCACAGTACGAAGTAACACGTTGCAAAGCCCTCATGACACGCAGTGCACCGCTGTTTTGGCAGCCAGTTCTCAAAGTCTTAGTAGAATCGTACCACGGGTCTTCATGACAATGATGCGTGCTTCACACAACTACAGCGGTAACTATTTCAAGAGTAGATCCAAGATGGGTGGCATGCTGTCAGTGCTTGTTGGCCGTTGCCAATCAACACTCAGCAGGCTAGCAAGGCCACGCAGAGCAGAGCAGACTACTCCTGCAGGTGCTGCAAACCTGCAAGTTTGGGTAGCTTTGCTTTTACGCCTGCTTCTGCCTGCTAGCTGCAGCAGGTACACTGATCAGTGCTACAACTGCAATGCATGCATTGTTCAACAGTGCCCTACGGTCCCTTCTACCGGGAACTACGAGCAACAAGCTAAACTTGCACCCCTGCAACTTACGGTAGATAAGCATACCCTGGCGGTACAGCAGCACAACAGCCTTGATCGTGCCATGCACACCTTCACCCAATGTTTGCCATGCTGTTTCCACCCAGTCGTGAAGAATTCCTCTGGCTACACCCCTTCGAACGCTTGCAGGCAATCCCCTGCCATCGGTTGTTCATCAAGTGGTTGGGCAGCAGCAGCTGGGGCCCGGCAGGCTGCTGCTGGTGGGCGATGTGCATGGCTGTCTGGACGAGCTGCAGCAGCTGCTGCAGGAAGTCGGTTACCAGCAGGGCAGTGACAGCCTGGTGCTTGTTGGGGATCTGGTGAACAAGGGACCCAAGTCTGCAGAGGCGAGTTGAGCATGATCAAGAGCCCTGGTGCTTGCGTTGCATGTCGATTCACATGTACCAGGCTTGCAGCCTGGGTACAGGCACATGTTGGAAGAAAAAACTCACGCTCACGCTCTTATGGCTGCACCAACATGCGGGGTTGGTGCTGCACATACGGAGACGCTGACAGTCCCCGTGTCATGGTATGAAAGCATACCTGAAGCGTTCCGCCGGTGCATGTTGTAGGGTGAGCTGATACTCTGTGGTGGTCAGATTGTGTTTCCTGCACACTGCAGGGGCAGCTGCAGCTGGTCCTGCAACCGGAGCCTAGGTTGCAGCCCCGGAGAGCATGTGGCCTGGCCATGAAGCCAACATCCAACCCGATCAGTATCGCCAGCCATGACGATGCAGCCAGTCAAGCCCCCACTCAGCCGTCCGCAACACTCACGTGCCTGCTGCCTGCCATAATTGTCTTTCCTGCAGGTCGTTGCGACCGTGCACGAATGGTGCAGCCAGCCGCAGCACCGCGCCTGGGTGGTCAGGGGCAACCACGATGACGCGGCGCTCGCAGCAGCAAGCTGCACGCGCAGCGGCGGCCTGTTGGGGCCAAGTACCACTGGGTCGGCGCAATGGAGCCGGCAGATGTGCAGTTCCTGGCCAGCATGCCGTTCAGTCTGGAGGTGCAGGGGTGAGACGGGCGCCCACGGCCAACCAACCGCTCCCTGACAGGGGCGTTGCCTAACGTCAGCCGTGTTCAGCAGCTGCCCAGGCTTTGTTTGCGCAGCTCAGCTGGACAGCAAGTTCTGCAGCCCTGGGGACAGCACAGTCGCACAAGCAGCAGCGCGGCCATTGCTCACAGGTGCATTTAAGCACATGCTGTGTCACCCTCCTTGTTGTTCCATTGAAGAATAGCAGCCTGCTCTGCACTGTGCTGTGCTGAAGTGATGCGATCAGTGGCTGGTCTGGCTGCACATGTCGGACAAGTGCCGATGTTGGGTTCACTGCTTTTGCACAGCTGCCAAGCCCTCTACTCAGTTTGTGTGCTCTGCTTCTTGCTTTTGCTGGTGCTGGTGCTGCCGGCGGTGAACATTATGAGCCACGCTGGCTGTGCTGTGCCTGTTTAGCAAGCCCACCATCTTCTTGACGTGCATGTTGTGATGCTGCAGTCACTTGTGGGGTTCAGGCAGTACCACCATGCACTTGTGCTGCTGCTGCTGCTGCTGTGTGTGTGGGTGTCTCATGCTGTGTGTATTTACTTTTTTGCAGCTATGACATCCTTGTGGTGCATGCTGGGCTGGTGCCAGGAGTGCCGCTGCAGCAGCAGGACCTGGCCAGCCTCATCAAGATGAGGGAGCTGCTGCAAGCTGCAGATGGCAGGTGTGGGCAGCAGCGCATTCCTGTGGGGAGCGCTGACAGGCTGTCACTGCTCAGCAACCAATCAGTGTATTTTTCTGCTGCCAGTGAGAACTGTTACAGCATGAGCTACGCATCTCTTACTCTTTGTCCATCAGCAGGCTGTTGGTTGAATAGGCATCAGCCCAGCACAAGGCCTCATCACAGCCTGCATGTGCAAGTAGCACATGTGCTGGTTGAGACTGCTCAGGCGGGCGGCATGCAAGTGCGGCAGTCGCAGGGTGCCAAGCACTGGGGCTGTTGTGGCTGGCCGCATGTTGTCTGTGATGCTGCTGCTGCCTCTGCCGCCGCCGCTGCCGCTGCTGTTGCAGCTGGCAAGGCCTTGAGAAGGGGCAGGAAGGCAGTCGGGCGTGGGCAGGCATGTGGCAAGGTGAGGCGGCTGGCTTGGCAGCAGGCGCCACAGCTGGACCGGCTGATCCAGCATGTCCTGTCCAGGGTCTTGACCTTCCAGAAGCATGCCCACTATATGCTGACAGGTAGTGCCTTATGTGCACTTCGCAAATCTGCATTTCTCAAGCAGCTGCGTTGTGCTGTGCTGAACAGCGCTGCGGACAGGAAAGGCCGGCGCTCTTTCAGACGCTCCTGGTGTGCATGCTGCCCATGCTGCCGCAGGTCCTCAGCATGTGTTCTTTGGACACGACGCCAAACGCCGGCTGCAGCAGTGCCCGTATGCCACAGGTCTGGACACCGGATGCGTGTATGGAGGCCACCTCACAGCTTGCATCTTGCCGCCGCTGTCAGATCTCCAAACACAAAAACCAGGATTAGGGCCTCCTGCACCACCTAACTCTGGCAGCAGCAGCAGCAGCAGCAGCAGCAGCAGCAGCACCAGCACCAGCAGAGGTGTAGGGCTTGGGGTGGGGGTGCCTGGGGGCGGATGCACCTTGGCTGATTTGGGTGGGCAGCTGGTGAGCGTAGCGAGTGGGGTGGCATATGAGAAACCTGGCGGTACGAGTGGCAGGAAGAGTGGTGAGGGGCGCGCACCACCCCTGCCCAGTAGCTGACGTAAGCAGGCAGCCTCAGGCTGACCAGCCGCTGCGCAGCGCCTTGCTAGCATGCTACTTGATGCACAGGGTTGTACCTGGTGTTGTTGTTTATCTGCCGGTGTTCTTGTTTGGTGCTGGGGAGTTTGCTGGCACTGCAGCCTGCTGGCTGCAGAAAGGAAAAGTTGCAAAACTGGCAGGGGTAGTACTGTTTTACAGAAGTTTGTTCAACAGTCAGTTTGACATTGTGGGCTAGCACGCTGCGCAGCTGGGCTGTCTTTCAATATGATGCGCTGCAGCCGGTGTCAGGTCTTATGGTGACTCATTGCTGTGCTGAGCACTGAAGCGGCGCATCCTGCAGGCTTGACTCTTTGTGTGTGACGGTGTCCTGTACAAACGTGTGTACATTATTGGTTTGCAGCAATAATTACATGCATGTACTGCCGACTGCACGGTGGCGGAAAGCCTGCCACAACGGCTGGCACAGCCAGCAAAACATTGGCTGTGTGAGTTCAGCCAACATGCTACTAACCTGATTTCTTTGCTTCAAGCGCTTTAGCTCCTGTGCTGTTGCAGATGATACAGACATGCTTGGTCCCAACTAGTTCTTGCTTGCAGTGCTTGCCTGTAGGCAATTGTGCTTGCAGTGCTTGCCCGCACGTGCAGCGTGTACAAGCTTTGCACGAATGGGGTTGAATGGGTCAACTTGACCCCCTCAATGTCAAGAGATTCTGCTTTTCCTTGCTCTGGTTCCCTGCCAGGTTACTGCAGCAGCTGCTGCTTTCATATCCAAAGATGCACTTTGTGATGTCACCATTATGACGCAGCTCGGCATCCTTCTGCATGTTACCCATTGCATCTCACCAGGCTAAGCCCGGAACTTCCGAGAGTCTCGTTGATGGTGACCGCACACAACAAGTTTCGGTTTGTCACACCGTCACGGACGGTCTAGACAGATCTCCTGGTCAAGCATTGCTTTGAAGGTATGTTTGCATTTATCTGGAGCCCAGGAGCCGTAAAATCCTTCACTATGTATCCGCACGCGCACCCCGGTTGTTGCAAGGCAAGGGGTGACATAAATCGTTTTGTGTGACAGCAACCATCAAACTGCATGCAGTTGCGCAGCTGCGGCAAACCTGCACACTTGCCTTATCTTCATAATGTTACCCGTTCAAGCCATAGCATCAATGCCATTGGCCTCACGCCCCACGCGAGCGGAAGGAAGAGGGGGCGCAGTGCTTGCCCGTCATTCCACCTGGACTGCCAGTAGCAGTCCGCACAAATGCACAATGCAGCAGGTCCATCAACATGAACATGATGGCTGTACCTTCATTTGCTTCTGCGAAGCACAGCCGACGCACAAAGATCACACACGCATGCGTTGCACAACGCAGCCATGCATATGGCTGGCATGGCCAGCCTGGCTGGACCTCGGCACAGGCCTCCTCCGCTGACAGCCCACAGCCTCATCATCAGCCGACAACAGCAAGCTGTGTACTCGCACAATGCAATGATGGCAGAGCTTATGGAGCTATGGGAGATCCTGCCCAAGCCTGCACTCCAACACTGTTGGACGGCTTGGGTAAAGGCCTGACAAAGTATGGCCAAACACCAGGCCCCAATGCACTGCTTGGCAGGCATGCAGGGTGTGTTAATGATGGACAAGAATCAGCACTCAAACCAAGTGGGTTTTAGCTCCCACAGCACTAGTCATGCAAGACAGCTGCTTTTACTGCAGCTCTACAAAACACAATGCTGCGACACACAGCCCTGGCGGCAGTGCCGCACAAGGAGTTGCAAGCCAATACAGCCTCTGCTTGACACCATGTACCTATGCCCCACTGGATTATAAGCAGCAGCAGCAGCACATACGCAATATGCTATTGAGGCTATGCAGCTTCACAGCTGACAGCTACAACTGTTCAAAAGGTTACGAGTGTGGTTGCATCTTTCCGCCACCCTTGTGACTGGAGTGCTGTACGTATGCAGCTGGATGCAGTTGCTGTTAAGCCAAACGCACCAAGTAATAATTACAGCAGGCTGGCTTCAACAAGCCTGCACGCGTGCTGATGGGCAGCTGTAGTGTAGCATGCAGCGTCAGCCCCGCCTCTTGCACACTTTCCAAGTAGCCAGGACTCCTGCAGCACTATGACTCAGAAGCCGCTGCTTCGCCACAACGCATGTGTGCGACAAGCTGCAGATTATTGCCATAACAGGGTCCTCCACCTGACAAGCCGTGCCGCGAAGGTGCAACACCTGTTATTATGTGAGCTACCACGACCACCAGTAGCAGTGATAAAAAACAGATAGGCGCATATTGCGGCCGTCACAGCCCCATGCTGCACGTAGCACTTGAAATGACACAGCCCCCCATACAGCAACATGGAGGAAACGGATGCGGGCACGCCAGCGCAGCATACCAACACTAGCAGCAACACCAAGCCATACCAGGATGTTGACTCGAGTAACAACCGCCCCAAGCCATGCGTGTTGGGGAGCAATTGAGGATGGCCACCTGGACGACACTTGTCAGCCCAAAACCAATTGACACTTGAAAGACAGTGGCAGCTGAAACCGGCTGACCTGTGGCCTGGCCATTGGCCGTTGAAAACAGGAAGCAACGGTGAGCTCTGCCGGGACAAGGTCCGACAACAAGCATGGAAATGAACCAGATGCGCATGCATGGCGTATGCAGGCGCCACAAGGCCAACCACAGTAGATGCGTGGCGCAGGCCCTGCTCTGCAACATGCCAAAACGCACGCACCACCACACACATACACAACACACAACCCACGCACATATCAGGCCCCACAGCACGCTGTGCAGCGCGCACAAGAGCCTCCTTGACGCTGGATCATAGCAGCCCACGGCCCACCCACAGCTTGTTTTAGGACAACACGCTTCCAGGCCAAACCTAGATACAGTGCTGATACAAGCAAGCAAGAAACACAAAACAGCAATTCGTCCAGCTAAGCAACATCAGGTGCATGTGAGCATACATTATTCAAACGACTCCAAAATGTCGGCTGGCACCCTCGAACCGACTGCAAACACATGCAGTGAGCTGCTAGAGCGTACATGGACTAACCAGCTGGGTGCAGCCATGCTTGACAAGGCCCGCACCTACATGCGTGACCTCTACATGCGTGGCAGTCCATCGCACAGCATGTACAGCAAGTGCAACGGCAAAGGCGGCAGCTAGCACCACGGAAAGGAAGGTGTAGGCCTGTCCTTAAGGCCGCATGCCAGCATGACCATCAGCTCTGCCGCACAACATGCTGCCTGTGCCAATCCAACCGGTCCACAATTCATCTTGGCGGTTGAGATGTACTGGGAGTTCTGAAACGCAAACAGATATGATTTTCAGCGACAGCATTGCAGCCACTCCTCCCTGTTGCACAGACTGCCGACCCAGGTGCCCACGCCAATCTGCGGCGGGTCCTTGGCTGGCTGAGTCTGACCAGCCAGATGACATCCACTGACACTCTATGATATAATGATAAGGGTGCAATGACAAAATTTATAGCAGTGGGGCACATTGCTCAGTGCAACCAGTGCAGTGCAGCATACAACAACGCTGCCACAACGTCAACCATGCAAGCAGCTGTTGTGCATTGTAGGGCACAGCCACTCTCAGCTGACTGTGGCCACCAGTCGTGTGGCGGCAGGCTGAAGCCCGGCTCGACAGCAGCCACCTCGAAGCAGCCAGCCACAGCGTCATGCCAACATGCCCCGTCAGAATAGGAGAGGCAATTACGCGGCATGCTGATGGCCACAGTATTGGAAACGTGCTGCAACACACAGCTTAGTGGTTTTTGCTAAACCAGCTGCAACCAAACATCCAGCACTTGGTGCGGCCAGCACACATACCCCCTTGTGACGCATGCAGTAGTAGGACATACCCAGCAACAGCTGCTGGCTGGAAAGGCGCGCGTGCTGAACAGCAGCAGCAAAGGATTTGAGGACCAGCTGCGTGCAGCAGCGTGCTGGAAGTCGAGGTGCGCATGCGTGCTGAAGCCGCCATTGACAGTCACACTCTTTTCAACACAAACAGATGGGTGCTGGGCGCCAGCTACCCAGGCGCCAAGACAGGTGCGCTGCGCACAACAGCTGTCCAGATGCTGGAGGCTGTTGATAAATGTTATTGATGTTGTAGTCAACGTCCAAGCAACCCCCTTCCACAGCCCAGCGTGACAGCTGCATCACAGCTTCACACCAGTTGGAAAATCTCCCGCTCACAAGCTTGAAGTTGTCCTGGAGTACGACAGCCTGATTCTGGACTGTCCACAATATGCAGAAATCCTTGTGAAGCCTCCCGCCCACAAGCGTAAAGTTGTCCTGGAGCACGACAGTCTGATTCTGGACTGTCCACAATATGCAAAAATCCTTGTGAAGCTGTTGACACGTATGCAGAGCAGCAGCGGTTGTATGGCAGAGTGTGTGTATGTATGTGTTGTGCGTGCCCCCGTGTGACACGCAGGCCAACTAACACACAAGGCTACATGAAGTAAGCATAGGTGGCAAGCACACAGGTGAAACATGAACAAAACAGCAGCCAAGGTAAAACGGCCACAGCAAACATCTGCCGCCATGTCTGGCAAACAGCCACAAATACGCTACCAGATGATGCGGATAAGCAAAGGCTGCTGCCCTGTGCTGCTACAATATGCAGCAGGGGGCAAGTCAGCAGCAACATGCATGCATCATGTAAGACAGGCCAGCACTGCAAGACCAGCACTGCAGGGTCAAAAGTCTTGATAACTAATTGCACAAAACTTTCAGGAATAGGGATATGCTGATCCTGAAACTTATTGTGATCTACCAAGGGCCACCAGCAACACCAACCCACAGCCCCACTGGAGCCACAAGCAGGCAGAGCTGTGCCGTGAACGATGGCCAGTAACCAAACCCCCAGCTCACCAAACATTGAGCGCACAGCACAGCCAGCAATGGCAGCATCGCTGGCGCACACGAAGCGCGCCTCTTGATGCCTCCAGCATGAAGGCGCCATTATGAGACGGCGGCCTGACGTCATCGACAACAGCAACCATTGTAAAACCTAAAGGGCTGCACAGCGAGAGGTGAGCCGGGTGACGGTGCACGCCACAATCACACGTGTCAGCAGCATTGCACAAGCCCGTGAAGGCAAGCCAGTGCACAGACACCACGGGAGTGTGCCTGCGGTCGTGCGCAGAAGGCCTCTTCCTGACCTGCCATCCACGCCGCGCCGCCAGAAAAACCACTGACAGCTGTCGGCGTGTTCCATACGGACGGTGGCGTTATTCAGGCATCCACATCCTTGGCTGCAACAGCAGCCACATCCTCGGCTGGCACACCAGCAGGCAGCAGGCAGGCAGGAATGAACGCACCGGTGCCTTTCCTGCCGCCCGTGTGCATGGCCTGCTGCACTTGCGCCTTTGGGTCCCAACCCAGCGGTGCCCAGAGGGGCGCGGCGCACAGCACCGCGCCCCTGTCCCTGGCACTGCTGCAGACGCCACAGGCGCACACCCAACAGCAGCGGCTGCTGCTGGCAGACCCAGCCTGCCAACAGGCGTTCCGTAGTTGGTGGAAACAGCTGCGATGCTGCGGGGGCATGCGCTGTCGAGCGTGAAACGGCTGCTGCTTTGGCTGTCGCAGTAGCCGAGCTGCTCCATGCTGTGCCTGGCGAACGTGGTGCGCCTGCCAAGGCTCAGGTGCTGCATGTCGGGCATGCCGTCTGCCATGCGCCTGAAGCAGCTCTGCTGCTCCACGCTCCGCCTCCTGTCCGCTGGCACACCTGCGAAGCGCTGCTGGTACGCCGCGCCCATGCTGTCACCATCACAAGTGTGCGCGGCAGCTGCCTCGCCAGCACTGAATGATGGCGCCGCGGCTGCTGTCGCTGCTGGCTCTGCGGCACCCCCCGTGCAAGGCCGCACACAGCGGCCACTGCCATGGCTGCGGCTGCCCGCTGGCGCTGAGTAACACATGAAGTTGCCTTCGCCGCTGTGTGTGTCGTTGGGTGCTGCACCCCTGTCACACAAGCGTGGGAAGAAGCAACCAGTTCCAGCACGTTCACTGCCCCCTGCCCAGCCGCCATCATTAGCACTGCTGCCGCCGCTGCTGCTGCTGCTGCTGCCGAGAGGGACCCCGCCTATCTGTGCAGCAAGCGACATGCCATCGCTGCTGCCGTACCAGCTTCCTGGCAGCTGCTGCGCTGCTGTCGCAAAGCCATCCTGGGCACCCTGCTGGTGCTGTGCTTGCAGGAAAGACGCCAGGTTCAGCTCCTCTCTGACACTTGCAGGATTGAAGCCGCTGCAGGCGCTCAGAGTGCTGCATGAGCTGACAAACAAAGGCTCAGAGCCTTCAAAGTTGAGGCTACAAACTGCGCTGCCTGTTGTTCCACTGAACTGCTGCTGCTGCTGCTGCTGTGGCTGGGTGCAGCTGGCAGCACTTGCCAGGCTGTACATCGGGGGCAAGTTGCTGCTGGTGCGGCCTCCGCAGCTTAGCAAAACTGATCCTGCTGCCCCAATCACTGCTGGCACTGCTGATAGGGGAAATGCAACAGGCTGCTGCTGCTGCTGGTCTGAGTGCAGCAGCAACTCTGTGTCGCTAGTAGCACTATTGTCGTACAGCGCAGCCGCAACAGCTTGCTGAGGCAACGTGGACTGCTGCTGCATGTTGAGCAGCTGCAGCTGCAGCTGCGCATGACAATCTGCCTGCTGCTTTGCCAGCTGCTGCTCTTGTGTCAGCTGCTCCTGCAGCAACATGCACTGCAGCTGCAGCTCCAAGCTGTCCAAAGTTACTGGCTCTGCTGGTGGTGCAGCTGTAGGGGCAGGCGCATAGGGCTGCCTGTAGATTCCATTCTCTGCTGGGAAGATGCTCTCCCTGCTGCCTGCAAATGCCTGAGAAAGCAGCAGCTCACCGCCACTGGTACCGCCAATGCTGAATGATGCTAGGTAAGGCTGCTGCAGCTGCAATCCTGCGCATGCAGGCGTCGTAACCTCGGTGCTAGGGACCTGCACTAGCTGTGCTGCCTGCGGGGTGCTGCTTGTGCCGCCCAGGTGCTGGTGGAGAAGGAAGCCAGGCTGTTGACAGCTGAGGGTGTAGCTACTACCCAGGTACGAGCCCGAGGCTGAGCCGAGGCCAAGCTGCCCCATACTGGTCTGCATCACGTCCATGCCAGGTCTCCCGATGCTGTTGCCGGACCCTGTTCAGTGCCTTTTGTTCAGAAGCTCACGTTTGGGACAAGCTGCTTGCTAGGCTGTCAAGCGACTGCACTGCTGATCATAACACCTGGTTCGTCAAATAACCCTGCAAGTCGCAAAGCACATCAAGCTCAATCGACTGGGCCTACAGAGGTTCGACAACAGTTGGTGTAGACGGAGCCAAGGCGCCGCCGGGCTTATCAATCATTTCAAAAGCAACCATACATCAAGACCCAACCATGCAGGTGATATCTGTGGTGTAGGCAACCCTCTCGCAGGGGAGGAGTCGCTCCCACCTTCGAGAGCCCCCGTCTTCACCAGCTGACCGGCATCTACGCCCGTTGGCAGTGCTTGAGTTACAACCAAGCAGTAGGATTAGTGTGTCATACCTAGCAGGCGTTTAGTTCACGCCGAGCAGCTGTTCGTAGTACAAGCCTTAACTACAAGGTGTGAGTAAAGAGTTTGACGCCGAATCTATAGTAAAGACGCGCTGGCAGACATTGGTGTTCCAACATGATCAGCAGAGAGAGAACGCTGAGAATGCTGATAACCCAAGGGGATGCGGTGAGGTAGACCCTGCCAGTCAGGTTTAAACCTGTCAAATTTGACCTTTTCCACGGCGGCGACAAACTGGTTGCAGTGTACTGTAGCTGCTTGGATATCCAAACTGTGTTCTGCAAGTTTCGTAACCAACAACGACGTCTAGACAAGGTCCGTATTTCCGGCCTGTTCCGCCACTGTCTGCAGGCTGTGCGCGGCACGAAACATCTTCAACACTCATTATGTTATGTTGAATGTATGAACCCCATGTACTTCGTGCGTCGCAGCTTTTGGGCCCAACACCCCTTCAGCAGCACCGTACGGTACGTTGGGCTATATCTCGGGCGTTGCGCCGTATCACCTTGTTACATGGTCTGTAACAAGCCTGATATATCCCGTATCACCCCTGGGTAAACCACCTATCACCGGGGTGACAAGTAGTTCACCCCGGGTGAACTCCAGGTGTCCACAGAACCCACCAGCTGAAAACAATGTTTTGGCGATAAAAACCATCAGTTGAGCATGCTCCAAACACAAGCACGACTTTTTGAGTGCAGCAGAACCCAGGATGCTCACTCATCATCGTCATCTAGCGCGCGCTTCTGCTAGCAGAACATAACGCCTACGCCTAAGGCCACTACCAGTGCCAGCATCAGCTGCCTGCTGCATGGGCATCTGCTGCTGCAGTGCTCCCTGACATGAGTTGATGCCTGGCATCGTCATCCTGTCACCACCCATGTGCTGCTGCTGCTGCCGCTGCTGGTGCCAGCCACCACCACCATCACCACCAATGTGCATTGCACCACCAGGCAGGTAACCTCCCGGCAGATTAAAGGCGAAGTTGTCGACGGGTGCTGGGTTATAGCCATACGGCACATACTCAGGGCATGGTCTGGTAGGTGTGCCTGTGCCGGGTGCTGCATCTGCATGGGGGGCTGCCGCACACCAGACGGGCGAGGCGCAAGCGGGCGCTGTGGGGAGGCAGCAGTGTCGTCGTCATCATCACAGTACTCCTCAGCTGCCACATCACCTGCGTGCGTTGGCTTGGAATGGGCAGCAGTACGCCAGATGCCGAGGACTTGCTGCTTGGCGCTAAGGATGCTGCGGGTGGCATTGCTGCACTGCTGCCGGCACTTGTACCGCTAGCAAGCAACTTGTTGCGCTTGTCAGCTTAATCTCTCATCTGGCCCCCATGCACCCTGCAGCAGCAACAAAGAGCGTAGCATGTCAGTGGACTCTATGTACCTGGACATGGGATGCCTGGGAAGCAAGACTGTGCTTGCAGAAAACACACCACGTATGCCTGCACCTGTTAGCAGTTGTGAAACCCCATAAACACTCCCTGCTTACTTGCTGCATGCGTGCACACCATCATCAGACTTGTGCCTGCTGAGCATCTTGATGCCCTTCTCAGGCATGTTGGCAGCATGGCAGGTCTCGATGAGCGTGCAGCGGCCCAGGCCGTGGTTGGTGCGCCTCTTGATGCCAGCCAGGTCACACCTCTTGTCGCACAGGCGGTTGTGATGCCGTCTTTGCTGAGGGACTGTTTTGGAAGTAATACAGGTAGAATATATGCCCGCTGTCATGTCAGCAGATGTGTAGAAACAGGACATGTCCAGCAGCTCATCACAGCTTCAGTCCTGTAGCGCAAGCTCTATGGCGGCTTGCCATGCACAGCTAGGCACACAACCCAAGCGCCAACAGTGCCATCCACCACCCCTGACCACAAAAGACCAAGCACGGGCACCATCAACTCAACCACCAGCGGGATGCCTTGGTCAAAAGACACAAGCGACACGACACGTAATCTGTTGCCCAGGTGATTGCGGCATTTTCCTTGCGGGCCAGCACAGGCTTTGCACCCCTGCTGCAGTCTTGCTGCAGCAGCAAAGGCTAAGCCTACTACAGTAGCTGGGTCCTGCATCCACGGCCATGGCTTCAGCATCCATTATGCAACTGCGATGGCCATGGCAAGCGACCACCAGTGCAGGACGCACGCCAGATGTCGCACAGTGTGCTGAGCAGCCAATGCATGCACGTACCACTGAATGCCAAAAACTGCGCCTGAAAGAAAACACAGGCAATAACACACCAGCAACACCATGCCTCCAAGAGCCCATAGCACAACATAAAACATTCATACAACAAACCAGAGCAGCTTGCAAGCCCCTGCCGCAACCCACCATGTTGCATGCTGACGCCCGCTGCCAACAGAGCCGGCAGCTCCGCGACAGTGCCAGGCTGTGTAGGTAGCTGCTCAGGTTGGAGACGCTGCAGCGCGCTGGCAACATCTACCGAGCTAGGGGACAGCCAACCACCCTCCAAATGAATGAATGAATGAGCTACGCGTGATGTGTTGACACTTAACACCCGCGTAAGTTCAGGAAGGGGGCGTGTGTGACGATGAGGTAACCTCATGCGCCTTCACGCACCCTACCATCCCTACCGGTCCCGAGGGGCCGGTATGGTACCCGTGGGGCCAAGAGTTATTTCCTAGATTTTTTTTTTCTGTGTTGAGGGGCAGAGGTGAAGTTGGTGCGATTGGTACCCTCCAAAAGACACCTCACCACTGCAAAGGTAACTAGGGCCCAAACACAACAGGCTTTCTACCCCACGCCTGACGACAAACATTGACCAGCAGACCAGGACCCCAGTTGCGGCTGCAATGCAAGGGCCGCCCAGACCGCCTTCTTCAGCAGAGAGAGGTCTGCTGCGCACGAGGGGCCATATATGATTGACTTGGCAGCCTGCACACCAACATGCATACACAGGCCGGTGTGTAGTGTGAGATATGCTCACGTGATCAAGACACACAGTTACAGTCGCCACCCCACTGGTACAAGAACGCAGAGGTATATGTAAGTGGGAGAGGGCTGATAACTCTCTGCTACCCAGGCAACAGCGACTGTGCTCTCGGTGCGGTGCTGGCCAAGTTGAGGATGAGTTTCACTTTGTGTTTGAATGTGACGCATATCAGGTTGTTCGCGATCGCTTCTGGCGGCTATTTGCTGATTTTGGAGGGTGGCAGAGCCCAGTTGCTGCTGTGAGCCTTCTTGGACGGTGTCTGGCTGACTTTATGCAGCAGAGGCAGAGTAGTATTGCTGCTTTCATCTACTATTGTCTCCTGGTTAGAAATGATTGGCTATGGCGCATGCTGTACTCCCAAGTGACACAAGTGCCTCAGAGACAGAATCTTCAGAACTTGTTGAGGCCTCGTGTTAGTTGGCTGGATTATTACTCCTTCGCTGTTGTGGGACCCCATGAGCCTTGTTTGGCTCCTTAGTGGTGGGCCTGTGGCCCTACTTTGGTATCTGGTCTTGGTATATTTGGTAAGTGAGCTGGGGTCCGCTGCTGAAGATGGGGCGCAACAGCTCAAGACAATGGTGACCACCACCACCACCACCCCGCGCCGTGCAAACCGTCTCCAGTGGCCCCCTGCGCAATGGATGACGAATGATCAGTGCACCCCTCTGCGGGCCCCTCCCACGCAGCAGACCGCTCTCTTGTGAAGAAGGCGGCCTGACGGTTTACCGGCCTTTTCAAATAGTCCTCTAGATAGTCCTCACCCAGTGCTACAGCCTGTGGATGGTCCCTATCTGGGTGGATTGTGCAGATAGTAGCATTGTGTGCATTTTGGAGCGACTGCTGTGGATGGCAGCGATCAAAGGAGGATGTGACAGCTGATGGGGTACTATCCTGTGTAAACCAGAGTCATGTTCTGCATTGAGACGATTTGTGAGTAGATCCTACCCACCGACCACTGCTTAACCACTGATTGAGTTATCAAGTATTTGGTTTCCGATAGGCGCACGCAGATGTAGTCATTGACTAAAACCTGCTTCAGCAGTGCTGATTTGCATGTAAGTGCTAGGCAGCTGGGCCTGCCACTGCTATCGCCCACTGCAATAGTTGCATAGTATGATTACCAAATACCAAATAATATTACAATAAGTATCAGGCATCAAGGAGTGGTTCAAAGCCCTCACAGCAGTCATACTGCCCAGCAGTTGTATGAGTAGGCATGGAAGGTGAAATGCTACAAGTTGCCGCACAGCAACAGTGTTGGTTGTTCCTGTGACTCATCTGGTGCATGCCATGTGCCCAAAAGCATGACATTCACCACCAGCCTAGTGCCTGCCACATGGACGTCCACATGATGTCAGTATTCCAAACAACCCCATAACACCATCCATTTATTGTATACCCCGGTCCAACTGCCTGCGGTTGGGCTACAAAGCAACTGGAATTGACGGAGTTGTGCGGGTGATTTCAATCGCCCAAACAATGAAAAAGAAACTGGGAACAATTACAAGAAATTCTCATGAGCGGAACGACGGCTCACCGGGCTAGTGCCTGAGGCAGGTTCAGTCCTGTACTACTGTATTGTATTGTATACAGTAGCGGCTACCAGGTCTCGCAGATGGCACAAGCTGCACCACAAAGCGGCCATGGCAGCTTGAAGCACAGTAAGCAGCCCTTCCAGATGTTGTGTTGGCAGACAAAATCCAGTAGTACTGGTGCAGTGTATGGCAAGCCGCCACACTCTGTGGTTTTGTTGAAGGAATGTCATGGTTGAGGTTTACACAAGCCGTAGTCATGCTGCTGCAGGTCACAGGCAAAATATCTGCCAGGACCAACAGCAGGGCCACGTTGCCACAGCACTTCAGCCGTGATGCCTTCCAGCATGATGCAGCCCCCCCCCCACGCTGTTGATGAACCTCATCAACACGGACCTGCAGCTGCAGCTGCCACCTGACGGCGTTGATGCACCAGCAGAGCACTTGTGCATCCTGTTCCTGAGTGATGGCGACAGTCCCCATATCAAGACAGCCGCCGCCACACGCAGCTCCTGCAGGCTGCAGCGCTGTTCAGTTGGGAAAATACCCTGCATTGTGGTTTCCTGTTGTGGTAATTCCCTGCCGCTCTTGATCTGTCGCTGCAACTCGGCGCTGAGCTGTACCACCTGATTCATCAAGTGTGGTGCCACCGGCCACTCAGCGTGCCTCCAAGCTGGCAGCTGCCTCCGAGCATCCCGCACTGCCGCATGCAGGCAAGCCAGCTGCTGGCAGTTAACCCACATCCTGCGCCACCTCGTTCGGCTGCTCCGCCCATCACTCCACCACCAGTCCGGCAACTGCCTCCTGCGCCTGCTCAAGGCTGCTGCAGCCCTGCACCTTGCGCGCCACCTGCTGCAGCTGTGCACGCTCCTGGTCCAGCAGGCGCTGCACCACCATGCTCAGCTTCAGCCCGGGGCACCTGTCAGCAGGGGTGGCAGGGCAGCACATGTCGACACCGTGTCACACTCTGCATGCTGAGGTGGCATGGGAGCATGCCAGGCCATGACCACACCATTGTGCAGTTACACGCATGTGCGCCCCTTCCAGGTGCGGGCTACAGCCCGCTTGACCAGGCACAGCATTGCTGAGGCACTTGCATATCCATGCTGTATACGCAACAGCTCAGCAGGGCAGATGAGAGCTGATGCTGCGTGGGCATGAGTCCGTCCAAAAACATGTCAACCCACTCCATGCGCACCTGATGATGAAGTCCTTCTTGTCCTTGCCTTTGCACTCCTTGTCATTTGCATCCAAGATCTGGCCGGGCTCCTGCAGCTTGCCTGCAATGCAGAGCAGAGCAGCACGCGTCACAACAGCTCAAGCTGATGGAAAGGCCAGCAGAGCACACACAAGATCTGGGGCTCACCAGAGCAGAAGGCACCAGTGACCTCAACGCAGCTCTAGCTTTGTGCAGGGCGCAGACACGGAGAGGATGACGGTCACTGCAAGCGGCCAAGGCCAAGCAGGCACCAGCCCGGTGCAATTGACATGCGACTCACCCAGCAGGTAGCACATCTCCAGTGGGCTGCCCTCCTCCAGTCCCTCCAGGTCCAGCTCGTTGCGGCTGGTGCGGGAGCGCACCGCAGCCCAGAACCGGTGCACAAACTGTGGCAGGCGGCAGCAGCAGCAGCAGCAGCAGCAGCAGCAGCAAAGAGGAGGTGGACAGCAGGGTGTCAAGCTGGGCACAACCCACCGACTCTGCCGCCGCTAGACACATTTGAAGACGCTTACAACCTGACCAAAAGCAGGACCATGGCTGTGTCATGGTGCATTGTGCCGTCTACAAGTGCTGAATATCCTGCAGACTACGGTGCGCATCATGCAACTTGCACATATCGCACGCCCAGACAGAATGTTTGTTGGGGTTGAAGGAACAGCACACCTGGTCATACTCCTCCACCATCTCTGGTGACACAGGCAGATCGGCAGCACCACCTGCGGTTGATGGTACAGCAGCGCAGCAGGAGTAGCAGCCCATCAACCAATCAACTGTCGAGTCATGCTCATTGCATGCCCGTGGTATACTTCCCAAAGACAAAGCAGCCGTGCGGCTTGAAAGAGCAGATGATTCAAACTGCAGGAAACACACATGTTGTGCTGCCTTGCCATCCGCTGCCGCAGCATCTCACCCCAATGCATGCCACGTGCTTGAAGCCCACGCCCACACCCACGCCCACGCGCTTGCCTCAGCATGTGCTGGTGCATCAGCAGCCAGACCCCCGCCACTTTGCACCATACCAAATAGCGCCACAGCACAACCCCAGCGATCACATACAGCAGCACAGTCTCTTTAGGGCCCAGCCCCTAGGCTGCTGTACTCACCCTCGATGCGTGCCCGCTTGACCTGGCGCGCATCGACAGTGCCATAGTCGTCCAGCCCGCAGCGGGCGCGCCGCACCATCAGCAGCTGCCGGCCGTCGCTGCTGTGCTGTGCGCAAAACGCCTGCAGCAGGGTGCTCGCCCCAGTCCACATCCTCAGGAAACAGATAACAATTGCGCAAAGCAGTGCACGGCACGGCAGCAGCGGTTCAGCAGTGCAATGCGCGGCAGAAAAGACGGCAAGGCACGCGCATGCGGGTGAGGACGCAGCACGATGATACTCCCAACAGAGCTGTGCTGTGCTTAGCATTGCCATGCGGCGTGCACGCAAACACATCCATCGGCAAGATCAGCAGCCTGCACCCCCCAAACCCCGCCACTGCACCCCGGGTCGACAAACCAAGCCTCTGCAACCTGCTGCCAGGTCACATACACAAACGACACAGTAGCAGCTTTGTCAACTCACCTCCCTGTCGCTCTCCTCCCCGTTGTCTGCAGCAGTCTCCTCGCCGCTGCTCTCCTGTCCATCGCCCGATGCTGCAGCCTTCCTGCCGCGCTTGCCTGGCCTGCTGGCGGCCTTGCTGCTGCCTGCCTCGCTGGCAGCGGCCTGCGAGCACAATCCAAGGAAGTGCGGGTATTTGCCTTCCTGGATGCAACTGTACAGCAGACAAAACTACCGCCCCCAGTGCATGCATGCATGCATGCGTGCATGCATGCAGCAGTGATTGGCAAAGTATGGCAGCAGCAGGACCCATGATGATTGCTGCTCAAAAACACCACCCCGTCCACGCAGCAGAGTAGCGCTGTTGGCATTGCGTGGCAAGCACTGCTGAAGCACCCCACCTTGGGTGCGCGCTTGAGGGCTTTGTCTGCCTCTGCCTCCTCTGCCGCCTGGAGCAGCAGCGGCGGCAGCAGCAGCGGCAATGCAACAGTTAGATGACACCTGACCACAACTACGGTCAGCCACCACTAGCCTGTGGCTACAGCACGGCATTGCCTAGATTGCAAGCAAGGCCACCAATCATTTGCCACTACTGCCGCAGCGCACAATCTACACAAGCGTGCCTGAACAGACAACATGCTTGTTGTCCCGGCAATCCCAGCAAGAAAAGTCCCTGATATCTGCATCCTGCTGCTCCCCGCTCAAAGAGCTGCATCGCACCTGCTTGCTGAACTGTGTGCGCTCCTCTGCCGTGAGTGCCACCCAGGCTTGGCTGATGATGGCGTTGATCTGGGCAATGTCCGCACCAGGGTGCTGCATGCGCGTGGGCACAAACAGCTGCCGGTGGTGCATCTGCAGGTGGCAGGGAGGTGGGCAGATGCAGGGGTTGGTGAGTTTAGCCCCACTCAGGCTGAGCAGTGGAGAAGCTGTGGAGACCACTGTGAGCTGGTGCACATGGTGGTGCTGCTGGTCTGCGTGCATGCACATGTGCCATGCCAGCCAGAAGTTGCACGTTCAAAGAGGCCGCTCACCTTCTTGCCGCCAGACTCCCAGGCCGCCTTGTCCTTCTCAGCCTTCTTGGCAGCTGCCTTCTCAGCTTTCTTCTCAGCCCTACATGAACAGGCAGTGCGAGCGGCAGCACAGCAGGGGCACATACACGGGTATGTGTGCTGTCAGCAGCAATGCCTTAAGGCTAGCAGAAGCTAGCAGTCCCATTTGCAGCAAACAGCAGCAGAGAGCAGCAGTGGTGAATGCACAAGGCAATGCTGGTAGCCTGTGCAGGTGCTTCAGGCACTCATATGCCGAGTAGGGCTTGCCATCCTGTGCTGGATGACGCATCAGTCGCACATAAGCTTTCACACGCCGCAAGACACTTGAACCTCTCAACACGCTCACTTGGCTGCGTCCTTCTCGGTCTGCTTCTCGCTTGTCTCCTCCTTCTTGGCTGCTGGCGCTGCTGGCGCCTGCTCTGCCTCCTCTGCTGCTGCTGCTGCCTTGGCGTCCTTCTTGCCTTTCTTGGAGCCCTTGGCTGCCTTCAGCTGTGCCACCAACCCCTGGTCCATGGCAGCTATCTCCGCAGCCACGCGCGCCTTTTCTGCACCAGCGCGGTCTGCACAAGTGTTGCAAGGTGCGGGCACAGGTGGCAGTGCTGGGTTGCGGCCTCACGCAGGCCAGCAACATGTTCGTTACTATGCAGTGCAGAGAGAGGTTGGGTGGCAGCAGCAGCGTCTCCATGCAGGCCAATGAACAGCCAACACAAATCCGTGTAAATGCGTTGTAGGCACCTTGAGGTTAGAGGTGGCCCCCAGGAGGCGAGCCCATGTTTATCTAAGACGATGCGCGTCGCATGCAGACCAGGCCCTGTTGGTTGCATCCTTCCCTTGGATGCCACAGTGCATGCAGGCTGGGCAAATTGACAGCTGTGGCACCAAGGGAAACTGCATGCCCCCACCAGCATACAACAAGACACACCAACCTGTTGATGCTTCATCTCTGCTGAGTGCCTCAAACGGCATCCATCCCCCACTTGCAACATGAACCCAGCAAGCAAGCCCCCAAAGACCAATGCCCCGCACCACGTGCACTGCCAGCCGCCACCGTGGTTATGCCCATTGACTGCCTTCCTACAATGTGGGCTACCTGGCCCTTGGAAAGCTCAAACCTTTTCCCACGCGCCTGCATCCGCAGCATTTGGTACCATGTAGGAATAAATGTATGTGTATATCTCCTTCTCACCGTTGTATGCTTTCCTGTCCTCCTCGTTGAGCGCCTTCCACAGCTCCCCCAGCTTCCTGCCCACCTCACCGAAGCTCAGCTCAGGGTGGTCAGCTGCAACAGCAGCCAACAGCACACAGCAGGGCAGCAAATGGTTTGAAAACATCAACAGGCAGACATGGTTGCAATCAGCACGCATGCCCGAAGCATGTGATGGAATTGTGAGCATGCAGAACAAGGGAAGGTGATGGTAAGCTTGCAGGAGTGCAACCACAGGGCTCCCACAAGCAGCAGCGTGCACCACAACTTGCCACCTGGCAGGGAACGCACGCCTGTGCCCTGTCCTGCAAGCATTTCCCAGCTACAGTGCTGCAGACCGCTCACATACATCAGCCCAAGCCAGCCAAAATGCCCTGGTGATTTTTTTGGTCATGGCAAAGACATCCGTGCTACCGCTTTCAGACACAATGTCGCTCTGCTAACTTACCCTTGACTTGAGTGCGCTTGTCGTCTGCAAATAGCATGTAGGCCGACTTGGCGGTTGGCAGCTTGCCAACAGGGTCCTCTGCCTCACCAGCTGCAGCAGCAGGTGCCTTCTTGGGTGCCGCCTTCATTTTCTTCTCCTTCTCGGACTTGGATGGCTTGATCGCCTTTGCGGCTGCAGGAGTGCTGCTGGCAGCAGCAGAGGCACCTGGGGCATCACAGGATAGAGAGGTGAAGAGAGGAGAAACAGTGTTGATACATGCTGCAAGTTGAACGCCCTGAAATTGAGGTGGCTATGGCAAAGCGCAGCAGCTGATATCCATGGGCCCTTGGAGGAACGTCCTAATACAGTAAGCAAGCATGCAGACACATGCACATGATACATGGGGCCGGCCAACCATGCAGCATGACCAGCAAGCATATGACTCAGCAGCACACCGCACCTGCTGTTGGCGCTGGAGCCACAGTCAGTGCCTTCTTCTTGCGTGCCAGTGCTGCTGGTGCTGCTGGTGCTGCTGTTGCTGCAGGCGCTGCTGCCTTCTTGGGTGACGTTGCTTCTCCTTCGCCGCCCTGCTCATCCGCCTCTTCTGCGTCGGACGCCGCACCTGCCAGCTGCTCTGTCAGCTCACCAAGGCAGCACGTGACATCTGCTGCTGCTGCTGCCTCATCTTTCTCTGCTGCTGCACCTGAATGCTCTGCTGGCTTGGCTGCAGCAGGGCTGGCAGGCTTGGGGGGCTTTGCAGGAGAGGAGGCCTCAGACTCTGCTGGTGCTGCTGCTGTGGTGGTTGACATTGGCTCAGAGGGTGCTGCAGTTGGTGGTGCGATGGATGACATGGTGGCGGGCTTGGCTGGGGCAGTGCTGGCCTGTGAAGAGCAGGCAGATGCCACAAAGCAGCAGCAGCAGCAGCAGCAGCAGCGGTAAGCAGATATAGGGAATGGTTGGGGAGTCAGCAAGATGCTTGCATGGTTGGGCAAGGTCGAAGTGGCACAAGCAGCAGTAGCAATTGACAGGATGACTCAGCAGTTCTGCTGGTGGCAGAACTGCAAGTAAGCAGTACATTGCTGCAGCCAGCCAGCGTCGATACTTGCAACAGTGCAGCATGCCTGCATGGCTGTCGGCCTTGATACACCATGAGGTGCCGCTGTATACATCACTACGTAGTGAACACTAGTGGCAGGGCTTCATGCGTGCTCATGCTCTCACCTGCAGCACCTTGAGCGTTGGGCGCTTGCCGCCTGGGGGCATGGTGACGCTCGGCACAGTAAGCTGGCGCTTCTTGGAGCCAATGGCGGGCTTGGCAGGGCCGCCCGAAGCAGGCTTGGCGGGCTGCAGCACAGCAGCAAGAACAACAGCAGGCAGCTAGTCGACAGCAACGGGAGTAGACTTGCCTGGTGCTGAAGGGCTTGAGCAAGTCATTTGCATGTCGAGAAGACGGCAGCAGGGCACGTGTGGGATTGTGGGTTTGCAGGAGCTGCCAGGTAGCAGCAGTAGCAGCAGCAGCAGCAACATCAGCTGCCCAGATGTTGAAACAGAGCCAGTAGATCGAAGGGTAGCCATTGAATGCGCTGTGCACTCGCCTAGTGCAGAAGAGGAGCTGCACAACGTGGTGGCTGCACGCTTGCATGCTTCCTGCAAGCTCCTGCAAGCAGAGAGAGCTGCAGACATGCCAGCACATGTGGACAATGGCGCTTGCAGGACCTTTGCCAGTGGTGCTCACCTCTTGAGTGTCATCAGCTGTCACCTGGTGTGCCTTGGGGGCTGCAGCAGGTGCAGCGGCATCAGCAGCCTCCGCCTTGTCAGTGGCTTCAGGCAGGGTTGTGTCCTTGAAGGCTTCAGTTGTTGCTGCAGGGGCATCGACCGTCTTTGATGGTGGCTGGCTGGCAGGTGCATCCTCCATGGCCTCATCCTGCAACAGGACAGGCAGACATACAGGATGTGAGTGCTTGCAGGAATATCGTGAGCTGGTACGTACACCAGCTTGCGCCGCCCAGGTTGACAAACAACAGCAGTGCAATGGGCTGGTGTATGTTCAAACACGTATGGAAGTGGGAGTAGGGAGCAAAGATTTGCAGATGCATGTATGTGTGTGCAGCGCATGGCGGCAGCATTGTAGCAGCGGCGAGTAACACACACAATCTCACATGTGCTGTGTAGGGAATTGATTATCCCATGCTTATGAGTTGAACAAGCCCGTTGAATATCTGTTTGGCTGCAGAACAGCTGCTGAAACACCTTGCAACAACAATGGTGCCGCTTGAAGGAAGTGGTAGTGCAGCCTGCAGGAGCTGCTGCTGCCCACCTGGTTCAGCAGTGCATCCAGATCAGCATCAACATCATCAAAGGTTGTGTCCAGCTGCGACATGCTGTGTTTCTTGAGACTGGCGCACACTGGAGATCTGGATGGCCCAGAAGTTGGATGCAGGTGGTTGTCCTGCAAGTGGTGCAAACAAAGCAGGAAAGCAGCAGTTCCTACAAACTAGGCCAGCTAGCAGCTGCCATTCAGTGTAGATGTTTCTAACACTGTTGATGCAGCCTCAGCAGAGTTACTTTTTAAGGATCCTTGGTTGCCATGAGAGAATTGCTGCTGCAGCAGTGCTGTATGCTGCTCCTGCATGCTGCAAGTACAGCAAACAATGAGCGTTGCTGAGACGAAGACACATGACCAACAACAGTCTATTTCAGCCTTGATACAAGCTGTCTGCAACTTGCAAGCTATGCTAGTCGCCATCATCTTCCAAGGCGCTCCCATGTAATGCTGAGGTCCGAACTCTGCCCACGCAGTTGACAAACGCTGGCGCCAGCCTAGACACGTCTGTCAACCTAACCAAAATACTGATTACACATATCAAGCAGCTTACCCAAACGTGCGGGTCAGTTCGAATCCGGCGATCACTGCGTGGTAGTGAGCGATTGCATAAGCAATACAAAAGAAGGCAGGAACCACTGAGCATGGTAGAGGTTTATCGATATTGAGATATGTCCGGACGTTCAAGTTAACATGGGTTAATAACTTACAAAAGTAGGGTTTGTGTTTGCACCTACGTAGGTATACCACATTCACCGGGCTGCCGAACCGTCGGTATCAGAATACGTCGGCTCGCTTCCTAAGTACATTATAGCTTGTAGCTTAATAAAGTTTGTTTGAGTGCCTAGCGCTGCCTGCGGACGCCAAGTTCACAGTTGGCTGTTTTTCGGTCGCATACCACGCGATATGCACTCAAGAACATATTTTCATACCTTACTAGTATTTTAAAGTGTCGTTGGAATGCGTGTGTTCATTTCAGGACAAAGCCAGGGACTTAGCAACTTTGCACGTGCAGGTGCCAGGCAGGCTCTCCGTCAATGACTGTGTTGAACACATCAGCACCACAACTAAGTGA
The DNA here is from genome assembly GCA_014080715.1 of Scenedesmus sp. NREL 46B-D3. Taxonomy (NCBI): domain Eukaryota; kingdom Viridiplantae; phylum Chlorophyta; class Chlorophyceae; order Sphaeropleales; family Scenedesmaceae; genus Scenedesmus; species Scenedesmus sp. NREL 46B-D3. The sequence goes on along the minus strand of JACERP010000160.1, from coordinate 17,626 downwards.
CCTTTCCACAGTACGTTCAGAACCCTACTACAAGATGCTAGTGCCCCTTGTATTTATATGAGCCAGGACAAGTTTGATTACAACACAGCCCATGACATGTACATGCATGGGCATATGCCCTGAGGGTGGATGCAGCGCTGCTTACAAAATGCAGCACCCTCACATCAATGCTTGGAATTCAGGGGCACCTGTTTGGTGGTGGTTCTGTGCCTTATCTGCTTGCGCGACTGCCCCTTCTGCAAGGGGGCTGCTGCTGGCAGCGCAGCGGCACCAGCAGCTGTCAAACCCTCACGTACAACAACACCAGCCTGCATGCGCTCCGCCTTTGTGCGTACCATGGGGTAGCTCCTCTTGCCTGTGCGTGAACTGTAATTGCCGCCCTCAAGCATGCCCACATAAGTTGTTGTAGGGCGACCAGATGCCTGCACCACTGGCAAAACCCCCTCCACCGGTGGTACCATGTCCAGCAAGCCATCCTTATCCAATGTCAACAACTTCTGCTGAATGCCCTTGGTCCTACTGGCAACAATGGCCTTACCTATTATTGCCATTGCCCTCAAGCTGGTTGCAATGGCCTTGCGTGCAGCTGACAGCGGTCGCACAACTCTGTGATTCTGCTGCCCAAATCATTGCGATGCACGTGCATCAAAAGCTTTGCTGGTGATGGGAAGTGCAGCATCACCAGCAGCTGTCTTTGCTTCCAACGTCAAGGATTCAAACTTCAGCAAATAAATGTTCTGCTGTGCCTCTGGCATTTGCTTCAAACAGTGTGAGAACTGCTGCCATGTGCGCCCTGCAGCTGCAGATGATGTGGATGCAGCAGAGTTATGAACAACCACACTGTCTGGGGTGTGCTGCTGGGTACACTCTTGCTGCTGTGACAGCCCAGTCCATACCTCCTCAGTGGGAGGCTCAATGGGCGGGTGTGCAGCAACAGCTGATGGTACTGCGCTGACAAGTGCGTCCTCAGATAACCTCAGCAGCATTGTACAATACACATGTGTAGCTGAGCAACCCCTCGGAGCTAGGCAGCTGAGCAGCTGCCAGTAAATGACCACAGACACCATGCAGTGCATAGTCCAGGCATGAGCAGTGCGAGCCTTGCACACTGATTGTGTATGTTGTGCGATCAGCTTGACCAAGTGCGGTTGTCATGCGCACTATGCTTGCACATTGATACAAACCATCCACTGCAACACCATCCACAGCTTCCATCCCTGCCAATGCATTGTGCTGTACAATAGTCTGTGCAACCTGCAGTCTCATGTCGTGTGAGAATGGCGGCAGAGCTGTTGACATGTGCGCAGCCTGCAAGTGCATGCATGAACTCTTGTGTTTGCAATGGTCAACACAATCACAAGACAGTTCAGCTAGGCAGCCATTTTGTGAAAGGGGCACATGCCGCTCACACTCCTAACTGTGACAATGCTGGGCTGTTGATCCACAACTCGCACACCATTTGATGACGGTATGCTCTGCACACCAACAGCCTTACGCGTTTAGACTGCTTCCACCTTGCCCAACCTTTCAGTTCCCAGCTTCTGCGTCCTGTCATGCACATAATGCGGCACAACCTGTTCAAAACAGCTCACAACAAGACTAGGCACGCTGCTCTTGGTTATCCTGTCAAGAACTTCGTACTCAAGTGTGCCCATGAACCTCTCGCAATGGTTGTTGGTACGCCGGTGCTTGTGCAAAAGGTCAAGGCAGCCAAAATTTGCCCAATGTGCTGCACAACCCTCCCAATGGTCCTTGAAATTTGCCACCACAGGAACATAGTTGCCCCACTTGCTGTAAAAGCACTGTACTTTATAGTTGAACACAAACTTGTCACGCGTCGACTTCAGTTCTGTCAAATCCATCAGCACAGACGCCCTGACCTGTGCGTCCTTGACGCCACCCGCTGCCGACTTTGAGAAACCTGTCCCATTCCTGTGCGAAGTGAAAATAGCAGAAGTAGTGTCGCTCCACACCACCGCAGGCCTCCCTGACAGCACAAACCTCTGTCTGAGATTTGTCAATCATCACATACTTGTAGTCAGAGTCCTGGCCACCAACAGACTGGCTGCGCACACAAGATCGAAGTGCAATCAAAAATGGTGAGAGCACATCTGCACCTTCAGAGCTGGTGATCAGGGCAGCAACAGGGCACCCAATGTTGTACTCATCCACAACCAGCACGACGTAGAACGTGAAGCCGTTTTTGTTTGTGCCGCCAGTGGCATCCAGGTGCACCACTTCTTGGCCAAACTGGCCCAGCATGTTTAGCATAAATGGATGTGACAAGCCCAGAGCGAAAGGAACCTCGTCACATGCACCATTAGCGGCTTGCCAGGGTTGGAGTTTCATTGGCAGCAGCCAACACAGTTCTGTGGGCAGCAGGCCCAGTCGGCAATGAGGCAAAAGCGGCAGCTGCTTGTGTGTTTGTAACATCTGCCAGTGCACAGAAGTTGCTCAAGCGCCCACACACATCAACACGAAATGAATTTTCTGCTATACTGAGCTGCACAGGGGCTGCAGCATCGTTCTGGTAATCTTGTAGCCATGCAGACAATGTGCTTAAATCTACACGTAGCATCTCATGCAATGCACGGCCACCTGGCCTGTTAGTTTTACCCTGTCCAGATGGCCAACCCTTATCCAAGCCATCAATGTGTACCGAAGCAACGTGCTGGAGCCCCACAGCCACTGGTTGCCGTCATGTAACTGGATCCGCCAAGACGAGCCTGACGTCACCACCTCCATGGTGAAACCTAATCTGCCTGCATGCTTGCCAGCAATCACTTGCACCACCTGTCCAACACTATCCCTATCTGGGTACACAGGTTGCTGCCCTGCCACAAGCACTGGAATTAGCGTATGGATAGCGGTGGCCTTCCTGCCGGCTGGCTTGGTCACAGACGACACTTTACAGTGCGTGCCACCTGGCTTCACCTGGCTCACCTCCCCTATGCCCAACTGGGTCTGTCCTACCTGCACAACATACGTCCAACCAGCTGCAACATTAAGCATGCCTTGGCTCTGCTGCACAACACTGTTGAGGGCAGCAGACGCATTGTCAAAGCTCCCAATGGCTTCAAGAGCTGTCTGTTTTGTTTTTGACAGGCTGCACATGAGGCAGCAGCAGCCTGCTGTCCACATACCCAAGCGAAGCACGCTGTCTGATCAGGCGGGGTGCAAGCTCGTCAAAGTACACAAACGGCAACATGGCCTGCAATTGCTGCCATACCTGCTGGACTGCTGGTGAATTCCACTCAAGTCCGAAAGTCTGAGGTGTCTCACGTTGATCTGCCTTCATATAGAAGACATCAAGCTTGTCTGCAATGGCACTAAACTGGCGAGCACATGCCATCTGCACCACACATTGCTGCAGCACATGCTGCGGCAGAGCACTCCGAGGCACATCACTATCAACACACACCTTGATCTTCAACAGCCATTGAACGGTGGCACCCTGAACAGTATCATGCACAGTCACAATATAATCAGGACTAGCAGCCAGCCACGGGTACTCATGATGCACTAGAATGCCAGTCTCTTGCAGTGTGACAACATACGGCTGGAGGCATTGCTAGTTTGTCAGTGCTGCTAGTTTGTCAGCGTCCAACATAGTGCGGATACTGTCCAAGCTAACCTTCATGGCTGGAAAGGGGGCTTGGTGGCTACTGGGCAAAGGAGTGTTGCGCCGTGGATAATCCCCATCCCCGCCAGCACCCCCCACGCGGCCCACGCAGCGAGGGTATCACAGTAGAGAGTCAAGCACCGCCGGCGTTGCTGGTTGCTGCGTGGGCTCTTCCAAGTTGAAAGCGGGACACCAAACAACCAACGTTGTTGATCGCACGGGCGTTGCTCAACGTCAACGATAACAGGCTGATGAACTTCAAACAACAAACGCACTGACACGCCTGGGCTGCGACCTGTGAGGTAATGGTTGGCTCAGCGGGGGTCAGGCTGTTTCACCCACAAAAAAAGAAGCAACGGCGGGCGTTCATACCAAATGTATAACAGTTCCAGTGCATCTGCTACGTTAACAGCAACATGCAGGGCCAGCGTTAGGCGCGTTACTCACTTGATGTGCTTTGGGTCTGTCCTTGCTGGGGCTTAGGTCCTGGACCGGTGCCAATGCATTCTGCACTTGAACTGCATGCTGATGGCTTCCGCTGGTCACATAGCCGATATTGCACCTCACCGTCAGCTGGCGCTGCTTCAATTGCAGCCAGGTTCCATTTCACTTCTGATGCATGCGCAGCGGCTGTAAAACCTTGTGGCACACCTCCCCGTGTATTCTTGCAAAAAGCGTGTTGCTCCGTCATATCCACCTACTGTATTGTCTCTGGATGCACCACGCAGCAGGTTTTCTTGCCCTTATACATCATCACATTGAATGCCATGGCAGTACGTACGTACTGCCAGACTGCGTCTGGCACGGTGCATGCACGCCCATGTCCTAATGCCTGTCATTGGCTCCCCAAACGGACAAAGTTACCCATGTAACTTTAAAAAAGTGAAAATGTGAAATGTGATGACAAAACTGCTGTACATACACAACGGACTGTATCGCAAGACAGAAACGTGATGGTGTCTGCGTGTTACATCAGTGAAAGTAATCTACAGGTTGTCAATCTGGACTAGACCATGATGGTGACATGTGCACACCACATGTCAGAATACTTAGCAACAACGGTGTCACAACTCAAGACGAGGGTCTACCGGCTGCTGTACAGTGTACTGTACATGTTTTCGTAACGGCAGACGCACAAGTCACAAACCTGTCCAGATTTGAAGGTGCAGCGTGCCGCAGACCAAAAGCAGAAGGCATGGCAAAGCAACACATTGTACAAAAAAGGAGCGCTTGCGCCAGCGCTATCTGGCAGCATCCAAACTCTCCCTTGGGCCCTCATATACAAGCAGATGACCTGCCACAAGATGCCAGCAGCTGGTAGAAAGTGGCGTAGCTGCTGTGCGTTGTACAATTGCAGGCACAATGGCGGCCCTTAATGCCAGTGAAGCCAGGCGGCCGACGTGCTTATTCACAGCAGCACATGCGCATAGCTTTACAGGGGGACGTGCAGCATCACCTGATCAAATGCCTGCAGCCATGCCCCATCATCCAGTGTTGCCATGACGCCCTACCACAAGCTCCAACCAACAGAGTCAACCATACATCATCCATTCTTGACTCCAAGCTGGATTCTCAAGCCTAAACTGGGCATCCGCAACTTGCAACCTGCTATTACTTGAAGCAGTTCTGGCATCTGTCAGAGCAGCGGCTCATGTCCACAGCCGTGAACCACAAATATGTAAACTTCTGCTTTCGGCTTCTGCTTTTGGCTAAACTTCTGCTTTCGGCTTCTGCTTTCAGCTTTTCTGTGCTTTCTCTCCACTGCAACAAATACAGGATCCTACAACCGCACTACAATAACAGCCTTGTTGTAGCCCTGTTGTAAACAGGTTGTAGACGTGTTGTAGCCTGTGTGTTGTAGCAGGTTGTAGTAAAGTGGGATTTGTAGTTGTGTTGTAACAACCCAGTTGTAGTGTAGTTGTAGTTGTCAATTACCAGCTACAAAAATGGTTGTAGTTGTGAGGTTGTAGACAGGTTGTAGCCTGTGTGTTGCAGCAGGTTGTAGTAAAGTGGGAAGTGTAGTTCTGTTGTAACAACCCAGTTGTAGTGTAGTTGTAGTCAATTACCAGCTACAAAAATGGTTGTAGTTATGAGTGCTGTGCCTTGTATTAGCCCATACATGCTGCCAAAACCTTGCACAGTCTGTCAGCAACAACAACAACAAGTGCATACAACCACAATGCTGCAGGACTGCAGCACACCATAATGAGCCGCTGCCAAACCAAGATGTCTCAGCCGTGCGTGCAGTTATGAAAGGCGTCTGAATAGCCTGATATAAATACTGAATTAGTCCCAACATGCTGACATGCAACCCAGCCAAGTCACCAAGGACCAACAGCAGCTGCTCACTCCCAGATTGGCAGCATGCATGCTTACACACAACCATGCCACGCCACACATGACCGCTTCACCGGCTCCATCACACATCCCTACACATTTTAATCAGTGTACTTCGGGTTTGGCCGGGTCTCGCTGCTGCTCAGTCGCGGAGCACCTGGTTGCTCTGGCAGCGTTGGAGGGGCCACCACACGTGCCCGCTTGGCAGTCGCCTTCTGCTTCTTCTTCTGCTGCTTCCTCTTCATCGGTCCTCGGCCACCTGCTGCTGCTGCCTGCCCTGCAGCGCGTATGGATGTGAGCGCACCAGCTGCTTCTACCTCGTCATTCTCGTCATCGTCATCGCTGAAGTCATTGTCACCTGAGTCCTCATCAGCCTGGTAGTGCAGGGTCAGTGAGCAGGCAGGACAATAGAATATGCTCAAGACATTGTGTGCCTGCACACTGCGTGCTCTGTTGTTCCTCTGAGGTTGCAGATTTTGCCGTGGATGATGCCACAGCTGCAGATACTGCATGTGCTGCTGCTGCAGTGCAGCCGCAGGATCTGCCATGGGCATATACAAAAGATATGTGGGCACCATGAAGGCAAGCTGCAACAAAGGGAGTTGCTGCAGCATACTGTATTTGACCTGCTATGAATCGCGGTTAAGTTGTGCTGTGCCAACAGTGTGCATGATGGGTTGTGCATCATCGAGCCGAGCTGCAACATCACAAGAGCCAGCCGTGTCTGCAGCCATTCTAGGTTGGTAGCAGATGTGCTTGTGCCACACCGGCTGCAGATCATCCTTACATTGTGACCATGGCAATGTGCACTCACCGTATCGCTGTCAGGAGCTGTGTGCCTGCTGCCCCGGCGACCGCCGGCACCACTGCATCCACGGCTGGCATCCTGCGCGTTGCTTGTGTTGCCACGACCGGCAGTTGCTGCACTGCTGCCTTGGCCGGCACCAGCAGCTGCAACCAGCCGTGTGTCTGCCCTCTGCTTCTTGGCTGCCTCCACCTGCGCTGCTCTGCGTTCAGTCGGGTGAGCCGCCTGCAAGCGTAGTTGCCGCCTGAAAAATTTCGAGGGTACACATCCACAGACAGGAGTGCAAAAGGAGGAACAAGTAAGATGGCAGGGGTGATTAGCAAACCTTCAGCAAAACATACACATGAACAGGTGAGCAGGCTGTGCATTGATGTGTTCCTGGTGCTGCAGTCTGCGCTACCAAAGCCAGCCTGCATAACGACAACGACGGCAGATTCCGCACCATGCTGTGGCTGAGTTGGCACTCACGTGTTGAGCACCTCCTGCACCAGCTCCTGTGGCACTGGGAATTTTCATCAGCACCTTCTTCTCAATGTCCTTGAAGGCACGGTTCTTGACCTTGTGGAATACTGTAGCAAACAGCACATGTTGCAACATCATACTTACAAGGGTTGTAGGGCACAGAACAGCAAGCTGATCACTGCTGCTGCGTTGGCATATTGCGCGCACCTGGGTTCGCGCGCACTGGATCAGTGCGCAGGTAGTTGATGCCGCTGCTACCCCTGAGTAGCGTCAAAGGAATTAGCTTGGACAGCATAACGCATAAGCCTGCTCACGCGACTTGCCCCTGCCCCGACCAACAGGGCTAGGTGCCGCATCCAAAGCACTGCTGACACCTGCCTGCTTCCTGCGCTCCTCTCTCTTGGCACGCTTAATGTGGCTGTAGCTCATGCTGGCTCCTGCGCTGCTGCTTGTGCGCAAACGTGCCCCAGCCCCACTGCTGCTGCCAGAGATGCCCCCCTCCCCGACACAGCCGAACTCGGCAGTGTTGCAGGCAGCAGCTGACGAGATCACAGGCTCCCAAAGCCACTAGCTGCTGCTGCTGGTGCTGGCAGCTGATGTGCCTTGAAGAACGCCGTCCTGCAGAGGCATCATGAGCACACCGACGTTCCTGCTTTCCGGGTATTGATGCGCCTTCCCCACCACTGCGTCCGCGCTGATGAGCTGGTACTCCGTGGCGTCGTCTGGAACGTCCTTTATCTTTTCATAGTACAGCAGTAGCCTCGACTCGTAAGGAACATCAAAATGATCGCAAATGTTACGCATCAGCGATTCTTCATCATCCCGAGCGTACACCTCAACCTCTTGTGGCTGCTCTTCACACACCTGCAGCTGCTGCTCTCCTACCAAACAGGACACCAGCAACTTGAAAGCGTGCATAGTAGCCGAAAATTCGGGTAAAGCGCGATTTGGCAAGCGATCTGGCGCGATCCAGCTACTTCCACGAGGAAGTCTGTGCTTTTTGAAGCCACTGGGGTGCAGGGTACAGATCGGTCTCGGTGCTGGTGGATACAGCACGCTGTCGCTGCGATTGAAACCAAGATCTGACATTTTTGTTTGCAAAATGCTGCTGTGGACAATGCACCGGCGCAATGGCCAAAGCGAGGCCGCGAGCAGCATGTTGCCGTTCTTGTGGCTATTTTGCTGGCAGTGGCAGTGCTCTCAATCGCCCAGTACAAAGGGGATGCCAGTATCTAAAACACAAGCGCAGACGGAACAGCGAGTTGCCCGCCTGCGAGCTGCAGCGTGTCACCGAAGCAGCAGACGAGCAGCAGCAGCAGGCTGCTGGTTTGGCTGACCCAAGCTTGAAGCAACGCCATACAGATTATCAAACATCTAAACGTGTCAAACATCTAACCGTGAGGAGCAGCAGCAGCAGCATCAGAATTACAAACATCTAACCGTGAGGAGCAGCAGCAGCAACACCACCACCACGTGGATCAGCAGCTCGACGGGGCAGGAGACCACCACGACGACTATTCTTGTCCGTCCAATCGCGATGCTGCCGCAATCAGCGACGACGGCAGCGCGCACCCTTACCTGCAGGTTGCTGACGACATCTCGACGGCAGCGCGCACCCTTACCTGCAGGTTGCTGACGGCAGCTGCAGCGGCAGCTGGCTGTCCCCTGGAGGCTGACCGTGTTTGTTACTTTGTTGAGGAGACCAGCGCAGCAGCAGGTGCGGTCCTTAGTGCAGTGTGCACCTGGGCACTGCTACTACTCAGTGCAGTGTGTCCAGCAACTACGTGCTGTGCACAGCAAGCTCCATCTGTTGACCCTGTCCCTGTCCCCGCTGTTCTGCATGATTACTGGGCTGCAGACTGGTTTCCTGGTGGTCTGGGATCTGATAATGCAGCTGTGGCAACGGTGTTGTTGTACAAGTATGCTGATGTCAGGGGGTGCAAGTTGCTGCACTCAACCATGTATCTGCGGGCAACGCAAAGAAATCTTACTTTGTGCTTGTCAAGTACAGAGAGGGCACACCTGCTGTGGAGGTCACCTACATGGCAAATCTGTTGTTCTTTGTCAAGTTGTCTGCTCATAGATCTCTGAGTTGCTGTGTGCGAGCTGCACCGCGTGCAGCAGCAAGCTGCAGCTGGTGGCGTAGTGTGGCATACTGCATCGTTTGATGAGCATGCAAGCTATGTTGTGTGCTTCCAGGCCCACAAACTGCAACATCAGCATGTGGCAGCACTAGTGCCTGGTGGAACAAATGCATGGTTCATTGTAGCAGCCTTACGAGTATGCGTGTGTGGAAGCGTAATGGAAAAGAGGTTTGTTAACCAATTGATAAGCCTGAGGCCCAGCTTAAGCTGTTGTAGACCGCCTACGTTGCGAGGCCAGCGTAGTTCTAACATGGCAGTACAATGTCACATTGACTGCCGCGTGTCCTCATACGAACGTATGAGTCACTTAGTCTAATCATCCAATACATGGATAGTAACAGGTCCTGTTACAGGCCTCCCCCATCAGGAACTTTGACTGTCCTCAGTCAATACACTGATATGAGACCAAGTTGGTAAAGAGCATCGCTCAGGACAACCGTACTGACTCTAGTCAGGACGGCAGGTAACTGATGACATACAGTCCAGTCACCAACCAATCAGCCGTGAAGGCGCGCAATAAATCGGGGATTTAGTTGAGAGTTCCCTCAAATCTACAAGTCGAGTTGAGTGGAGTCCGCGTAGTGCACTAGAGGGCAGGTCACATCACGTGCTTTCTCCATCGACGAGATACAGTCCAAATAGACTAAACTCAACCTAAGTACAACTCGGTACTTTTGGATTAGACAAACAGCTTACAACTGAGTCACAATTGTATGCAGAAACTGCACAACAATGTAGACAGTAATCACCTGCCACAAGGCAGAAAGTGACAGTAACAGCAACAGCTGTAATCAAGCAGTAACACATCTCCAACTAGGATCATTTGTGATGGCGCTTGATACGAGGAGCGTTAGCAACAGGCAGAGCAGCAGTTTGCGCTGAGCGCTTGTTTCTGCGCTGTTTCTTGTGTGGTGCAGCGACTAATCGCATGCCAGACTGAGCCTGCACTGCAGACCAGTACTCAGAGACTTTCTCTGGGCAATTAGCACAATTAGCTTGTGGCTCCCATGTGTTGTGTTCAACACCATAGCCAAGCCACTTAACAAGAAAGTGAAGCTTGCCATGACCCACAAACCTGTGGCTCTCAATCTGCTCAACCTCATACTCCATTTCACCATCTATCATAGTAGGTGGTGGTGGAGCTACAGTAGAGGTACCAGGAGAAACTGGTTTAAGCAGAGAAACATGGAACACGTTGTGTACCTTGAGATTGCTCGGTAGCTCTAGCCGAAAGGCTACTGGATTAATTTTTTCCAGAACTTTGAAAGGACCAATCCACCTAGGCAGCAGCTTAGGTGATCCTTTAAACTTCATCTTGATGTTCATAGTGCTCAGAAAGACTGAGTCACCCACTGCAATGTTCATATCACGCCGCCGCCTGTTAGCAGCAACTGCCTGCCGCTGTTGCGCAGCATGCAATGCAGCTTTAGCGTTTTTGACAGCAGACAAAATGGATTCTGCGCGATCAGCAGCAGAAACACAGTCTGGAACATCAAGGCGTCCCTCCCCCTTCAAGAGTTTGTCCTGGGGCAGATGTGGGCGTTTGCCATAATTTAGTACAAACGGCACCGCTTGTACTGACTCTTGCCAAGAATCGTTGATAGCAAACTCAACCAAAGGCAAGAGCTTCACCCAATTGGACTGCGTAGGGTCAACAAAGTGACGCAGCATGTCCTCCATGATGCGATTAACGCGTTCTGTATTGCCATCACTTTGCGGGTGATAGGCAGTACTCATGGAAGCAGAGACACCAAGAGTGCCTCGCAGGCACTGCCAGAATTTGCTGGTCCAAATTGAACCTCTGTCAGAGACCAGCTCATCAGGCAGGCCATGGTGCTTGACAATAGTGTCCAGAATATATATCTGCAAACTGCTCAGCAGTAGTGTCCTTGCGGCAAGGCGCAAGGTGCACCATTTTGGACAGCCTGTCAACAAAGACAGCGACAGAATCATGATTTGAAGACGTTACAGGCAAATCTGTAACCAAGTCCATGCCAACTGACATCCAAGTGTCAGCAGGCACCGGCAGCGGCTGTAACAGCCCTGCTGGTTTCATGTTGGAGGCCTTGACACGCTGGCAGGAACTGCAGGAAGCGACTGACACTGCCCATACAGCACAGCAACAGCAAGGTGCTGCCTGGCTGCCTTTAACTCTGTACCACTCACCTTCTTGGGGCAGACCCGGTTGCCCTTGTCGTTTTTGTCCCAGGGACCATGGCCCTTCTGGTTGCAAAGCCTGCAGATGTAATGGGAGGTGTCCTTCTTCTTGACGCCCCCTTTAGCTGCAAACTTAAATTTGCCGTTCTTCTTGCCATTGCTGTGACCATTGCCATTGCCAGTGAACTTGTTGCCACTTGCGTTGGACTTGGACGCGGCCTCTGACGCGTCAAACTGCAGGCCGTGTGCAATGAAGCCTGCGCGCCAATCAGCCTGCGTGTCGTATGCCTTGCCACCAGAAGTGCTCACAAGCACTGCGAACTTGGGATGGCAGCCGCGCTCAGCAATGGCCTGGAAGGCCACGTCAGACAGTGAGTTTGGGTCGCGCAGCTGAGCACGCAGCTTCTCAAGCCACTTGAGGAACTGCTGATGCTTGTGAGCACCTTTGAAGTGGTCAGCGCGCTTGGTGCTTATACGAGCAATAATCTGCTTGTCAGACGTGCATGTTTCAAACTGCACTGACTCAAGCGCTGTGTATACAGCTGCCAGAGTCACACCACCTTCAGGCATAACGCCATTGCGAATGCCCATAGAGTGGTAAGCGCTTGCCTGCACTGCGGGACTGCAGCATGACAGGACTTTTGGGCCTTGATTGGCCTCAGAGATGTTCTCCAATTGAAACATCATGAGGTTGTTGTTCTTAAACACCTCGAGCGTGTATTCGCCCTCGCTGGTGTATTCCCTGAAGGGTTTGCTTGTACGAGCCACTACGGGGACTGGTATCTCGCCCTCCTCATTATCTGCCATTATTAGATTGGCAAAAGAATGTCAAAATCCAGCGAATAGAATACGAACGTAAAGACCAAAAGGTCACGACGCAACTTGTTCTCAGCTACCAAATGTAGCAGCCTTACGAGTATGCGTGTGTGGAAGCGTAATGGAAAAGAGGTTTGTTAACCAATTGATAAGCCTGAGGCCCAGCTTAAGCTGTTGTAGACCGCCTACGTTGCGAGGCCAGCGTAGTTCTAACATGGCAGTACAATGTCACATTGACTGCCGCGTGTCCTCATACGAACGTATGAGTCACTTAGTCTAATCATCCAATACATGGATAGTAACAGGTCCTGTTACATTCATACTGTACAACAACATGTCGGGAGCTGACAGGGCTTACTGACTTGCATCACCAGCCAGCATGGGCTGGCAAACAACCAACCTGGCTTGAAGGGCTGGCTGCCCGATCCTTTTAGGGATTTGCCCTGTTCGATTCAGGGTCAAGCCTTCTGTCATGACGTCACATGTGTTTGTGCAGTGTTTCAAGCATGGTGCATGTAAACATCACAGCATGTGACGTTCTGGTGTGCAGCATGGTTTGCATAATGTATGTTGTGGATGCACCGGCGCAGCTGCCCTGCAGCTTTCCAGTTTGAAAGTGCAAGCATTGGACGGAAAGCAGCAGGCAGCAACGGTGTGTGCAGCGCTGGCTTTGCCGCATGGGGTCGACAGTGCTGCAGCAGCTTGCTACAGCTTGCAATTCTGGCTTTGCTTGCATGCGCTTGTCAGGATGAAAGAGACCCTGTTTGTCTTGCGCTTAATTAAGTGTTCTTTTTCATGCATTTGTTGGTTTCATGATGCACGCTGGACCAGTCTGCAGGAGTCAAGCAACTGCTCTTATCATTCAGATAGAGTTGACAGCTGCAGACATTACCCATGGTGATGTGTCTTCTTAGATGCACCGTGTGCATTTGCTGCACTGAAATGTGTACTACATATCTTCCTGCAACCCTTGTTGTGTGATCACACACACGAGTTACTGCAGACGGTCGTTGCTGTGTCAAACGAATTAGGTTACACTCCGGCCTGATCACGTATCCAAAAAATAGACCCAAGAAGCTTTGCTCATCGTGTGCACAGGTTTGAAAGGTCATGCATGAGTCCGGCAACCACGACTAGTCGCACGACTGCAGCACACCAGATGCATCGTGGCCATTATGCAAAGGCTGCACTACAATGCATTAAACAATCAATATATACAAGATGGATGCAGTTGTCCGCGCAAGAACGCTGCTTCTAACAACGTTTCAGGCCTGAACACACTGCGAATTACAACAAGGTTGTAAGGTCTTACAACCTCTGCCTACAACACGAGCTACAACATGTGTTGTAGACTGATTGTAAGCAGGTTGTAGGGATCATGCTTTCCCACAGTGCTCTGTGCTTTCTCTCTGCATTGATCGCTAACCATGGGTGTGGACAAGATGAACGTCGATCCTATCACTGGCGTAAAACGTGCAATGAATGATAGCCTTGAAACTATTCGGGCGATGCTGAGCATGGAGGAGCGGATCACGCAGGCGGTCACTAGTTCCGTGGGCGAGGTCAAGCAGCAGCTCGTGCAGCAGCAGGCTGAAACGAAGCGGCAGTTTCAGCAGATTCATAGCAACCTAAATGAGCTGACAAAACACCATGTCCAGCTACAGCGGCACCACGACGTACTGTGCGGCAAGGTCGAGAACGTTCGTCAGGCAGTCTCTGACATGCAGCAGCCAGGGGCAGCATATGCTGCACACAGCGCGTTCCAACATCTTCCGCTTTTTTGGCGTCCCCAAGAAGACTGCAGCACCAGCTGGCCCGGACGGCAGCGGCAGCAGTGGCAGCAGCAGGATGCATCCTGCTGCTGCCACTGCTGCCGCTGCCGTCCGGGCCAGCTGGTGCTGCAGTCTTCTTGGGGACGCCAAAAAAGCGGAAGATGTTGGAACGCGCTGTGTGCAGCATATGCTGCCCCAGTGGCAGCAGGCACTGCACGTTGCCAAGCACGTGGAGGATGCAGTGCGCGTCCACATCGAGAGCGCTTACCCACACATTCCTATGCCGTCCAAACTCTTCAGCAACGCCATCAGCTGGCAGTACGACAAGCACACAGGGGACAGCACCAAGCAGTCCCAGCAGATGGTGGTGCTGACGCTCCCAGATTCTACCCTGCGCAGCGCGCTGTTTGCAGTGTCCAAGCAGCTGAAGGAGGTCCACGGCCTCACCTTCACAGTGGAGTGGACCCTGGAGGAGAAGCAAGCGCGCCGGCAGATCGAGGCCTCACCGGCGTTCCAGCGTGCCATGAAGAAGGCCAATGCAAAAGGAAAGAAAGTTGTCTGGGACTTTGGCACCTGCACCTTCGGCCGCCGCATGGCAGACAGCACAATCTGGGACCTGGCACACATCGCGAAGCTCGGTGAGGAGCAGCAGCAGCTGCGGGCTGCGTAGAGGGGCGGGAGCCAGCGGGAGTGTGGGGGTGTGATTGGCAGTGGTTCTCAGAATGCGGTTGAGGGTGATGATGCTGAGTGTCTTGCCTTTTCCAGTGGTGACGAGGATGATTATCGAGACAACGTGCGGCGGCCGACAGCACGCGGGACTGCGCGCTCTTCGTGTGAATGTCCTTTTAATGTGTGCTTTTGGAATGCTGATGTGCTCAGTGCGGGTAAGCTCGCTGAGGTTATTAAGCGCTGCAACAACTTCTGGATGTTTGATCTGGTACTAATGGTTGAAGTGGGGCGAGAGGAGCTGCCTGGGGTTTTCCCTGGCTTTCAGTGTGTTGCAGGACAACCCCGAGTGAACCGCTCTGAGCGGGGCGCCAGTAAGGGCCAAGGTATGGTTGCTCTGGTCTGGCATAAATGGGCACAGCGATGCTCTGTAGTGAAGAAGGCTGACTATGTGATGTGGTTGCGTTTAGATCTGCCTGGGCGTGTCTCTTTTTTTGTGGCGTGTGTGTACATACCCCCCGTAGATTCTGTTGAGTGGAAGCAACTGGGTGCAGGGTCATGGCAGGAGGTTTTCAGCGACATGCAGGCGGATGTGGCGGCATTCCAGGCGCTTGGCGAGGTGTGCCTTTTAAGTGATTTTAATGCGCACACGGCCACGGCAGATGATACTGGCAGTGCTGCTGAGCAAGTGCTCGATTCAATGGGCGTTTTGGCAGGGCAGGTGGCGCCTGTGGCGGTGCCTGCCAGGAAAAGTTCTGATGCACGCTCTGTGTGCCACTTTGGACAGCAGCTTTTGGCGTTGTGTGCAGCTACCAACAGCGTGATACTCTATGGCAGGACAGATGGGGACCTCTCCGGGGCTGCAACTTTTGTTTCGCACAGGCCAGCGGCAGGTGGCGGCAATAGTAGTAACCACAGCAGCAGCAGCAACAAGAAGAGCAAACAACATGCAGTTGCTAGTACGAGTGTGCTTGACTATGGTATAGTGTAACGGGAATCCCTAAAACGATGTGTACCCGAGTACGATTTCGCTATATAAGTGAAGTACAACACGTCCCGCTACATTCCTCCCCGGCCAAGGAGGCGTGGACCTCCACGCACTGCGCGCACTCGGTGGGATTCAAACTCGCGCCTGGTGCGACCCGGGTTGAAGCCAGACAGCTTAACGAGTAAGCTAATGCTTCCACGAGACCTGTCTCAGCTACCAACTGTAACGGGCATCCCTAAAACGATGTGCACCCGAGTACGATTTTGCTATATAAGTGAAGTACAACACGTCCCGCTACATATAGTGTCGCGACTTTGCGCCGCATGATCTCTGGGCTGCAAGCACTGGGGGATGTGTGTGATGTGCAACAGCAGCAGCAGCAGCAGCAGCAACCGCAACAACAACAGCAACAACAGCAACAGCAGCCAGCGCTGCCGCTACAACAGCAGCAACCGCTGCCGCCACGGCAGCAGCAAGCGCTGCCGCTACAGCAGCGGCATACGCTGCCGCAACAGCAGCAGCAGCAGCAGCAGCAGCAGCAGCAGCAGCAGCAGCAGCAGCAGCAGCAGCAGCAGCAGCAGCAGCAGCCTTTGCAGACGCAGCCGCCCCTGCCTCCAGGGCAGCCGTCCCCAGGTTTGGGTCAATTGCGCCAGCAGATGGCTGTTCTTTCCAGTGCCCCGGTTCTACAGCCTGGGCCTTGGTGTGCCCTGGCCCCTGTCTTTGCCAATTGTTTCCTGCTTGGGGGTATCCCTGGTGCTAGGCCGGGTGGTTTGCATGTGTTGCCTGTTCCGCCGGCTAGAGGTGCATTCTACTACACGGGCGGGAAGGTCAGGCCCACCGTTCGTACACTTGGGGATTTGATTAGGTCTCATCGTGTGATTGAACGTGTGGTACAAGCCAAACTGCCCCACCCTCTGATCCCATGCGACAGCAGCAATGCTGAGGGCGAGTTTGATGACCTCAACTTGTTGCTGTATAATGTGCCTCTTGCATGGACTCAAGCTGCTGCAAGCGAGGCAGCAAGAGCAGGATGGCCAGCTGTTCTGCCTTCTGCTCCTGCAGTGCCATCTGAGGCAGAACAAATTGTTGAATGCATGCTGGTCTCACGGCTTGGCTGGTATTTGTTGCCTGCAGGCAAGCCCTGCTCCATCAGGCGGTTGTCCGTGAAGACAGCTACCGCCTTGCAGCTGCGTAATTTGCGTGTTGAGCAGCAGGCTCGGAAACGTCAGTTTGTGGTCCTTGCACTCAATAACTCAAATTCAGCAGCGACTAGGGATGGTGTTGGTAGTGTGACCGCTGCGCAGCGTAAACTGTGGAAGTTGCGCTGGGATAACCGCATCAAAGAGGTGTTCTGGCGTGTGGTGTTGAATGGTGTACCTACTGCTGCTCGAATGCCGGGCGTGCAGCGTGCTTGCTTGTGTGGTGCGTGTATGCCTGGGTATGACCACCATTACTGGCACTGCCCTGTTGCGCAAGCGGTGGTACAGTCCATAGTGGAGAATTTGCCTACAGCATGGTGCACTCGCACGCCTGGATCCTCAGCTTTAAGTATGCAGCATATTTGGCTCATGCAACCGCCGCATGGTGGGCGGAGTGTGCTCACATGCGTGTGGCGTGTCGTGTGTTTGGCGGCCTTCAATGCTATGGATGTTGGCAGGAGGGCAGCCAACCTACAGCATGTGCTAAACAGGCAGCATTACCTTGTTGCCAGTCCAGCAGGTGGCCCTGCCCGGGCGCCACCTGCTGACCAGCAGCTTATCACTCAGTTGTTGCAGCCTGCTACTCCCTCAGCTGCGCAACTGGCTCATAATGAGGCAGTGAGGCAGCACAGAGAGCAGCAGCAGCTACAGCTCAGCA